>JAYESA010000002.1:142852268-143264768 GCA_036927795.1 Iris macrosiphon
ATATATAGTAGTCATCATGACCGTACATCTCCGACAGAGCGTACTGGTTACACAAGAAAAGTGCAACGGAGCCCAAATGCATTACTTGTTGTTCTCCCCACCCCATGCTCTAAGCATGTCATATCCATGACACGATAATACCTCTAATAACTGCCAAGTCTTCTAGCATGCAATTTCTAACAGCAATTATCCATAACGTATGTCCCATACGTACAGGGTCACATGGTCTGTACGGGATATTCGTAATTATACTAGGGTCATGTAGTATATATATACATATGTCATAACTATTACTTGCATATAATTACTTATATAATACATCCATATATTTATATATATATATATATATATATATATATATCAATTTAATTATAATACGCGTAATTATACGCATACAAGTCATTGGGTTCACCGACACGGTCTAAAATCAGTCAACTAACTAAACAAAACCGATATGCTAACCTAGATGTTTATTCACACAAACATGCATAAAATAAAAGAAGAGGGAAATGTTCGAACCTCGGGGTTAGCATGCATGGGCACGAGGATCGGGGGTGACTGCTGCAGGTCATCTTCAGTGAGGGCCACGGCTCCATGATGACGATGATGATGGTGATGATGTTGATGATGATGGCGAGGGTAATAATGATGAGGATTAAGGTGATTATGATGGTGATAATTAGGTTAATGACAATGGTGATGATGATTAGGATAATAATTATGATAATGATGAAGATTAAGGTAATGGTGATGATGATGATTATGATGTTGATGATGATAATGGTGATGATGATAGTGATAATGATAGGGATGAGGGTCGTGGCAGGGCTGTCGGAGTCGGGGGATGGCTCAGGTGAAGTCGAGGAGTTCAGGAGGAGGGGAGTCTGGTAAGACGTGGTGGTGGCTCGGGATGAGGGGAGATCGACGGAGGGATGGAAGGAGATGAAGTCGAAGGCGGTGTTTTAGTCGAAAATGGAAGGAGCTCGTGGTTCAGCGGCTGTGCAGTCGGGTCAGGGGTTAGGGACGATGCAGACGAAGGAGAGCTCAGGCGGGGTGGTCGACGCCGGTGGGAGTTCAGGCGAGAGGTGGTCGTCAGTGGTGATGGTGGTGTCCGCGGGTTGGATCTGGTGGAGGTGTAGGTCTGCCAATGGAGGGGGTGGCCACGGAAAGTCAGGGAAGACGAGGTGTAGGGAAGATGACGTCGGTTTTAGGCAGTGTCGAAGTGGCTGAAGATCGGGTCCGACATGGCGTGGTTGTCGACTGTGTTGTTCAGGCCACCTGGATAAGGGAGATGGTGAGGGGGTTAATGGTGGTGGATGGCGGCTGACAGGGGGGAGAAAAATGTGGGGACGAGGCTGCTCCGGCGGGGTGGCTCACCGGAGGGAGGTCGGGGTGGCCGGGTGAGGAAGAAGGTGAACAGGAGGTTATGTATAGGAAGTCGGCTAGAGATAGGTATTGTGAAGTGGTGAAAAAGAAAAGGAAAAAGTTATATTTATATACATGTAGAATAGGGTTGGGGGTTAACCTAGGATGGTGGGCTTGGTCAACATCCTCTTAGGATGGGCTTGGCCTTACATGGGGATGTTAGGAGGGCTAGGATTTGCATTGTTTAAAATGCATGGCTAGGATTAGAGGAGGGGGTGATGTTGTTTGTTGCACATTCCAAAAATCATGGAAACAATTTATATGAAGAAGAAATGGGTTTCTTCATGTGTTGTGTCCAATAGTGTGGACACCTCAATGCATTTTTGCATAAAATGCCCAACAATTGAAAAATTGCACAAAGATGAAAATTAGATTAATTTAATTAAAATTTAATACAAAAGGTGTTCTAAAGTTAACTAGAAGTACATGGAGCTAAAATTAGGTGGGACACAAGTGTCATGGACATAGATGGCTCAGAATAGAATATTATCATAAATTGGGTTGCACGAAACGGATCAAGATTGTGTCTCCAATTTCAATTGGAACGCACAAGGGTACAAAGTCAAATTTATTTAAAATTAAATATAAACGTCTGCGACGAATATTGTGCGACTAAAATGAAGCACAAGATATCATAATTATAAGTTACACAAAGGTCAGAATAAAAGGCGGGCATGTCTAGGACAAGGATGTGAAATTTGTAGGAAGGCAATGGCTAGTGTAGTGCTCCAATTATCGAAGCAACGGTACGGTGCACTAAGTGATATAAATATTATAAAATTAATTAAAATGCCGTGTTCTATTTCTAATTAGATTCAACTAGCCCTAGTTTCACTATCTAAGCCAAGTAAACCTAATTTTGGGTGAGGGGGTTTACAGACTAAGCTAGGAGGACCACATCAGAGGGGACCCACACCAAGTGGAGAAGGCAAAGCTATGGCGCTCACCATGGAGGAGGAGTTAGTTTCAGGTGAGGTAGTGGCAGGTATCTTCGTCGTCAACTCTCATTCAACTACTGTATTATTTGATTCTAGTGTATCGCATTCATTTATGTTTGCACGATTTACAACACGAGTGGGTTTGGAGCCCGAGCCTTCAGTAAGGCTCAATATACTTATTAGTAGTGGTATCGTAGGAGTAGATTGAGTTTATTCCTCGTGTCAAGTCATAGTGTACGGAAGAAAATTTCCTGCTAGGCTAAGAGAGTTTCTGATGGGCGATTATAATGTCGTCCTAGGAATGGATTGGTTGAGTACTCGACATGAATCGATAGATTGCCATACCGGCAAGGTTATCTTTCGTGTCCCTGACGATGAGGAATTCGTATTTTCTTCAGGCGAGGTAGAATCTTAGTCTGGCTTCCCGAGATTGGCAGTAGCAAAAAAAGTGCAGCTACCCAGAGTTATTAGTGAATTTTCTGATGTGTTTCCAGATGAACTTCCAAGTATGCTGCTAGAATGGGATCAAGTTCACCATTGATCTGATTCTAGGAACAACAGCAGTGTTAGAGAGAATCTACAGGATGGCACCATTAGAGTTGGAAGTCTTGTATCGGATGATTGAAGAGTTGAGAACCAAGGGATTCATTTGTGCTAGTGGATCACCTTGGGGAGCCCCGATGCTTCTTGTAAAGAAGAAGAATATAATATCGCGTTTATGTGTTGACTATCGTACCCTAAATAGAGTGACTATCAAGAACAAGTATCCATTACCTCGGATAGATGATTTGTTCGACCAACTCAGTGGGGCAATAATATTTTCAAATATTGATTTGCAGTCCGGGTACCATCAGATCAGAGTTAGAGAGCAAGATATACCCAAGACGAGTTCAGATACAGACATGACTATTGGGAGTTTCTAGTGATGCCTTTTGGAGCAAACAATGTGCCAATGGTATTCATGGATCTGATGAATCGTATATTCATGACTTATCTGGATAAGTTTATAAATATATTCATCGACGATATCTTGGTCTACAATCGGAGTGAAGCAGAGCACGAGCAACATCTTCGTGTAGTTCTTCAGGTTCTTAGGGAGCATCAGTTGTATACTAAGTTCAGCAAATATGAATTTTGGCTCGATTGTATTTCTTATTTAGGTCATATCATTGCTAAAGGAGGAGTCGAGTTGGATCCCAAGAAGATAGAAGCTATCGAGATATGGTTAACAGGATATTATCGACACTTTGTGGCAAATTTTGCTAGAATCTTCGCACCATTGACATAGTTGACACGAAGGGATGTGCGCTTTGAATGGACCAGCGCTTGTCAATTTTTTTCGAGAATCTCAAGCAGAACTTGGTTACAACTCATATTTTGACGCATCCCGATGGATCAAGTGGATTCACAGTTTATTGTAAAGCGTCAGGCAAAGGATTGGGATGTGTCCTTATGCAGCATGGTTAAGTTATTGCTTATGCGTCTCGACAGCTACGAGACCATGAGAAGAACTATCCAACGCATAATTTGGAGTTAGCAGTAGTCGTATTTGCACTCAAGCTCTTAAGGCATTACCTGTACGGAGAGAGAGTCGAGATTTTTACGGATCATAAGAGCCTAAAGTATGTGTTTAGTTAGAAAGATCTAAATATACGACAGAGGAGATGGTTAGAGTTGTTGGTGGATTAGGACCTTTGTCACTACCACATTTTCAGATTAGGACATTATTGTAATTTCCTTGTTTAATTTATTATGTAATAAATATGTGTGATGAGTTTTATTAAATAATTATGAGGTGTTCTTAATGTTAGGTTTTAGTTCAAATCCAAAAAACCCATTAGGTCTAACCTTGTGACCAAACCCAAATTGGTATTCTAGTTTTTAGTGAAACCCTAATTGGCATTTTAGTTTTAGATTTAAAACCCTAGAAATGACTAAACCCTAATTAATTAAATTTCTTCATGACTAAACATGAAGGGTTAATTAAACCCTTGCATTTGAAACCCTAATCCTAGTCCTATATAATGAAGGGAAGCCTCCCTCAAGCTTCTTCCTTCATGAAGAAAGCCCTAAACCTAGTCTCCATTAGAAAAAGCATTCCTTCCCCAAAAATTTCAGAATTTAAAAACTCTAGAAATCCCTTTTTCTCCTCCATCAAGAGAAGTCTAGGAGCATGGACCAAGAAGGATTGAAGAAGATGACCTACATTGGGAAACCATCTCCCAATAGGTGAGAATCCGAATTTAAACCCTTTTTAATTCTCTTTTTCATTATTGTTTGGCCATTAGGAACCCACTAATTGGTTTAGATTTCGTATTTGGGTTTTTTTATGAAAACCTAGGTGGATCTAGGGTTTGGTGTTCATACGTTTGTTTTTCCCCAATTTCATGAACCCTAGCCCTAGGGGTTTGTATGTAGACATGATTACACCCCCAACGTGTGGGTTTGATCTTGATTTTTAGGGCCTTGGTTGAGGATTCATGGGTTCTCATATGAATTATGTTTTCTGCACAGCATGTGTTCGATAGAATGCCCCTTAGGGTTTACCTATCTAATGTATTCTAATTACTGCATGTTTTGATATCCATAAATATATATACATAGATATATTTGCATATGTGTATAGATAGGATGTGTGATTTGGGGGTTTCCTGTGCACAGTCAGGTTCTGGAGTTCACAGTGTGTATGTGTGTTTTGGGGTTTCTATGTACAGTCGGGTTCTGGAGTTCACAGTGTGATGTGTGTATATGTGCATTGGAGTGTAGAGTCGGGTCCCAGGTTTTATATATCAGACATTGGGGTTTTGGTTTTGACTGTAGGAGAGCAGTGGTTGTGTTCTTCCCAGTTTAGTGTGCTCCTGTGTGTGTGTCTGCCTGTGTGTGAGTGTCTCAGTGTGTCTGTGTGTGTGTGTGTGTGCCTGTGTGTGAATGTCTCAGTGTATCTGTGTGTATCTGTGTGTGTGTGTGTGTATCAGTGAGTGGTACTGTGTATCACTGAGTTCAGTGAGAGTAGGGTGTTAGTGAAGTATAGGGGTGTCAGGGAGTCTGTGTGAATATGCAGAGTCGAGTATCCTGACTGTGCAGTTTGATCACAGTGTGTGTTAAGTGCAGTGAGCATCAGTGAGGCCTACGTTTGGGTTGTGTGCAGTCAAGTTCTATGAGTTTAGTTCATATATCAGTGTATCAGGTGCTATGTATCAGTAGTTCTGTGAGTTTGGGTTGAGTGAGCAATATGTTATGTATCAGTAGACTGTGTATTGTGCCAGTTTCAGTGAGTAGCTGGGTGTGGGGCTTAGTATTGTTTACAGTCGATGTTTAAGGCTAGTGTGGCTGTGTATCAGTGAATTTGGTGTTTGAATGAAGGGAGTGAGCTCCAGTTCACTTGTGTGGTGTTGTGTTGTATTTCAGCAGCTAGCTATTTAGTTCAGTGAGTGCAGAGTGTGTATGCTTCAATGGAGTAAACATTGTGCAAGTTTAGTGTAGGTTTTGGTTGTGCTTGGGTGTCTGATACTAGGTATCAGTGTTTGGGGATACACTGATGTCAGTATCAGTCCAGGGATAAGGGAATTAGAAGCCAGATCAGGGACTGTGCAATTCATAAATTGAACTGTGGTTAGTTGTTGTGCCATCGAGTTTGTATAGAAATAAGTTGTGTTAGAGTAGTATTTTAGTCCTAGATATTAGTGAGGGGGGATCATGTATCTGTTGGTTATGGGTAATATAAATGTGAGGACTGGTCAGTGCACTTAACTGAAGTGCACTGATACTTAAGTGTATCAGTATCAAGGAGCAGCAGCTCGAGGGCAGAGGAGAGTTGCTCTCAGTTACAGTAGGTAGAGAGAAATATTGTGCTAAATTGGTATCAGGTACTAGTGATAAGGGAAGGGTATTGAGTGTACTTGGTTACAATAGGTAAGGCCAGTAATAGTTATTGATGTAGCAGTAACTGAAGGTAGGTTTCTTGTGGAAGTGTGACTGGGTGAGGTAAGTAGGGTACTTGAGTTAAGTAGGGTACTTGAGTTAAAAAATAAAGTTAGTATGGGTAAGTGTCATGGTTCATGTAATACTAGTTATAGCTAAGTTAGTATCTTTATACTTATGAATATGGGTTATATAAACTACTAGTATCTAATATAGCTATATTAAAACTAGTGGTGGCTTAGAAGACTTCGTATAACAAGGTATTTACCTAGTTGGACTTAGACATAGCCTAGAAACACTATACTTAGCTAGTTTAATTATTTACCTTTCTAAATTACTAATTAACTTTAATATTTGATATTTATGACTTTGTGACTACATCTTGGACATCGATCCTCATTCCTTGCTCAGGACCACAGACGAGTACATTCTCTGACAATTTTCATTTTTGTTGATTAATTCTATAATTCTAATTGTATTATATACTTGATTCTGACACCATAGATACACGGGTTAGCACCCTAGATACCTGTCATGAGGAGTCGTGATTGGAATCCATCGTGCTAGCTAGGGATAGGAAAATATTAGCAGATTATGTAATCATACCCCACCTTACATGCATCATAGCTCACCCTACACATCACGTCGGGTGTAGCCTGACCATTTACATGCTTCATAGCCTGATATATATGATTAGCCTGACTATTGCTCGCATCATAGATAACTAGATGGTTAGCCTGACCTCACATGTATCATAGCCAATCATATATATCAAGCCTGATCTCGTCCCAAGTCGATCACATAATAAACTGATATTTCAAACACTTAGCCAGATGTTAATTCTTTTATTTCAGATTCACTTGTTCTAGCATTCACTTGTATATTGTTCATTGCTAGATATTCCATTGCTCATTTCATATTCTCTACTACTCTATATTTCCAGTATTTATTTCATCTTGTATTCCTTACACTATTTTATAGTTTTTGTCAACATAAATGAAACTGTTGTTTAGTGTTTGTGCTTCGCTCCAATCCTGATTGGATAACATTTTCAGAGGACTTGGAGGATTTTTGCCCTACCCACTATGGCCCGGGAGCAGAGGGTGATTTCATACCAGAAATTCCAGAGGAGTTACCCATCTTAGAGGAGATTCGACCTACAGGCAGTTAGACTGTCCTATTTTATGTATTATTGTACTAGACTGAGATTTGGGTTGTATTATTGTTGTGACTTTTGGTGGACATCTAGACTCTAGACTTATGATGTATTTATATTTATGTTAACTTATGATAGAACTCTTTATCCTTATTTCTCATCGTGCCAATTACTTTCATATAGCCTTGTGATTGAGTATATTGTAAACTGTGGATTCATATATTATCATTGTCCTCCTTATGGAGTTGAGACCATTGATAGGATGAGTTGTGTTTGAGACCTACACAGCGTTCTACCGCCGATGTTGCGGCGTAGGCTGGACGTACCCACGGCTCATGCCCAATTTTCGGTTGCGGGGCATGACACGTTTTTAGTGGTGGCCCATTCAGGTCTAGATTCGCATTTAGAGCGATATCATAGTGGTGCTCGCTTAGAGTATTGCTACGAGCCTGTTTTAGAAAATAGGATTAGGCCGAGGATATGCTCAATCACAATTAGGAAATTTCTGATTCTTATAATGCTACTCTTAATGATTATTTCCTTTAAATTTTTCTGTCCTTCCTTGATGATATTGTGTCTATTACCTTAATTGATTCTTTCAATCAGTCTTCAGGTTGCCGCCGAAGACCCGGTCCTTGAGACTCGGAGCAGCAGCTTCAGAGAGGTCTGCCACCTCTCGCCCTGTTGGACAGACATCCGCAGCACCTCCTACATCTCTTGTGTATTTGGGAGTGTCTGCACTGTTCGGGGGTCCTCCTCCCCCACCTATTCATAGGGTTCCCACAGCTGTGACGGAGCCTCTTCCACCACCACCGACTGAGTTTCCAGGAGGTGTGCCCATCGATGGGGCACAGATGTTCGCATTGATCCAGGGCATGGTTGATGCCCAGAGGACGTCAGTAGAGGCCCAGAGGGTGCAAGCAGAGGCGCACCAGGCCCAGACCGAGATGATGAGGGTGAGCATGGAGAATGCTCATCAGGTGGCTCTCCAGGCTGTGGAGAGAGTCGCCCAGCAGCAGCAGCATCCTGGCCAGTACCACCAGAGGTCGAGCACTATTGTGGACTTCAAGAGGATGATGCCTCGGGAGTTCAAAAGTACTGAGGGAATACTCTACACCGACGATTGGCTAGAGGACATCGAAAGAAACTTGCGCTTGGCGCAGCTTCCGGAGGCTCTTCAGATCGAGGCCGCCGACAGCCAGATGTTCGATATTGCCCTGACGTGGTTTCGCACTGAGCCTAGACTCATTGTTGGGGGACTCACTTGGGAGGCCTTCAGGGAGCTCTTCAAGGAGAAGTTCTTTCCTGATGTTGCCCTGGGAGCCTTGGAGAGTCAGTTCCATGACTTAGTCCCAGGGAGCATGTCCGTTGATGAGTACGCCGCGGAGTTTTGCCGCCTGAGCCGTTTCGCGCCATCGATGATTAGAGATCCAGGAGACAGGGCCTAAAAGTTCAGAAAGGGGCTGGCAAGGGAGATCAAGTATCGCACGTCAGGATATCGTACTGCTACCTTCGAGGGCATATTGATGGATGCCCAGATAGCTGAGGATGACTTGGACCTCAGGCCCAAGAGGGGACGCGATGCATCAGGAGGAGCAAACAGTGGTACAGGACCGGGCAAGCGTCCATACTTCCAGCAGTAGCAGAGGCTATATCAACAACAGCACCAGGCACCATCCGAGGACAAACCCAGCACCAGCAAAGACAGACTCAGCCCGCCATCCAGTGTACGTACTGCGGGAAGGCAGGACACACTAGAGAGATCTGCAGGAAGAGGTTGGGTACATGTTTGTCCTACGGATCGACAGTACATCAGCTGAGGGATTGCCCTGCCATCCAGACTCGTCCAGGCCAGGGTAGAGAAGCCGCCCAGAGGGGACCATCCAGGGTACCTATCGTACCAGGAGGCCAGCAGAGGGGACCTCCACTTCCACCGCAGCAGCAGAGGTTTGCTCAGCACCAACAGCAGAGAGGTGCACCCCAGGGGCGAGCATACGCCATGGCGGTCGAGGAGGTCGAGCCAGCAGGAGACTTGATTACAGGTTCAGTTCTTCTCGATTGTATTCTAGCATTTATATTATTCGACTCTGGCGCTTCCCATAGTTTCGTGTCTGTATCTTATGCACTTCGACATTATTTAGAGACCGAACTATTAGCTAGGACTTGCAAGATCACGACTGGCGGAGGTATTATCCTAGTCCGTGATTATTACAAGGACCGGAGAGTGTCAGTGGGAGGCCGAGAGTTGAGCGTGCGCTTACTCGTCATGCCACTTCCGGGATACTATATTGTACTCGGAATGGACTGGTTTAGTAGGCACCATGCTACTATAGATTGTCATGGAGGCAGAGTATTATTTCGACCACCAAGAGAGCCGGAGTTCGAGGTCACTAGAGAAGCAGCGGAGCAGAGCAGGAGCATATTTTGCGGAGCTAGGATGGAAGAAGAGGAGTTGCCACATCCTCTGATAGCGGAGTTCCTGGATGTATTTCCAGAGGAGTTGTCAGGCTTGCCGCCAGACAGAGATGTTGAATTCTCTATAGACTTGGTGCCAGGAGCGGAGCTCATTTCACAACATGTCTATAGAGTCAACAACAGCGAGCTGGCAGAACTGAAGAAGCAAGTTGAGGAGCTACAGGACAAAGGCTTCATCAAATCCAGTTCATCACCATGGGGAGATCCGATTTTGTTCGTGCCGAAGAAGGACGACACGGTGCGCATGTTTATCGATTATAGAGCTTTGAACAACCTCACTATCAAGAACAAATACCCGCTACCGAGGATAGATTATCTTTTCGATCAGTTAAGCGGGGCGAAGGTGTTTTCGAAGATATATTTGAGGTCAGGCTACCACCAGGTGAAGGTAAAGAGAGAAGACACGCTGAAGACAGCCTTTTGGACCAGATACGGCCAGTTTGAGTTCATGGTAATGCCATTTGGTTTAACCAATGCACCGACAATATTTATAAACTTGATGAATAAGGTGTTCCACCAGTACCTTGACAAGTTCATGGTGGTGTTCATCGACAATATCCTTGTGTATTCCAAGACCCCGGAGGAGCACGAAGAGCACCTGAGGTTGGTCTTAGAGACTCTCAAGAAGGAGGAGCTGTACGGGAAACTGTCAAAGTGCGAATTCTTTCTTGACAAGGTTGAATTTCTTAGGCATGTGGTGATGGGTGACAGAATCTCGGTTAACCCAAAGAAGATCGAGGCAGTGGAGTCGTGGGCTACCCCCAGTTCGGTAGCTGAGATCAGGAGTTTTCTCGGGCTAGCAGGATACTACAGGAGGTTTGTACAAGACTTCTCCAGGATTGCAGCGCCGATAACCAGGCTGACCAGGAAAGATGTGGATTTTGTCTGGACGGAGGATTGCCAAGCCGTATTTGATGAGCTGAAGAAGAGATTGACGACAGCTCCAGTTTTGACGTTGCCAGCAGGGACAGGTGGATTCACTATCTACAGTGACGCTTCAGGGAATGGATTGGGTTGCGTTCTTCAGCAATACGGAAAGGTAATTGCCTATGCTTCCAAGCAGTTACGCCCTCATGAAAAGAACTACCCCACCCACGATTTGGAGTTGGCAGCAGTTATCTTCGCTCTAAAGCTGTGGAAACATTACCTGTATGGAGAGCATGTGGAGATCTTTACGGACCACAAGAGCTTGAAGTACGTGTTCACACAGAAGGAACTGAACATGAGACAGAGGAGGTGGTTGGAGTTGATGAAGGACTTTGATATCTCATTACAGTACCACTCAGGGAAGGCCAACGTAGTCGCCGATGCCTTGAGGTATCCGATGGCTATGTACTTGACGACGGATAGACATTTGTTGGCTGATCTAGAAAGTTTAGGAATTGAGGTGCTAGTTCCCGATGTTGAGATTTAGATATGGGGATTGCAGATATAGTCCGAGCTGATAGACATAATCAGAGCTGCGCAGTATGATGATGAGGCTTTGAGGAGTATCAGGGCACAGGTTCAGACAGGATTGTCGGACGACTTTACTATCGTAGATGATGGGTCTTTACGGCACAGCATGAGAATGTGTGTACCGAGCGGGGATCTGCACGAGGAGGTTTTGCAGGAGGCACACCGCTCTCATCACTCGATGCATCCCGGTGCCAACAAGATGTATCGAGACTTGAGGGAGCACGTATGATTGTATGGAATGAAGCGCGAGGTAGCATGCTTCGTATCCCGGTGTCTAGTGTGCTAGCAGGTAAAGGCGGATCGGCAGAGGCCAGGTGGATTGCTTCAACCTTTACCTATCCCAGAGTGGAAGTGGGAGCACGTGACCATGGATTTTGTTTTAGGGCTTCCGCTTTCTCCAGGAGGGAAGGACGCGATTTGGGTCATCATGGATAGGTTGACCAAATCAGGCCACTTCTTACCGTTCAAGGTGGGCACGTCGACAGAGAGGCTAGCAGAGATGTACGTTCGGCAGATTGTCAGACTTCATGGAGTTCCTGTAAGCATCATCTCGGATCGGGATAGTCGTTTTACTTCCCACTTCTGGAGGAGTCTGTAGGCTAGCTTGGGCACTCAGTTCAATTTTAGTACCGCATACCACCCCCAGACAGACGGACAGTCTGAAAGGACTATTCAGACTCTCGAGGATATGCTACGCACTTGCGTTCTAGATCTCGGAGGTTCTTGGGAGGATCATCTACACCTGGTAGAGTTTGCTTACAACAACAGCTACCAGGCCAGCATCGAGATGTCGCCATTCGAGGCTCTTTATGGACGAAGGTGTCATACACCGTTATCTTGGGACGACATTGGAGAGAGAGCCTTGCTAGGACCAGAAATGGTCGTGGATGCAGTAGAAAAAGTGAAACTCATCAGAGCCAGACTGCGAATGGCGCAGGACAGACATCGGCATTGGGCCGACAGCCACCGTAGACCCCTTGAGTTTCAGGTATAGATTGTCATTTTCTGGCTTGTGATTATTTTGTTTAGACTGCGTGTTGAGTCTGTTTTATTTTAGGTTGGCGATCTAGTATTCCTACGGATTTCTCCGACGCGTGGCACAGTTTATTTTGGAGGAGGCGGGAAGCTTAGTCCACGCTACATCAGACCCTTCGGTATTCTTGTGAGGGTCGGTGTAGTGGCGTATAGACTAGACTTGCCACCTGCACTAGAGGGAGTGCATGACGTGTTCCACGTGTCGCAGCTGAGGCGGTACGTGGCAGACCCTAGTCACGTACTAGATCACTCGGAGATCGAGGTTGGTCCGACTCTCAGCTACCTTGAGCAGCCCGTAGAGATCTTGGATCGCAGAGAGAAGGTGTTGCGGAACCAGACTATTCCTTTGGTTCATGTTGCATGGAGACATCACTCTCCAGGGGAGTCGACCTGGGAGAGAGAGGATGAAATGTGCGAGCAATACCGGTATCTCTTCGAGACTTGAGGTATAATTCCTTATCTGATTTCGTTCTTGTTCTAGTTCAATCCAATTTTGAGGACAAAATTTTTTTAGGAGGGTAGACTTGTCACTACCACATTTCCAGATTAGGACATTATTGTAATTTCCTTGTTTAATTTATTATGTAATAAATATGTGTGATGAGTTTTATTAAATAATTATGAGGTGTTCTTAATGTTAGGTTTTAGTTCAAACCCTAAAAACCCATTAGGTCTAACCTTGTGACCAAACCCAAATTGGTATTCTAGTTTTTAGTGAAACCCTAATTGGCATTTTAGTTTTAGATTTAAAACAATAGAAATGACTAAACCCTAATTAATTAAATTTTATCATGACTAAACATGAAGGGTTAATTAAACCCTTGCATTTGAAACCCTAACCCTAGTCCTATATAATGAAGGGAAGCCTCCCTCAAGCTTCTTCCTTCATGAAGAAAGCCCTAAACCTAGCCTCCATTAGAAAAAGCATTCCTTCCCCATAAATTTCAGAATTTAAAAACTCTAGAAATCCCTTTTTCTCCTCCATCAAGAGAAGTCTAGGAGCTTGGACCAAGAAGGCTTGAAGAAGAGGACCTACATTGGGAAACCATCTCCCAATAGGTGAGAATCCGAATTTAAACCCTTTTTAATTCTCTTTTTCATCATTGTTTGGCCATTAGGAGCCCACCAATTGGTTTAGATTTCGTATTTGGGGTTTTCCTATGAAAACCTAGGTGGATCTAGGGTTTGGTGTTCATACGTTTGTTTTTCCCCAATTTCATGAACCCTAATCCTAGGGGTTTGCATGTAGACATGATTACACCCCCAATGTATGGGTTTGATCTTGATTTTTAGGGCCTTGGTTGAGGATTCATGGGTTCTCATGTGAATTATGTTTTCTGCACAGCATGTGTTCGATGGAATGCCCCTTAGGGTTTACCTATCTAATGTATTCTAATTACTGCATGTTTTGATATCCATAAATCTATATACATAGATATATTTGCATATGTGTATAGATAGGATTTGTGATTTTGGGGTTTCCTGTGCACAGTCGGGTTCTGGAGTTCACAGTGTGTATATGTGTTTTGGGGTTTCTATGTACAGTCGGGTTCTGGAGTTCACAGTGTGATGTGTGTATGTGTGCATTGGAGTATAGAGTCGGGTCCCAGGTTTTATGTATCAAATATTGGGGTTTTGGTTTTGACTTTAGGAGAGCAGTGGTTGTGTTCTTCCCAGTTCAGTGAGCTCCTGTGTGTGTCTGCCTGTGTGTGAGTGTCTCAGTGTGTCTGTGTGTGTGTCTGCCTGTGTGTGAGTGTCTCAGTGTATCTGTGTATATCTGTGTATGTGTGTGTATCAGTGAGTGGTACTGTGTATCACTGAGTTCAGTGAGAGTAGGGTGTTAGTGAAGTGTAGGGGTGTCAGGGAGTCTGTGTGAATATACAGAGTCGAGTATCCTGACTGTGTAGTTTGATCACAGTGTGTGTGTTAAGTGCAGTGAGCATCAGTGAGGCCTACGTTTGGGTTGTGTGCAGTCAAGTTCTGTGAGTTTAGTTCATATATCAGTGTATCAGGTGCTATGTATCAGTAGTTCTGTGACTTTAGGTTGAGTGAGCAATATGTTATGTATCAGTAGACTGTGTACTGTGCCAGTTTCTGTGAGTAGCTGGGTGTAGGGCTTAGTATTGTTTACAGTCGATGTTTGAGGCTAGTGTGGCTGTGTATCAGTGAATTTGGTGTTTGAATGAAGGGAGTGAGCTCCAGTTCACTTGTGTGGTATTGTGTTGTATTTCAACAGCTAGCTATTCAGTTCAGTGAGTGCAGGGTGTGTGTGCTTTAATGGAGTAAACACTGTGAAAGTTTAGTATAGGTTTTGGTTGTGCTTGGGTATCTGATACTAGGTATCAGTGTTTGGGGATACACTGATGTCAGTATCAGTCCAGGGATAAGGGAGTTAGAAGCCAGATCAGGGACTGTGCAGTTCAAAAATTGAACTGTGGTAAGCTGTTGTGCCATCGAGTTTGTATAGCAATAAGTTGTGTTAGAGTAGTATTTTAGTCCTAGATATTAGTAAGGGGGGATCATGTATCTGTTGGTTATGGGTAATGTAAATGTAAGGACTGGTCAGTGCACTTAACTGAAGTGCACTGATACTTAAGTGTATCAGTATCAAGGAGCAGCAGCTCGAGGGCAGAGGAGAGTTGCTCTCAGTTACAGTAGGTAAAGAGAAATATTGTGCTAAATTGGTATCAGGTACTAGTGATAAGGGAAGGGTATTGAGTGTACCTGGTTACAATAGGTAAGGCCAGTAATAGTTATTGATGTAGCAGTAACTAAAGGTAGGTTTCTTGTGGAGGTGTGACTGGGTGAGGTAAGTAGGGTACTTGAGTTAAGTAGGGTACTTGAGTTAAGAAATAAAGTTAGTATGGGTAAGTGTCATGGTTCATGTAATACTAATTATAGCTATGATAGTATCTTTATACTTATGAATATGGGTTATATAAACTACTTGTATCTAATATAGCTATATTAAGACTAGTGGTGGCTTAGAAGACTTCGTATAACAAGGTATTTACCTAGTTGGACTTAGACATAGCCTAGAAACACTATACTTAGCTAGTTTCATTGTTTACCTTTCTAAATTACTAATTAACTTTAATATTTGATATTTAGGACTTTGTGACTACATCTTGGACATCGATCCTCATTCCTTGCTCGGGACCACAGGCAAGTACATTCTCCGACATTTTTCGTTTTTGTTGATTAATTCTATAATTCTAGTTGTATTATATACTTGATTCTGACACCATGGATATACGGGTTAGCACCCTAGATACTTGTCATGAGGAGTCATGATTGGAATCTATCGTGCTAGTTGGGGATGGGGAAATATTAGCAGATTATGTGATCATACCCCACCTTACATGCATCATAGCTCTCCCCACACATCACGTCGGGTGTAGCCTGACCATTTACATGCTTCATATCCTGATATATATGATTAGCCTGACTATTGCTCGCATCATAGCTAACCAGATGGTTAGCTTGACTTCACATGTATCATAGCCAATTATATATATCAAGCCTGATCTCGTCCCAAGCCGATCACATAATAAATTGATATTTCAAACACTTAGCCAGATGTTTATTCTTTTATTTTAGATTCACTTGTATATTGTTCATTGCTAGATATTCCATTGCTCATTTCATATTCTCTAGTACTCTATATTTCCAGTATTTATTCCATCTTGTATTCCTTAAACTGTTTTATAGTTGTTGTCAACATAAATGAAACTGTTGTTTAGTGTTTGTGCTTCGCTCCAATCCTGATTGGATAACATTTTTAGAGGACTTGGAGGATTTCTGCCCTACCCATTACAGCCCGGGAGCAGAGGGTGATTTTATACCAGAAATTCCAGAGGAGTTACCCATCTTAGTGAAGATTCTACCTACAGGCACTTAGACTGTCCTATTTTATGTATTATTGTACTAGACTGAGATTTGGGTTGTATTATTGTTGTAACTTTTGGTGGACATCTAGACTCTAGACTTATGATGTATTTATATTTGTGTTGACTTATGATAGAACTCTTTATCCTTATTTCTCATCGTGCCAATTACTTTCATATAGCCTTGTGATTGAGTATATTATAAACTGTGGATTTATATATTATCATTGTCCTCCTTATGGAGTTGAGACCATTGACAGGATGAGTTATGTATGAGACCTAGACAATGTTCTACCGTCGATGCAGCGGCGTAGGCTGGACGTACCCACGACTCATGCCCAATTTCCTGGTGCGGGTTGTGACAACCTTAATGTAAAACCCCCTTCCTAGAAAATCGTATATACCCTTTTAATTATTAATTGTTAATTAAATTGTAGTAATTAGGTCTAAATAGGAGAAATAGATTTTTAATAATTTTTATGTTAGGTGTTCGGGCACTTAGATGACTTGTGGGACCATCAGAAATTTTTCGGAATTTATTCCATGTAGGAGACCCCTCAAGCAGTTGCTAGCCTAACGATGTGCAATACCCTAAGCTATAAATTTTCTTATGAGTATATATATATATATATATGTATATACAAATATATATATATGTATATATATTTTATAAAGAAAGAAAGGAAAAGAAAAGAATTAAATAAGTATATAATAATAATATAATAATAATAATAATAGTAATATACCATTAGCTACTTAGGATTTGTATTGCTGCAACTTAACTATTCCCTTTAGCATTGCCCCTTCAGCGTGGATACGTGAGCCGCCCACTTCACTTTGACCCTTCAGCCAGAGACCCGACTTTTCCTATTCCCTTCGGCCCTTCACCCGCGATCCTATATCCCATCTCTCTCTCTCTCTTAATATATATATATATATATATAATAGCTCTCTAAAACCCTAACCTAAAACTCCAGACTTCCTCTTCCCATCTAGAGCCGTCACCGCAGCCAGAGAAGCCTCCCCAAGCCATCCAACCATCTCGTCGACGCCGACATCGCGAACTGCAGTCTCCCACTCGAGGCACCTTCGCTCCGGCGTGACTTCCTGTTGACTCGCTCATCCAAACGCTGTTCCGTTTTCATAGGTATGATCTTCCCTCAACCCTCTCCAGTATTTGTTTTATAGTCAACCTCGAAAAATGTGTGCCCCTAGGTGAAAAACAGCATCCAAAGTTGGACGAGCAGACAGAATTCTGCAATCGCAGAATTCCAAATTGACCACCCATATTGTCGAGTTCGTATCTTCCACCACAGAGATCCGAATTCAATGATTCTTTTTGATACCTGTAGATTACATGATCTAGTTTATTTTCTGTATTATAACTTTGTGCTATTAGTTGCTCTGGACAAAAATATATTCGTCACAAAACTGTACGCACCCACTTTTTCCTGTTTTCCAAAAGTTGGAGATTGGAGCGCGCCCCGCCAAACGGGACCGCCCCACCGTGTGCCAAGTGTACCAAATGGTGCACACAGCATAACGGGACACGTGAAAATTCGTGGGGACTGATTCGGACGCGTGAGCGCGCCGGAATCAGGCCGTATCCGCGGACACATCTCGTGTCGCCACTTTTGTGAAACTCGTGCGTATTTTGTGCACGCATGTCAGATTGCGACGAAACTTGCGCCACTGGACTCGTGGTAACACGCTGGTCCTGTGACCCAATTTTCACGCATTTCTGAGATGGTTGACCAGATCGCCAATTGGCGGGCCCCACAGTTGACTTTTTGGACCAAATTATGTTCGGCTCATCGGAATCCAAATTTGGACATACCGTTGGGTTCATATTGACATTTAGAGTTGTTTGACCCATAGTTTGTCCCATTTAGAGACTGTTACCCTCGGCACGCTTTTCGGTGCAAAGTGGGCTACACGTGGACCCCACTTTTACCCGAAATTACGGTTTTGCCCCTGTGTCCAAATGGGACGAAAGGGATGTGTCTTTTAGCTATTTTGCTCATTCCGGAAACGTTGGTGATGTTTATTTCAGCATCCGGAGACGTTTGTTCGGAGTCCTTAGTTCCAGGTTCAGTGTCCTTGACATTTGGGCGCGTACACTTTACAGATTTCTTGCCAGGCAAGTATACCTTGCCATTGTACTGTTTTTACATTCCATATGAGGCATGCATGTTTATTTTCTGCTTATTTAGTTCATTTATTTTAACTGCTATATAAACTGCGCGTCTAAGGAAACTTGGGTGCAACGACGGTGTCGTCGTACTATGTTTTTATTTATGTACATGCATTGGACCTACTTTATGAGACTACCCCATCTTCATGAGGCATTTATGTTTCATTGGCCATGACACTATTCTTACACGAGTGTGAGTCACATGTAGGACACGGACTTGCGTACTCGGCTGGCCACTGGTACGTATAGGTCGTGCGACGGATAGGGATAACTGCCAATAAAAACTTTGCATGCTAGTAGACCTGGCGGTTATTAGAGGTTTATCGTGTCATGGACATGACATGCTTGGGTGGGGAGAACAACAAGTACCGCATTTGAGCTCCTTTGCACTTTTTCTGTGAAGCCCGAATTCTCCGCTGGAGATACGGGTGATGATGACCACTATATATTATGTACTATCAGGCGGGCCACCGGCGTTCAAAAGACGACGTACCTTTTAGGCCCCTGGCTCTTCAAAAGAGAACCATGCCAAATCCCAGTTTTCAGCCAGATAGCTCACTTGTGGGGAAAGGTGTTCTTAACTGCATTCACATAGATGGTTAGGCGACCCCAATGGATGTTTAATTTCAGTACTTTATTGGCATATGTTTAAGTATACTTGTTACGTCCCTCTGAGGACCTGGTCCATTTTCCAGATATAGATGAGCAGGAGTATCCACAGGAGTATGGACCTGGACCTGACGCTACCTATCAGTCTGAGACGATCTTATCTTCTGATTATATGTGATTCATTTGCAGCTGTTTAGAGATTCTAGTTGCTATTCTTTTCTAGACATTTATTCTTATATTAGAGTTTATTCTCTTCTCTCTTTAGTAGTTTATTATAGTCGATTTGCAGTGGATTTGTTTCCACCTGACTATTGTACTTTGAGATTACTATTTGAGACTACTTCTTTGATATTCAGTTATTGATTTCCTTTATTCTATTATTTGTGCTGTGGATGAGATATAGAACTGCGTGTGACTTGTTATGACATATATTTACCACTGTGGATTGGATATTCATGTACAGCGTACGTGTGTATATGGTTTCCATATATTGGAGTTCGTATACATACGGCTGGCGTGTTACGTATTCCTAGTTCTACGTATTTTGGGAATGGGGCGTGACATATTTTTGTGGTGGCCCATGCAGGTCAAGAATATATTGTCTCGGTTACGTAATTGTACCGAACAAGCCTGCGTATAGGAATAGAGTATAAGGATCTCATCCACGCTTGATTGAAATTCATCCTTCCTATTAAATACTTGCATCCTGTTTGATTCCTGTACGTTTTCTAATCGTTTCGTACATCAACTGCAGAGAGATGGATTTACAGAATGGATGTACTGCCGCCGATGGCGACGCAACTTCTGGAGTCAATGGTCAGACTCAAGGAGGGACCCCAACGATTCCTAGGCTTCCGGGGCCAGATGGACAGACTCACACTCCAGTTCCATCTGATCTTCCCGCTTCACCTATTAGGAACCCTCCACCTGCCCCAGTACCGCAAGATGGCCAAGCGCAGATGTTCCAATTCTTTCAGATGATGATACAGGAACAGAGGCAGTAGGCAGCCGAACAGAGGCAGCAGGCAGTCGAGCAGAGGCAAGAATTTTTGGCAGCACTGGAGAGGATGGCTGCACATGCTACTGTACCAGCCCAAGCACTAGCTCCAGTACCTCGAGCTAGGGTTGGATCAGTAAAGGATTTTGTTCAGATGGGTGCAAGGCAGTACAAGGGCACTGAGAGCCCGGAGGAGACTACCAACTGGATCACTCACACACAGAAGCTACTGGAGGCATCACAGTTACCGACGGACCTATGGATGACGGGTGTACGGACGCTTCTAGATGGTAATGCTCATCACTGGTGGAAATCCATGGAGCGCCAGTTGGGTACTTACCAGACTTGGGAGCAGTTCTTGGAGTGCTTCGAGGGAAAGTACTTTCCGGACACTGTCAGGGACACCTTGTATGATCAGTTTCTTTACTTGGAGCAAGGGAACCGAACCGTGGACGAGTATGATGCCGAGTTTAGTCGACTCAGCAAATATGGCGCTACTTTGATACCAAATGACTTCGCTAAGGCTAAGAGATTTCATCGAGGACTGACCCAGGAGCTACAACATTATACAAGCTCGCAGTCCCGAGTCTCTTACGCTGAGCTACTGACAGAGGCCAGATTTCAGGAAACCATTAGCAGAGGAAGGGGAGCTCAGCTGAGGACACAACAAGGATCAGCAAGGATACAGCAGGGACCAGCCAGGACACAACAGGGAGGACCTATCAGACGCCCCTTGGCACAACAGCATCAGCAACACAGAGCCGGACCGTACCAGATTCCGGAAAAACCCTAATGTAATTATTGTGGGAAGATCGAACATATTTCGAGAGATTGTCGGACTCGCTTGGGTCAGTGTAAGAGATGTGGCTCTGGACAGCACCTGGCGAGAGACTGCCCCATGCAGCAGGCACTTCCACCGCCAGTTCAGAGATTAGCGCTTCCAGCACCGAAGCCAGCCCAGCAGATGACCGGACCGGGAGCACCTCGACCTCCAGTAGCAGGAGGATTTCAGAGAGGACCACCGCTACCCACTCAGGAGGAGCAGTATATGAGGACTGGACATGGACAACCACAGAGGAACGGGCGAGCTTTTGCAATGGAGGTAGATGACATGGATCATGAGGTGGATGTCATAGCAGGTATTACCCTTGCTTTTACTTTTCCCGCTGTGACATTATTTGATACGGGAGCCACCCACTCATTCATATCATCTAGTTTTATTGCCAAACACAATATTGCTTCTACACCATTATCTAGTTGTGTTAGAATTCTTACCGGAGGAGGAGTTGTACCAGTTACTCGAGTTTGTAGATCGGGCCCTATAGTGATACGTGGCAGAGAGATGAACGCCCAACTCTTAGTCCTTCCTATGCCGACTTTTGATATTGTGCTTGGAATGGACTGGCTAAGCAAGTACCATGCTTACTTCGATTGCTTTGGAGGAAGCATTCTTTTTAAGGTACCAGGCCAGCCTGAACTTGAGTTTGCCCGAGGATCCACAGAAATCTTTGATGGTATGCAGCTCGCAATGGACGATGTTGTCTATCACCCTATTATTTCAGAATTTCTAGACGTCTTCCCAGAGGATTTGCCAGGACTACCCCCAGACAGAGACGTAGAGTTTTCAATTGAACTAGCACCCGGAGCAGCACCTATAGCATCGCATGTTTACAGACTGGCGAAGAAGGAGATGGACGAGCTGAAGGCACAGTTAAAAGAGCTAGAGGAGAAAGGTTTCATCCGACCGAGTGCATCACCCTGGGGAGCACCAGTGTTGTTTGTACCGAAGAAGGATGGGTCAGTGCGTATGTGCATTGACTACAGGGCCTTGAATGCAGTGACAGTGAAGAACAATTATCCATTGCCACGCATTGATGACCTGTTTGATCAACTCAGTGGAGCTAAGGTATTCTCGAAGATAGATTTGAGATCGGGATATCACCAAGTGAAGGTACGGAAGCAGGACATTCCGAAGACCGCATTCAGAACAAGATATGGGCACTACGAGTTTTTGCTCATGCCATTTGGATTGACCAATGCTCCAGCGATCTTCATGGACTTGATGAATCGAGTCTTCCACCAGTACTTGGACCAGTTCGTGGTCGTCTTCATAGATGATATACTTGTCTATTCGAAGAGCCACGAGGAGCACGAGAAGCACCTGCGGATTGTTCTAGAGACTTTGAGGAGAGAGCAGTTATATGCTAAACTCAGCAAATGTGACTTCTTCTTGGACAAAGTTTTATTTCTTGGACATGTTGTTACAGGAGATGGTATTTTTGTTGATCCAGAGAAGATCTCAGTAGTTGAGACATGGCCTGTTCCTAAATCAGCAGCAGAGGTGAGGAGTTTCCTTGGACTTGCGGGATATTACCGACGGTTCGTGGAAAACTTCTCAAGGATAGCGGCACCTATGACTCGTCTGACTTGTAAAGATCAAGAATTTATATGGACTGACGAGTGTCAAGCAGCCTTTGAAGAGTTGAAGAAGCGACTGACTACAACACCAGTATTGACGATTCCATCAGGCTCAGGAGGATATGTAATCTACAGTGACGCATCAGGAAAAGGCTTGGGATGCGTATTGATGCAGCATGGTAAGGTGATTGCATATGCATCTAGGCAGTTACGAGTACATGAGAAGAATTATCCAACTCACGACTTGGAACTTGCAGCCGTTGTATTTGCTCTGAAGCTATGGAGACAATACTTATATGGGGAACGAGTGGAAATCTATACAGACCACAAAAGCCTCAAGTACGTCTTTACGCAGAAAGAGTTAAATATGAGGCAACATCGATGGCTCGAGTTGATGAAAGATTTCGAGATAGAGCTACATTATCATCCAGGCAAGGCTAACGTGGTAGCAGACGCGTTAAGCCGGAAGCCAGCAGCTTACTTCTTGACAGCACAGAGGGAACTATTGGAGGACTTGCAAGAGCTTGGCATTGAAGTGATATTACCCGGAGCAGATGGGACACTAGCCAACTTGCAAGTTCAATCATCATTGGTAGAGAGGATTAAGGCAGCTTTGCCTACAGATGCCAGATTCAGGAGACTAAAGGAAAGGACAGAGGCCGGAGAGCAGACCGGATTGCGCATTCATGAGGATGGGACATTACGATGTGGTGATCGTCTTTATGTTCCAAATGGAGAAATTCGACAGGAGCTGATGACAGAGGCTCATAGTTCGATCTATTCTATTCATCCTGGAGGCACCAAGATGTATCGTGACTTACGACAGCATTTTTGGTGGCATGGGATGAAGAGAGAGATAGCTCGCTTTGTAGCTAAATGTCTGGTATGTCAACAAGTGAAGGCGGAGCACCAGAGGACAGCAGGATTATTGCAACTACTTCCGATTCCAGAGTGGAAGTGGGAGCACATCACTATGGACTTCGTCACGGGTTTTCCCAAGAGTCCAAGTGGGAGAGATGCAGTATGGGTAATAGTGGACCGACTCACCAAGTCAGCCCATTTTATACCTTTTAGAGTGGGTCAGTCTACAGAAGCTTTAGCTGACTTATATATGAGGCAGATCGTGAAATTGCACGGCATACCAGTCAGCATTGTATCGGACAGAGATTCGCGCTTCACATCGCACTTTTGAAGGAGCATGCAAGAGAGTCTTGGTACTCGTCTGAAGTTCAGTACATCTTACCACCCGCAGACAGATGGGCAGTCGGAGCGTACTATTCAGACCTTGGAGGACATGTTGAGGGCTTGCATGTTAGACTTCGGAGGATCATGGGAGGACCACCTACATCTTGTAGAGTTTTCTTACAACAATAGCTATCAAGCGAGTATTCAGATGGCTCCGTTTGAAGCATTGTATGGAAGAAAATGTAGGTCTCCCGTGTGTTGGAGTGACGTGGGAGAACGTCAGATTTTGGGACCCGAGTTGGTGGTCAACACTATAGAGACGGTCAAGAAGATTCAGGGACACTTGCGAGCAGCGCAAGACAGGCAGAAGCAGTGGGCAGACCTTCATCGTCGTCCTTTGGAGTTCAAAGAGGGCGATCACGTCTTCTTGAGGATATCACTGACCAGAGGCACCATCCGATTCGGAGGGCGCGGCAAGTTGAGTCCAAGGTATATTGGACCATTTGACGTGCTCGAGAGAGTTGGAGAGGTGGCATATCGACTTGCGCTACCACCTTCACTGGAGGGAGTATATGACGTATTCCATGTGTCGCAGCTCAGGCGATATGTGGCAGACAGCAGTCATGTTCTCGACCATTCGGAGATCACCATTGGGCCGAGCTTGTCATACTAAGAGCAACCAGTGGGAATCCTTGATCGTCGAGAGAAGGTATTGAGGAACCAGTCTATTCCCTTGGTTCGCGTAGCATGGAGGCATGGCGCACCAGGAGAATCAACTTGGGAGCGCGAGGACGACATGCGCAAGCGTTTTCCGAACCTATTCGCAGACCAAGGTATGAAATTACATTGTTAATTTATATCTTATACCATCCTTGCATTCTATCGTGACTTAATTTTAATTTCGAGGACGAAATTTTTACAAGTTGGGTAGAATGTAAAACCCCCTTCCTAGAAAATCGTATATACCCTTTTAATTATTAATTATTAATTAAATTGTAGTAATTAGGTCTAAATAGGAGAAATAGATTTTTAATAATTTTTATGTTAGGTGTTCGGGCACTTAGATGACTTGTGGGACCATCAGGAATTTTTCGGAATTTATTCCATGTAGGAGATCCCTCAAGCAGTTGCTAGCCTAACGATGTGCAATACCCTAAGCTATAAATTTTCTTATGAGTATATATATATATATGTATATATATTTTATAAAGAAAGAAAGGAAAAAAAAAGAATTAAATAAGTATATAATAATAATATAATAATAATAATAGTAATATACCATTAGCTACTTAGGATTTGTATTGCTGCAACTTAACTATTCCCTTTAGCATTGCCCCTTCAGCGTGGATACGTGAGCCGCCCACTTCACTTTGACCCTTCAGCCAGAGACCCGACTTTTCCTATTCCCTTCGGCCCTTCACCCGCGATCCTATATCCCATCTCTCTCTCTCTCTTAATATATATATATATATATATAATAGCTCTCTAAAACCCTAACCTAAAACTCCAGACTTCCTCTTCCCATCTAGAGCCGTCACCGCAGCCAGAGAAGCCTCCCCAAGCCATCCAACCATCCCGTCGACGCCGACATCGCGAACTGCAGTCTCCCACTCGAGGCACCTTCGCTCCGGCGTGACTTCCCGTTGACTCGCTCATCCAAACGCTGTTCCGTTTTCATAGGTATGATCTTCCCTCAACCCTCTCCAGTATTTGTTATATAGTCAACCTCGGAAAATGTGTGCCCTAGGTGAAAAACAGCGTCCAAAGTTGGACGAGCAGACAGAATTCTGCAATCGCAGAATTCCAGATTGACCACCCATATTGTCGAGTTCGTATCTCCCACCACAGAGATCCGAATTCAATGATTCTTTTTGATACCTGTAGATTACATGATCTAGTTTATTTTCTGTATTATAACTTTGTGCTATTAGTTGCTGTGGACAAAAATATATTCGTCACAAAACTGTACGCACCCACTTTTTCCGGTTTTCCAAAAGTTGGAGATCGGAGCGCGCCCCGCCAAACGGGACCGCCTCGCCGTGTGCCAAGTGTACCAAATGGTGCACACAGCATAACGGGACACGTGAAAATTCGTGGGGACTGATTCGGACGCGTGAGCGCGCCGAAATCAGGCCGTATCCGCGGACACATCTCGTGTCGCCACTTTTGTGAAACTCGTACGTATTTTGTGCACGCATGTCAGATTGCGACGAAACTTACGCCACTGGACTCGTGGTAACACGTTGGTCCTGTGACCCAATTTTCACGTATTTCTGAGACGGTTGACCAGATCGCCAATTGGCGGGCCCCACAGTTGACTTTTTGGACCAAATTATGTTCGGCTCATCGGAATCCAAATTTGGACATACCGTTGGGTTCGTATTGACATTTAGAGTTGTTTGACCTATAGTTTGTCCCATTTAGAGACTGTTACCCTCGACACGCTTTTCGGTGCAAAGTGGGCTACACGTGGACCCCACTTTTACCCGAAATTATGGTTTTGCCCCTGTGTCCAAATGGGACGAAAGGGATGTGTCTTTTAGCTATTTTGCTCATTCCGGAAACGTTGGTGATGTTTATTTCAGCATCCGGAGACGTTTGTTCGGAGTCCTTAGTTCCAGGTTCAGTGTCCTTGACATTTGGGCGCGTACACTTTACAGATTTCTTGCCAGGCAAGTATACCTTGCCATTGTACTGTTTTTACATTCCATATGAGGCATGCATGTTTATTTTCTGCTTATTTAGTTCATTTATTTTAACTGCTATATAAACTGCGCGTCTAAGGAAACTTGGGTGCAACGACGGTGTCGTCGTACTATGTTTTTATTTATGTACATGCATTGGACCTACTTTATGAGACTACCCCATCTTCATGAGGCATTTATGTTTCATTGGCCATGACACTATTCTTACACGAGTGTGAGTCACATGTAGGACACGGACTTGCGTACTCGGCTGGCCACTGGTACGTATAGGTCGTGCGACGGATAGGGATAACTGCCAATAAAAACTTTGCATGCTAGTAGACCTGGCGGTTATTAGAGGTTTATCGTGTCATGGACATGACATGCTTGGGTGGGGAGAACAACAAGTACCGCATTTGAGCTCCTTTGCACTTTTTCTGTGAAGCCCGAATTCTCCGCTGGAGATACGGGTGATGATGACCACTATATATTATGTACTATCAGGCGGGCCACCGGCGTTCAAAAGACGACGTGCCTTTTAGGCCCCTGGCTCTTCAAAAGAGAACCATGCCAAATCCCAGTTTTCAGCCAGATAGCTCACTTGTGGGGAAAGGTGTTCTTAACTGCATTCACATAGATGGTTAGGCGACCCCAATGGATGTTTAATTTCAGTACTTTATTGGCATGTGTTTAAGTATACTTGTTACGTCCCTATGAGGACCTGGTCTATTTTCCAGATATAGATGAGCAGGAGTATCCACAGGAGTATGGACCTGGACCTGACGCTACCTATCAGTCTGAGACGATCTTATCTTCTGATTATATGTGATTCATTTGCAGCTATTTAGAGATTCTAGTTGCTATTCTTTTCTAGACATTTATTCTTATATTAGAGTTTATTTTCTTCTCTCTTTAGTAGTTTATTATAGTCGATTTGCAGTGGATTTGTTTCCACCCGACTATTGCACTTTGAGATTACTATTTGAGACTACTTCTTTGATATTCAGTTATTGATTTCCTTTATTCTATTATTTGTGCTGTGGATGAGATATAGAACTGCGTGTGACTTGTTGTGACATATATTTACCACTGTGGATTGGATATTCATGTACAGCGTACGTGTGTATATGGTTTCCATATATTGGAGTTCGTATACATACGGCTGGCGTGTTACGTATTCCTAGTCCTACGTATTTTGGGACTGGGGCGTGACATCAACCTTCAGTATCATCCCGGGAAGGCTAACATCGTTGCATATGCATTATGCCGAAAAGCAAGAGTTTATTTCTTGAAGGCATTACGAGAAATGTTGGAAGATCTCCAGAAGATGGGCATCTAAGTAGTGTTACCTGGAAACATAGTATTGATGGCTGCTTTACAAGTTTAATCTAGAATTATGAAGAAGATCATAACAGTACATTCAACGGATGCCAAGCTTCAACGACTCAAAGCCGAGTATGATGCAAGACGCAGAACAGAGTTGAGAATTCAGAATAATGAGACTCTCTGATTTGGTAGTTGTCTTTGTGAACCAAGTGGAGACCTTCGAAAAGTGAGAATGTCAAAAGCCCACAATTCTCAGTATTCGGTTCATCCAGGAGGAACCAAGATGTACAGGGGTATCCGTTATCATTTTTGGTGGAATGGAATGAAGAGAAAGATATTTCGGTTTGTCTTTCGTTGCTTGGTTTGCCAGCAAGTCAAGCTTGAACATCAGAGACCGGCTAGACTTCTTCAACCTTTACCAATTCGGGCATGGAAGTGGGACTATATGTGAGACTCGTCTCACAGTATTCGTATTTTATGCGGATACGTATTTTTGTGCTATTTATTGCATTTTATTGGTTTCCTGGAAGCTCGAAAATTCTTAAAATTTAAACATTACTACCTGACCGATATACCGACGATATACTGCCCGGCATATATTTGTTTTACTTTTTTGAGATATTTTCTAGAATTTCTTGATAAATAGTACTTGAGTTTCATTTCTTTTCTTTCTTTCTCTTTCTCTCTCTTACCTTTATCCTTTTTCTCTCGAGCTTGGAGCTTGGTATTAAGACCCGGAGTGTGGTTTCTGAGCCCTTTCATAGTGGTGGACTAAAAGGTTTAGGCTGGGAACTCTGTTTAGGCAAGTACACATTGCCAATTTGGTAAAATTCTTTTACTTTCTGTCATTTTACTTTTCTATAGATTTGGTTGTTACTTTTTAGCTTAGTTGTGCTTTACTATTTTTGTTCATATCATGATTTATAGATTTTTGACCGTATCTATTTTGATTTCTGGTAGAATCTTGTTTCGTCCCTTCTTGGTAACTCGGTAGTGGTTACGGTATCGAAGTTATGACCGTAAGATTTAGTCCATATTATGATATAAGACTTACCCTAGACTTGACTCCTTGCTAGACTTGGTTATGGAATTTTCGGGGTTTTATTTGGGTTCCGAAAATCAGACTTAAATATGACTATTTTATCCATGGAAAACGACATACCGATGGTATACCAAGTTCGACCGAATTAGATTTTTAGATATTTTCTATGAACCTTATCGACATACCGACGGTGTACTATAGTGTACCGACGGTATACCGACCATTGCCGACATTGTTAATCGACTTCAGAATATTTGTCTTGGCCGGCATACCTACGGTATACTACAGTATACCGACGGTATACCGATTTGTGAAACTTTATTTTCCAGAACCTTTCTTGCCTACTTGGAAGAGCATACCAACGGTATAATATAGTATACCAACGCTATATCAATTTGTTGGAATCTAGTCTTGTTGTGTTTTTTCTATCTCTGGACCGGTATACCGATGGTGTACTAGACTGTATCGATGGTACACCAATTGTGCTCTTTTTTTAAAAAAATTTGGTTTTTCGTGATTTTATTTTGATTCTTCTGGCTTTTGTTTGGACATGCGTTGACTTGACCTGACTAGACATGAACTTACATAGCTTTAAAGGACTTGACTTGGCTTTACTCGGTTTTACCCAGCTTTTCTCGGCTACCCGGGATGACATGAATGACTGGACTTGACTTGGCATGACATTACATGGCTTCATCGGACATGTCTTGACTTGGTTTCACTTGGCTTCATCTGGATGGACTTGGATTCACATGGTTGTACATGGCTTTACCTGGCTTTATATGGCTTTACTTAGCTTCACTTGGTTTTATATGGCTTGGTTGTTGCCGTGGTTTACATGAGTCTGTTTGAGCAATGTATATTAAAATTTATTTATATTACTATTAGAACTTGTTTTGTTGCATCATGTATATGATGGATTCTACAGAATGCCACATCCGAATTCATACAAGAAACTGTTAGGGGTTAATAACTAGTGATTCACTTAGTACATGGCTAGGAATTTTCCTAGATTGCATGCAGTCTCGATTATTCATATGGTTATTTTGTGGAGTATCCAGTGGTTTATCTTGTGGAGTATTTGAGGAGTATTCGAGGCTGGTTTATGCTTATGGATATCCCGGACAGACTGCAGGGGAATGTGATCAAAAGGAACTATAGTATCGTGTTGCATTATAATTGTTAGTAATTAGGATTGTGATATTCCTAATTAGTTAAAGTATCAAGCCGTACTTATATAATTTTTCGTAATGTATGGATGATGGTTAGTCTAGGCTTTGCATGATCATACCTTTATTTTTTGCACTTGTTATTCCTTTTTCCTTATCTGTTCAGGATGTCTCATTACAGGTTACAATATTTCTTTTATTATCCTGAGATTATTAACCTTCAGTCTTTACTTTCAGTATTTGTATTGCTTGTGTTGTTGGTTTAAGTTCCTAGATTGACTTCCTTTGTGGTACTAGCTATTTGGGGTCTGACCCTACTGGTTTGGCATAGCCAGATCCAGTAGCAACAGCGGAGGATCTTTCGTACTTTTCTAAAGATGGTGACCACTAGGAGCACCAGACCACTTGAGTGGGTTCTCTTACTTTTCCACTATGATATACATTCTATTATTATTGGCGTTTAGCCATCGAACACGTGTTTAGCTTATATTTTATTTTGATTAGCCTACAAGCAATATCATGATTGACATATCCGAGGGTTGATCATGTATGACTTAGATTCTGACTAGTTTATTCATTTTGCGTTCACTAGCTTCATGATTAACTGTATATTATAGTTTGGGACGGTTTACTATTATATTTCAGTTGATCTTACATTATGTTATTATTCATGTTGTTCGTGTGATTGAGATACTAGGATTTGTTGGACCTAGGCTTGATTGTTGGTTTGTAGTAGTGACCCCTCATGTCTTACATCTTCACAGTACATGCGGAGTACCGGTGTGCTCTAAGCATACGTAGCTGGCCTTGTTAGTTATGCTCTCCGGTATTCTTGTTTTGGGGCACGACACTATATTACCATTGATTTTGTGATCGGTCTTCCTAGATCCCCGACTGGCAGAGATATTATTTGGGTAATGGTTGATCGACTCACGAAAGTAGCCCACTTTCTTTCTTTCAGAGTATGGTGGTCTACAGAGCAGTTGGCTCGGATGTACATGAATCAGATTCTCAGGCTTCATGGAGTACCAGTCAGTATCGTATCGGATAAAGATTCTAGATTCATATCTCACTTTTGGTAGAGTCTTCAGCAGAGTTTGTGTAGTTGTCTGATGTTCAGTTCAGCTTATCATCCACAGATAGATAGTTAGTCAGAACATACGATTCAGACCCTTGAAGATATGCTATAATCATGCACCCTCGACTTTGGTGGTTCGTGGGAAGATTACTTGTACTTGGTAGAATTCTCCTACAACAATAGTTTTAAGCAAGTATCCATATGGCACCCTTCGAGACATTATTTGGCAGAAGATATAGATCACCCTTAGATTAGGATGATGTGAGAGAGAGACAAATGCTTGGCCCAGAGATGATAGCCCAGAGAGTTGAGGAAGTCAGGCAGATCAAAGAGCATCTTAGAGTGGCTCAGAATTATCATCGTCATTGGATAGATATGTATCGTCGTCCTATTGGGTTTTCTATCGGCGATCATGTATTCTTTCGGATTTCGCCTACCCGAGGAGTTATCAGATTTTAGCTACGTAGAAAGCTTGGTCTTAGGTATATAGGTTCTTTAGATATCCTCGAGCGAGTTAGAGATGTTTCATATCGTCTCGCTCTTCCGTCGTCGCTTCGCGAGATACATAATATTTTTCATGTATCTCAATTACGACGGTATATACCGAATGCAAGCAATGTCCTAAATCATTCAGAATTGGTCGTTGGTACCGACCATTCGTATGAGGAGAGGCCAGTATCCATTTTGGACCGGAGAGAGAAGATTCTCAAGAACAGGACTATACGTTTAGTCCATGTGGCTTGGGGTCATCACTCTTGGGCGATTCGACTTGGGAACGCGAGGATGATATCGGATCTTGTTACCCGTATTTGTTTGACTAATGAGTTATACTTATCGTGTATCTCGTATCCTGTTCTTGTCTTGTGTGTGATTATCTTGCTATAAGTAGTTTGTAGATTATGATCGCTTTCCATATTCATTTTGCTTTTTCCTGATAGTATGATTTCTTGTCCTTATTAATTTTTTTGTGCCTTATTGAAATTTTGAGGACAAAAATTTTCTAAGAGGGAAAGAGTTGTGAGACTCATCTCACTATTTTTGTATTCGTATTCGAGATACGTGTATATTTTTATTATGGTTTATTGTTTGCTTTTTACCTAATTCTCTATTAGATGTTTCATGAATATTTTTAAGAGGCATTATATTAAAAATTGGGTTCTTGGTTTTGTTTATGTGGTCTAAATTGGCTTAGAGTTGTGGCATGGATTGTCTAGCATCCAACGGTCACCATTAACCCAAACCCACATATATAACACATTCACTTTCTATATTTTCTTCATTCTTTCACTTTTTTTTTTCTATTTTCATTTTCTTCTTCCCTCTCCTCTCCTAAGCCGAGAGCTAGAGCTAGGACTTGGTCGTGGGTTTTAAATACTTGGTAGTAGTGGGTTTAGGCAAGTGCATCTTGCCAACCATGAACAGCTTACACTTTTACATTTATTTAGTTTTCTTGCATTTTATTGGCCTATGTTGTGATCTATGAGTTTCTCTATATATTTACTTCTTGGCATTTTCGGTTTGAGGTCTTGAATGGAGTAGATCTACATTTTTAAGTTGGAGTTTTCATGGGTTCTAGGAGTTTTCCTTGGTTTTGATTTGTTAATACTTAATATTTTCAAAAATTAGTTTTTCTATGTGAATTTTTTTTTGAAGTTAAATTAAAGTTTTATGGCCAAAACAAGTTTATAAAAATTTTATGTCGGCTGAGGAAGAAGAGCAGTGCTGGCATAAAAGTGAACAAAAGTCCCTGTGTAAAACTGTACAGAAACTCCCCTACATAAAACTATACAGAAATCCTACCCTTTTGCGTATTTTATGCAAAATTCAATTCTAGACGTAAAAAGTACGCAGGAGCCCTCCCTTTTTGCATATTTGACGCAAAATTTAATTATGGACGTAAAAGTATGCCATTGAACCATTTTTGAGCCAAAAATACGCGGATGAGCTATTTTTGAGCCAAAATTACGCGAAAAGCCTATTTTTTAGCCATTTTTCGTTGTTTTGTACATGGAAAAGCTATTTTTACCTAGAAATGCACTGATTTGCTATTTTTGACTATTTTGTACTAATAAAAACTGTTTTGGCCTATTTAACTATTTTTGTAGCGAGAATCTCGTAAAGCTAAAAACGTGAAAATTGTAGATCTTTGTCTTTCCTTTCCAAATCTTTTTGAATTACCTCATTTGGAGTTCGAATGAGTGAGTTATGCCTAGTTTTCTAAAATATCTTAAAATATAGCTTTGTGCAATCTTGCATGGTTGATTATTTTGTCTATTGTTGCTATATTCTTTAACCTATTTTATTTTCTTAACTTAACATTGGGATAGGTTACCTGATGTTTTATTGCCTTTGACTTGTGTTAGTGCTTGTAATTAATCTTAGATTTTTAAACCCGAATTTATGTAAACAGTGTACTGATATTCCTGATAGTGGCTCGACGCAACGCACTCATGACTCGAGATACTTGTACTGTCCTGATCATGGCTATTAGTAGCACCTGTATTGCATGAATTGTTATTTTCGTGGTTGATTTCCTTATTGTTCTTGTCAAGCCATTATCCAGTCTTGTATCATGTCTAAGGCAGATTCTCGAGCACCACAATCGAGAATCTTGACTAAACAGATCAGGTTAATGAACTAGATTTAATACCTAGAATCATTTAGAGAATTTTTTTGGCTATATGCAATCCTGACATCCCAGCGACATCTGTAGATTTGGAGCTCTCCGTCATGAGGGGCACACTTCCAGCACACCGTCGAGTGTTGTATTACAAGTGTATATATATATATATATATATATATATATATATATATATATATATAAATTATATTTTGTAACCCTTACGTCTGGATGATCCAGATGGACTGTAGGGCATATGGCTGTATAAAATTTCTAAATTGCATGTGATAGTAATTAGGACTGTGATAACTCTAGTTAGTTAATGATTAGCAAGACTTAAGACATGATTGGCCGTGATTGGTTGATTGCTAGTCCTGTCCTATTCTTGCACCTTCCCATTTATTTAACCTGCAAGTTTACTTATACTCACTCCATTCATGTTTAAACTACTTTAATACTTGATGCTTGTTTTGCATGCTAGTTTTAGTTCCTAAGTTGGGCTTTCTTGTGGTACTTTGCTATTTGGGGTCTAATCCCACTGGTTTTGTATAGCCATATTTTAAAGCAAGACCTGTGGATCTTCCGTACCTTCCTCCAGATGGTGAACACCCGGAGTCCCAGAGAAATTTAGTGGATATCTTCTTCATTCACCCACTTATACTAAAACGGTAAAATTAGTGGAGATCTAGTCATATAAAACGGTAAAATTAAGCCTAGAGAGCAAGTACCATAAGAAAAATTCTATCATATACTAAAACCAACATGCAAGCAAATAAAGATAGCTACAGATAAATAGCACTACCAAAATAACTAATATTAGCTACTTTTTTTAGCGACATCAAACAAAATATCCCTAAACCTTCAGAATGTAGCCATGCCACTATAAAACTTCGCAATATGTCATTGTTGGCGACGTTTAGCGTCATCCAGTGACTAAAATTAGTATTATGATAATAGGCGCCACTAGGAGTCATTGTACGACATTAATATTTTCATAACAGCGACATCTTTTAAGATACATCGCAGTATAATAAAAGTTCAGCGACGTTTAGCGATGCCCTTTTTAGACATCGTTAAATATTTAAATATAGGGTTTCCGAATTCATTTCCCCTGTTCTTATTCCCAAAATTTTGAACCCCCTACCCCTCTTATTTTCCTCTCCGACCGACGGCGCTCTCCCCCATTTCCAAATGACGGCGCTCCCGCCTCTTTGACCTACGGCCTCCCCCTCCTCTCCGACCGACGATGCTCCCCCTCTCCGATCTATGGCCTCCTCTCTGTGATCGATGGTGCTCTCCATCTGATGGACTGACGGTACTCTCCGTCGACCCCTCCTCACCTCTTTCCTGACACATAGATCCGGACACATGGACACACATATAGGACACAACCCAGGACATACATGACACACACATGACACAACCCTAACCCTGATATGTGTTAACACGGACACGTTGTTATGAAACGATAAATACATGTTAACATGAGTTGGTATGCATACGCGGATACTAACCCGAATACGGACACAGTCACACGAACATACACACACATAGAGATGGTATTGTGTGTGGAATTGGATTGGGAGTTGTGTGTGGAACTCGAACACGGACACACACACATAGACACACACATAAATACACACTGAGAAAGTGTTATAGGTAGAACTCAGACACGGACACACAACACACACACACACACACATACACACACACTAACCCTACCCTATATATCGATAAGTGTGTTGTGTGTGGAATTGGATTGGGGGTTAGTATTAAATATAGTGTTTGTGGGTGTGACTTGAGAGTGCATATATGTGAATTAGTGTAAGTATTATTCTTAGTATGCAAAGTTATGTGTTGAGAGAGTTATGTGCTAGTATTGAGTATCAAGTATTGGTGCCTAAGTATAGATGTTAGCAAGGGGTAAAAGATGTATCTTAGTATAGATATTATGGGTATAGTTGAGGGTTGTAGGCAATGTGATATGGTATGTTGCTAACATAGGATACATGGGTACTTGGTGTTGAGGTATTTTGATAGCTAGTAGCATATGTGAAAACTAATTAGATAGTGATATCTTAAAATCTATAGTTAAAGTATTATTGTGATGTGTTAGTATATAGCTAGCCGATGGCCCTACAAAGTAAGTTAATTAGTTATTTATTTCTTATATATATATATATATATATATATATATATATATATATATATATATAATCTCCTGGAGGTACAGAGAGCATTGGGACATTTTTGAGGCAAAACTATGGTGGGCCATGGATAAACTACTCTAATGCATCGGAAGAGGGAAAGACATTTTGGTTTGGGCACTTCAAGGTAAAAGTATATTTAATTTTAACATCAGTAATATTTTTATGTTAATACTTTATAACTTACTATTGTAATTCTTGTAGAGAATATATTTTTATCCACCACATCGTGCCGCACAGATCGAGCAGCAATTTTCTTCCGGTGTCGCCAAGCTGATCCGTGATGCTATGGATGACCAGAAGGCTCGTGATCGCAAAGAAAAACCGATTCAAGTTTTGATCACGCCTGAGCAATGGACTGCGATGAGGGTTAGATTCAACGAGGATAGGTATAGAGAAAAGTTGGAGAAGGCCAAGGCGGCTCGGCAGAGGGCGGGAAAGTGGTATGGTGGGTCGATTCCGATGACAATATTTTCGTCACTTGGTACGTCTTCCATTATATACGTACAATTTTTAATCATCGTGGCCTAATTTTTTATTTTAATAACAAATAATATATTTCTTAACAGGTTTAGAGGGGTGAGGATGCGAACATGGTGACAGTATTCCTTGTCACTCATAGGAAGGGAGGACAACTTATTGATGATAGGGTGACGCAGAGCTACGTAAGTATTACTCTTATGTTTTGTTAATTTTGATATAACATAGCCAAAAATACATATAATTAGTCATAAGTATCTAAGATATATAGTAAGTAGTACGTTTATCGATAGATACATATTTTTCTAGGATGAGTATAGGAGGCTCCCCGAAGAGTCGACCCAGCCCACTCAGGGAGAGGGGGGTAGTTCCTCGCAACCCCCGGCCTACCCAGCTCTGTTAGATGATGAACTGTGGATGAAAGCCATTGGTGGTTTGCATAGGGGTACGTACTATGGCACGGGATCCTACGATGCCTATTTTGCATCACAGACCTCTAGGACACCCTCTGTCGATGTGCATACCCCACAGCACTCCCATGAGTCACAGGGATCCCAGGAGAGAGTTAACCTTCAGATCGCATCTCTACGTGATGATTTGATGTATAGGATTACGGAGCAGCCGCAGTCACAGATGGACGATGCGACGCTCATAACACGTTTTGAATCGCTGGAGCGTAGCATCATGGAGCTGAGGGATCTGGCCACATCGACAAAGCGTAACGTGACATCGCTGCAGGATTCACAGTTGATTGTGGGCACTATACTATTGAGGATGCAGGCGTCATATATTAAGATCAGCGAGCGAGTAGAGACCGTGGGTGCAACACTAACGAGGATGCAGGCATCACATCTTTAGATGGGCGAGCGAGTGGAGCATAGTACTAGGAGATTGTTGTCTGTCATGGATACTTGCGATGCTCGACTGACAATTTGGAGAAGCGACGTCCTCCTAGTCCACCAGCATCGTCATCTACATCGACTCTTGCATCGGGTTCCGTGACGCTTACACATGAGCAGTTTGACACACTATTATCTCAGATTCGATGAGGCTCTTCCTCCTGACATGTGTGTATCGGCCCATTCATGGGAGTTTGTATTTATTATTTGTACAATTTTATTGTGTGAGTTATTTGTATATTTTTATTATGTGACTGGATATTGTGTGACTACATTCGGGCCATAGAGTCGCCTTTTTCTTGATTTATTTTATTATTGTTGTTGTGTGATTGTACCGGTGTTGAGTATTCCACCAAAGAGGTCGGCAAACCTAGGAAATTCAACGGAGGGTTTCTCCTGGTCTTTCTATATATTTGAATATGATATTGCATACATGCTATACTGTGATATTGCAGGCATTCATTTATTTCAGTTTTTTATTTTCAATATTAGCGACATTTAGTGACGTTCAGTGACGTCATTAGCGACGTGTAAGGACATCGCTAAACTGTCTCATGGCATCGCTGATCGTCGCTAAAGTTGCTAAATATTGCTGATATGGCAATTTTGGCCATGCTAGCTATTCTTCGTTGATTCTGTCGCAGGTCATCGCTAAATTTAACGTCATTTACTAACCAAATTTTATTATCACAAATTTGGTGACACTCAACACTAAGAGCCGCCATTTTTGCGACTTTGCATTATCGCTAAATTACATCGCTATAGCGACGTTGTCTGACGTTGTTTTTAATAGCGACTAGTTTTTTTACGACTAAGTCCAAACATCTCTAAATACGTCGCTACTAGGTATTAGCGACGTATTTTTGACAATTGGCAACATTTTCCTGCGTCGCTAATTTGTCTTATTCTGATAGTGTAAATACAGTAAGGAAATAACTGAATATGAATAATAAAAGAATGATAAAGATATAGAGTAATACAATCTACATCGGCAAATCATGTGCTATTGTTTGATATTTCCAGCTAGCTAGGGCTATCCTAAGTCCTGAATAATAATAATAATAATAATAATAATAATATATATATATATATATATATATATATATATATATATATATATATATAATATTCAAGAAGACATGTGATACAAGCTATCCAGGCTAGGCAAGGGTAGTCCAGGATTTATTTATATATATATATAATATTCAGGAAGACATGTGATACAAGCTATCCAGGCTAGGCAAGGGTAGTCCAGGAATAGTATATATAATAATCATCAATCGACTGTGAGTTAATAATAAGTGTACAAGATGTATCACATAACGCTGAGCTAGAAATATTTCCCTCATGATGGAGAGCTCCACAACCATATATAAAGCCTTAGCTAGCGGGATTGCATGGAATCCGCTAAAATCTTCTATCCCAATGCTCTAGGTGAATTAAGCAAGTTGTTTTATCCTGCTAATTTTAACTTTAGTTTCATGATGTGGGCATCCATAGAACTCACTCTGTGATGATACTTTTTATCAAAAAAAATTGGACAAGACAGGGATATTAAACAACCATAAGACCAAAATTGGACAAGAAACCCACGTAGTTGGAATAAAGACAAGCGAAAGTGCATTGTGTCGAGCTATCTAGAGATAGTGATACAAGACTAGCAAACTGGACTATTAAATCAAGAATACTAATATACTAGCTAGGAGATTGCAGCAATATCCGCACGCTGCTATAATGTGACTTACACCAGAAGATAATGATTTAGCTCAAAGAATACGTTTGTATTAAAAAATAAAGTCATGAAATATACGTGATAGATTAAATTTAATAACATAGCAAGTAGTGGCATGTAAGTGGTACCCAACCCCTGTCCAAGAAAGATATAACAGGTAAGCAAGGTATAATAAACCAAGTACAATAGAAAATTGCTCGAGAAACGTATGGAAATAATCAAGATATTAAAAATATCTTTATTCTAGATTAATCAGGGATATGATCAATATGGGATGTTCGACCATATGATCCACATTAAAATTGACTCGCATTCCCACAAGAATGCAATGACAATGTGTGTTAATTTTTATGGCAATCGTCGATCAAATTGGTATGCTAATCAATCATGAAAAGTGGATAAAACAGAATTTCTAGCATATTTTAGCACAAACAGTATATTGTCAGTATATTGTCAGTATATTATCTGCATGGATAAACTTAGATTTAGAAAAAATGATACAAACATTATACTATTTATAAAGCTACAACTCATAAAATACGAAAATAGTATAATGTCTATATACTGTTTGGGAATTTCCAGAACATAAAATTGTCGTTGGCATATCCAAAACATCGCGTTGGCCGATCAATACTCAAAAGAAATCAAATATAACAAGTACACCATGTCATAAACCCTCTACAGGGGAAATGTGACAAGAATCAAGTTGAATCATAGCCCATGTAAGAAATTAGAATAAAACATAATCAAATCACAAAAATGATCGATACTCGATTGATTCGATCCCCATCGAGGGCAATAGGCTTAATACATCAGTGCTACATACCGCGAATAGCTCAACAAGAAAGCACAAGAAAAATCTAAGATTTTTATGTCAAAACCACATAAAATTATATCAATTTGAAGTCGGGTTCAAGAGAGCAAGATGTGCTTTCCTACGGGCGGGAGATGTGACCTACACAGACTCCTAGGATGCAGTGTTATGCTCGTGTCTACCACCTGGCCTAGTCAAAATCATAAGCCTGACTATTTCAATGCTCGTAAGCTCTCGAGAGGTTGTAAAAGAAGTATGAAGTGAGAGAAGAGAATGGGAGCCTTGGATTTTGGTTTTTATCTTTTCCCACACACCAAGACATGAGAGAGAATATAAATAAGATAATGAGAGATATGTGAGAGTTGGAATAATTATATATCATCCCAAAAATGATCGTAGTCATTGGATAAAAATCTAACGGCACAAAATCATAAACAAAGTCATTGTTACCACTCATAATAGCCCAAACAGTATATTGTTCATATACTGCCAGTATAATATTTGCAGGAAATTTTGATAAATGCAGAAAAATAGTACACTGTCAATATACTTCCAGTATACTACCTGCGTAGGAAAAGTTCAAGAAATCATGATTTCAAAGGTTCCATTCTACACTCGGGTCCTAGTCGGGGTACATGGTCATGCCTTGGATTTCTACCAGTCGCGAAAAGGCTATAGTTTAACATGATTATCAAGAGAAAAATACATAAATATAATTTTTATGCTTTTACAAAACCTGAGTATCCTATGAGAGTGCCCATGCGATCCTTGATGCACATAAAATAAGGAATTTCAAAATCTAGTAAATCCAAAACTACTATCATGGCATAATATCAACAGTCGAGAACTCGTATCACAAAAATCCACTATCCTTTACCGCGATACCAAAATCATAAAAACTGGAAAAAATACACACACACTCACACAAACACACACACACACACACACATATATATATATATACTGTGAGGCAAGTCTCACATACGTATCTTGTGAAATCTTCACCGACCACAGGAGTCTCAAGTATATATGCACCCAAAGAAACTGAAATTGACACTAAAGCGATAGTTAGAAATTATCAAGGATTACAAATTGACAATAGTATACACACAAGGAAAGAAGAATGTCGTAGCAGATACTTTGAGCCGGAGATTCGTGGGAGCACTTATTAGAGCGAGCAAAATACCAGAAAACATAGAGAGTATGGGTATTCAATTTTGAGTTTGTGGCTAGTGCATAATTAGCTCAACTACAACTTGATTTGAGTCTACTGAAGAAAATCAAGAGCACATAAAGGGAAAATAAATTTATGTAGAAAATACGTGGACAAATGGCAAAAGGGAAGGCAACTAATTTAACAAAGCTAAAAGATGGAGCATTATGATTGAAGGGAAGGTTATATGTTGCAAAACCTCTCAATTTTAAAATTTTTAAAGTTTAATATCTTTATTTCAAATATAGAAAAAAATTGGGTATTTTTAGCTAATTATAAAATATAAATACTTTGACTTACTTAACTTATATAAATATTTGTTTATATTTAGTAATTGAACTTTATTTGAAAAAATAAAAAATAAAAATGTGTTTTGCAGGTATAATTAGTCCTTATAATCTATTTTAAGAAAAATCTATTTCTTTACTAATTGTATGATAAATTTTAGGATTTATTTTGATATATATATATATATATATATATATATATATATAATTATTTTTAAATAAAGAAAAGAAAACCCCAAACCCCAAACCCTAAACCCGCTACCCTTCCCCTGACCCATCTGTTCACCTAACCGTAACCCCCCTTCTCTCCATATATATACAACACACACCACCGCCACCATCACCATCAAACCACCACCAACAAGCCCTACCCCGGCCATCCATCGACATCGACTTCCAGTGATGCCGCCGACACCGTCTCCGACCGCAGCTTCCCCTGCGGCCGCGACAGTACGCACGTTGGCACGTGCGCGAGTGACAACGACTACATCAGCAGTAATCCGGCGTCGACGTACCGGCGAGCCCCGATGACCCACGACCCCCAGCGAGTACCCCCTGCTGGACGACCTACCTCATGATTCCTCGAGGCCGAACGTGGTCGATCCCCTTCCCCGCGATCGAGAATGCCATGAAATCGAGCATAATTTCAGTTTCAATGAGTTAAATTCACATCACATTACCGCTTTTCTCACTCGTCCGAATCTCATGCCACCTTCTCTGGTATGATCCATATCTAACCCCCTTCCAGCGTCTTCAATTAGTTTATTTTAATTTGAATTATGTTGATAATTAATCGAGTTCCAAAATCAATAAAAACTTGATTTCTAAAAACCAAAATTTTTGATACGGGGTATGTTTCGCCAAACGAGACAGACTTCATCGGGTGCAAATTGTACTGAAAGGCGTGTATCATTAACGTAGACGTGTGGACTTTCGTGAAAAAAGCTCATCGACGAATGTAGCATAAACTTCTTAGCTATACGAGAACTATCGTAGGAATATCAATATGTAGCTATACGAGAACGTACGTGACTTGCTTTCTTTAGTTCTCCATCCACTTTCTAGAAACCTGTGTTTTTTGATAAAAAGTGGATTTCCCCTCTAAGCGACCGGCCAAAATCCATCAAGTTCTAGAAACCCGTGTTTTTAAGATCAAAACGCATATCATGATACACTGAACCGACAATCCTTCATGAAAGAGTGAACTCGATCTTAGACTGCTTGAGCTTGAGTTCCTGGTTAAGGGGTAAGATGAGATCCTACGGTTCTTGACTAGCCAATTAGATAAACGAATCTGCATCTTCTTGATTTCTCCCGCATTTTTATGGGTATTTTTGATAAGCTTCCTAATCAGTTCAGGATTATTATCGATGAAATCCGGATACATTGACAATGTCTTTCTATTTCTAGTAGGTTCCTCCTTGTCTGCACCTGTTATTGAGCGACTTCTCAAGGATTAGATTTTGGTTCCAGCAATGAGATATGGTAATTGCTGACCCGGGAAGTTCCTTGTGATTCTAGGGGGTTTAGGATAGGAACTTGATTTGGACGTGCGTGCACACCGGAATCAACGTGTATCCGTCAAAAAATACCGTATTGGCCCATTCCGATATCTTATCATAACTTCGTGTGTGCTTATCGTTTCATAATGAAACTTATTCTATATGATTCACAATGTTACGCTGGTCCAGTGACCCAAGTTTGGTTTGATTCTGAGAACGTTGATGAAATACCGTTTTGCGGGCCCCACGGTTCCACTTGAAGGGTGATTTCATGACCGTCTAACCAAAATCCAATTTTGGACACTTCGTTGAGTTTGTGTCATCATTCTGGACTTGTGCACACTAAGTTTGTCAAATTTGGAAAACTTTATCTCTGACACATTTTACGGTGCAAAGTGGAACACAATTGGATGCCGCTTTGACCCGGAACTGTCATTTTTGCCCATGTGTCCAAATTGGACTTATGGGTAGTCAATCCTAGCTAATTCTTATATTTTAAAAATGTTGGTGATGTCTGTTGTAGCATTCAGAGACGTTCATGCGGATTCTATCTTTTTAGAAATTGTTGATGCATTGAGCTCGCCACTTGGACGTCGCCATATCCAAAATTCAGGCAAGTTTATCTTGCCTTGGTCTCAGTAAATTGTGCTTAATTTTGACTGCAGTTTATAGTTTATATTTTAATACATGTACTCAATTGTGACCTTAGGACCGTGAAGATACTTTGCGTCTAAATCATATTCGGGTGCCGACTTCCGTGCACGGTATCGGGTATCGTTAGATTGCATTGTCATCGTATACCATATACGTGCAACACTTGCACTAATTACCTTAGGACACTATACACGACTCTCATGTATAGAAGCCTCACTTGAGATATTCAAGATTTTTGGCTTCTATTTTAGGACAGGACTTGAGACATGTGACATGATATTATTTACACCTGGACTTGAGACATAGATAACGATTGTCTTACGTTTTGTGACATGAGACGTGAGATACATAGGGTTGGAGAGAATTTACCGTGCCGTTGGGCTACCAAACTCTACTAGTATTATAGTACTGCAGGTACCTTGACGGGGCTTGTACGTATCTACTACTATTATTACTACTATCACTAGTACCCCTAGTATATGTATAAAACCCGGTGGTTTAGTGGAAGAGTACGTTCTCACTTGCATTCACTTAACTGGTTATGATAGATACCTTTAATCACATTGCTTATAATTTTACTATTTTACTTTGGCATGCTATTTCTTGTACCTTGTTACATCCCTCTGAGGACCTAGTCCCTTGCTAGTTTTGCAGCATAGATCATTATGGAGCCTGCCGGGAGTTGCTAACGTATGTTGCTTTATTAGGTGGGCATTGGTACTAGGTAATTACATCATTTCTACCAGTGTTATGTTTATTTATTTATATTGTTGATTCATCTACCGATATAACCTAGTTTTTTATAGACTCATATTTTTTTCGAGTCTATTTAAGTTTGTGTGTTACTGGGTGGCCGACTTTAGTACATGTAACTCATTGTTGATGTACTATGTTTATTGTGGATTGAGACATAGATATATTTACTGTTTTGTGTAAATAGGGACCATTATATTATAGCTTATACATATTCGAATCGGACCAGAGTCTGGTCGAATGTGTAGCTGGCATGTTACGTATTTCTAGTCCTACGTATTTTAGGACTGGGGCTTACATGTGTTCCAAAGAATAAATAGCTCCAAAAAAAGATACCGATGGAGGCTCGCTTAAAAAATATATATTACATCCATGTAGCACAAAAATATATATGGATTCAAACCTTTTTGGTGGCACGATATGAAGAAAGAAGTAACTCTTTTCGTATCACAATGTCTGACTTGTCAGTGAGTAAAGCCGGAGTACCAAAGACCCGGATGGGAGATGAAGAACCTTGCCATTCTAGAGAGAAAGTAAGACCATATCACCATAAATTTTATTGTAGGATTACCGAAGACGCAATAGGGGAATGATGTGATATGGGTCATTGCTGATCGATTAACCAAGTCGGATTAGTTCATCTACATCAATGATTTTTGGAGGTTGATCAATTGGCTCAAATTTATCTCAACGAGATAGTTTGGTTGCATGGAGTGCCAGTGTCAATATTTTCATATTAAGATGGGCGATTCTTGTCACTTTTATGGAATAGTATTTAGTCGACGATGGGGGAAAAGTTGAAGTTTAGCTTGGCGTATAATCCTTAAATCGATGGCCAAACATAAAAGATGAATCAAATTCTTGACGACATATTATTGCTCTGTGCGATGGATTCTAAGATAAGTTGGGACACCCACTTACCGTTGGTGGAATTCAAGTACAATAATTGCTACCAAACTACCATACAAATAGCATCGTCTGAAGTACTTTACGGGCAAAAGTATAGGTCACATATATGTTGGGATGAAGTTGGTGAATGACAAATCCTTGGTCCAGAATTAGTAGAACAGATTATCCAGAAGATTCGCTTGATTCATAAAAGACTTAGAGTTGTACAAAGTTGACAGAAGAGTTATATAGATAGTCATCAACGACCTTTAGAGGTCATGGTTGGTAACTATGTATTTTTGAAAGTAATAGCTATGAGAGGAGTCAAGAGATTTTGTGCAAGAAAAGTCGAGTCTGTCACACTCACTTTTTCAACTAAGGGTAGTTTGGTAATTTGACATGGGTATTTTTATTTTAGGATTATAATATTAAATATTGTGCATGTTATAATAATTATTTATTTATTCATTGTTAGATGTTAGATTTATTTTGGACTTGTGTAGTGGACCTAACTAGTTTAGTTTAGATCCATGAACCCAACATTTGATTCTAGTTTAGATTGAGCCCAATATTAGGCCCATTCATTAGGAGGATGAATTAATTAGTGAAACCAATTAGACTAGAACCTTTCCTCCTTAATTAATTTTTTCATGAGAGGCCCCAAGTGGTGTTTTAGACAATTTATAGTAGCTTGCAAGAGGGGCAAGGTTCGGCCACCTATAGGGAGGAGAGAAAATCTCTCTCTTCTCATTTTGTCATTCCAATCTAGATCTAGAATTTTCTCTCTTCCAAATTCTCCATTCCCACACCAATTCCTACTGAAATTTCTTTCCAATTCCTTCACTATTCTTTATTGGAGGCTACTAGAATAAGGATCTACAAGGAGGAGCAAGAATCTACAAGTTGGAGGCTATTCCACTAAAATTGGAAATTTTATTGGGAATCCATCTCCTAATAGGTACAATTCAGTTTTTCCTCTTTAATTAGACTCTAAATTTAACCATAAGGAAGCACCCCATATGCTAAGACTACCCATAGGAATTGGAATTAGGTTCATAGAAGGCCTGTGGAGAAAGTTATATGGTATTTTATGTCAATTTTGGGAGAATTCCGAGATTGGCACATCTTGTGTTTTTCAATTGGTCAATTAGACTAAATTGACATGTGTTTGATTGTGTGTGACTAGTGTCGTATCCACAATGGGATACGTGTAGGCCGTATCCTAATAATTTAGCGATACGGATTGATTTGGGAGTTTTCCTCCGATACGGGGGTTTGTGTATGTCACATCTTGACACAAACACATAGTTGTGTATTTAATTCTTCATATCATTCATAATTATTATTTTAGAGTTGCTCGTGTCCTTTGTGATAGGTTTGGTTGTGTGATGGAGCCGTATCGCAAGTGTATTAGAGAATGAGTGTGATACGTTTGCGGTGCACTCCACGTATTTGTTTTATTGCATTTAAATTTATTTAACTTGTGTATATCTATTAGTAGGATATATTATGTAATAATATATCTATGTATATGTGTATGTATCTATATTATATTATATACATATGTATATGTAGCTTGGTGTATAGATGTAGTGATATTTGTATATATGTATATGTGTTTATATATGCATATATATATATATATATATATATATATATATGTAAGGGAGTATATCTATATATGTATAGATATGAGTGTATATATATATATATATATATCGATATCTATATGTATATGGTTGTGTTTGTATGAGAGGGGTCGAGCATCAACAAGAGCAATCACTAGCAAGCAGTGAGTGAAGGGTCGGGCTGCATAGTGGATCCAGGTGCATCAACTAAAGAGTCTGTGCATTAATGCACCAAAAGCATTCTATAGCAACTATGCTGAAAGAAGTGAACAACTGAAGAGCAGTAAAAGCTATTCACAGTTTCAGTGTGCAGCCATTCAGCAATTCAGCATTTATCAACAAGTGCACCGCAACATCCAACTGTGCAGCAATGCACAATAGGGAGAGACATGCACTGCATCAGTGCATCAGCAGAGAACTACTACTCACAACAATTGGTGCAGCAACCTACAAGCCAACTATAGCAAGTAGCAGCCAGTGCAGTAGCACTGTAGAAAGATGGCTGCACTGTACAGGCACCAAGCAGTGTGCAGCCAAATCATTCAGCAAATTCAGCCATGTACAGCAGCTTGCAGAATGCACTACAGCAATGAGCAATAGCAATGAGAGGCAAAGCTGCAACAGTTAGTTAAGGTATGGTTCAGCTAGTAGTTTATAGTGGTTTATAGTTTGTTATGGTTAGCTTATAGTTCTTTATTAGTTAGTAGTTGTATATATATACATTATTAGTCAAATAGTTCGATATATATACATACTTGTTAGATTAGTAACTATATGTATATATGTATATAATTATTGATATGTATTGTATGTTAGGTAGTTAGTAGTATTTAATAGTTTAGTTAATATTAGTGTATAGTTAGTGTTTTGGTAGTGAGCTATATATTAGGATTTGATTTATCTTATGATACCAAGGTAATATCAAGGTATTGGTCGATACTCGAGGTATTGGGTTTGAGTATTAAGATGGGTGTGTAGGTAGTAAGATACGCATTGGTTCAAAGCCAAGGTATCCGTTTGCATTAGTTAGCTAAGATTAATATATGTATTGTCTTGTATATATATATAAATTAGTATTTTTATATCTAAAAACATGCGTATCCTATGATACGGTATTTTGTGTGTATCTTAGTATCTTAACTTAGCTAGTGTGACCTAGTTACATAGTGTATGAACCTAATATCCTAGAGATGGACTCATATAACCCAAAAATAGCTAGTTTGACCAAGTTTGACTAGTTTGACCTAGAGTTCACATAGTTTGACTATTTTGACTTAGAAAAGGGTTATGACCTAGAATTGAACTAGTTTAACTTATATTTATTTCAGAACCTTGTATTGATGCAATATACCATATATAGGTCTGTGTGACACCAGCTTGGGCATCAAGAGACACACCTTGCTCATGACCTCAGGCGAGTATATTTCTCTGTTAGTTTTTTTTTATAATAGTGTATATATTTCATGTTCTAGAAGTGTATACTTGATTTCGAGTAGTGGTTTCATGGACTGGTACTACATGGATACTGTCAGGAGATGTTATCCCCTACTATGTTCAGCGGGTACTCCTTCACATAAATTTTATCGTGTGCATTGGGTATTGATTATTTATATTCGTGTTCACACACTGCTCGTGTTCAGTGTGCTTATATTTCGTGTACACACACTGCTCGTGTTCAGTGTGCCCATATTCGTGTTCGTAACATGTCGTGATTGGATCCATTGGTATTAGTTGGAGATGGAGGAGTAGAAATTGATTATGTAATCAAAGCCCCAGTGTATTCGTATACATGTCGATTACATACCACACTTGTAATCGTGTTACCTTATTGTATTCGTGTTCAACCTAAACTGATCACATAATAAACTTGTATTATGAGGCACATTAGTTAGATTTCAGTTATTCCTTTATATTACAGATATTCATATTGTTGTTCTTCATTCTAGTACATTACTTATTCACCCTAGTTCATTTCATTCAGATATCTTGATATCTTGTATTATATTCTATTATCTATTTTATATGCTCGATTATGTACTTGAAACTGCTTGCAGAGGTATGTACTTCGCTCCAATCCTGACTGGATATATTTTTCTAGATGATTGGCTCATAGATCAGTGTCCTACATTCTACAGACCGCATGAGGGCATACCTTTAGAGGTTACTCCTATAGACCAGGTGGACTTAGTTGCAGAGCCTGAGGAGGTTTATTTATATTTTGGTGGCCTTGTATTAGACTTCATTGAGATTCATGGCATGTATATTATTTTAGAATTATGGATTATATCTTGATTCTTTTCTTCGTTATTCCATTAGTGCTTTATCATCCTTAGTTTGCATTATGAGTGAGTATAGTTATATTTGTGAGATACTATATTGTTCCTCCATTTGGAGTTGAGATAATTGACATGTACCATAATTATATTATTGAAATGTTAGTTAGTTAGAATTGATCCATACAGCGTTCTACCACCGATGCCGCAGCGTAGGCTGGGCGTAACCACGTACTCGTGCCTGAATATCCGGGTGCGGTTTGTGACAGAGTCCCAGATTTATTAATTCTTTCGAAGTTCTCAAGTGAGTTGTTATAGTTACCTATCAGATCGTGTTACCACCGGCATTGGCTAAAGTGCATAATATTTTTTATATTTATAATTTACAAAAGTATGCATATAATCTGAGTCATATGGTAGATTTTGGTTAGTTAGAACTGGAAGTACACTTGCCTTACGAGAAAGAACCCGTTCAAATCTTTGACAAAAGGAAAAAGAGTTACATAATCATGTTGTTTTTTTGGTTCACATGCTTTGGCAAAATTATTCTGTCTCGGAGTTAACGTGGGAACTTGAAGTGGATATGAAGGAGAATTTTTCTTCCTTATTCGATAGAGGTAGGGTTTTGTTCGTTAGTTTCAAGGATAAAAAATTTACTTAGTAGATTATTTTGTAATACCCTGCTATAACGGGGGATACTGCGTGGAAAATCCTATTGTTATCGATTAATATAAAGAAAGTGAATTGAGACCCTTCCTATCTATGGATTGGCTTCTTTATAATTGAGGCCTAAATGCATGAATCGTGTCTTGTAGAGAACTCTATATAACAGTTTCTTCCTCAAATATTTTCAGTATTCGTTTTTGCTGAATGCTTTCGATGTTCATTTTGTCAATGCATTTTCGTTGATAATAAATGGATTTCATTGGCTGCCTTCATCGATTTCCACATTCATATTGAATTTTGAGAGAGAGCGAGAAAGAGAATATTAAACCTTTGTTGGTGCAAATACAGATTAATACATTGGTTGTTTCGAGAGGGATTTTGGAAATTCAAACTTCTCGGTTAAAACTTTACTACTGAACTAGTTTACAAACTAGATTACATAGGAGAGGTGAATACAACATTGTGAAAACAAGTCAAGATTTTGGTGAATGGGACGATGGAGATTGGATGAGAGTGATCTCTTTACTCCGTTGACTATTAAATACAATTACAGGGAGTGTTAGGTGAGCAGGAGCTCAGTGTTGAGGCTAATGATTGTTGTCATTAGCATCCTTGATAATTACAAAGTACCAGGTATCTATAGAAGAATGACCTACCGACGGTTGCACTTGACTTTCCTGTAGCATCGAGCTATGGACGGAAAGAAGTCGCTGAGTGGGAAGCTTCCATAAGCGATCATGGCCTGTAATAGAGATGCCATAGCCTACGTTCCAGTATGACCAGTCAGAATCGTGGCCGAAAAGGGAGGTACGTTCTTATTTATATGCCAGATGGCTTTGTGGTTGTAATCAGTTTTTTCCCATAACGAGATTATAGGGGGAAAAGTGGCCGACGGTTGACAGACAGTTATCTATGTATACACTAAGCTAGAGTTTCTAGCAGAGTAGTATAAATTGTGGGGTAAGTGGCTGAAGCATACCTTCTACCTAGTCAGTTGAGGGCATGGTCATGGAGCGGTAGTTTCGCTCTAACTTTTCCACTGGGGAAAAATAGGGCATTAAGGCCCCTTTTTGCGGGTAAAAGACCTGCAAAAGTAAGCTTTTTTGTGAGAAAAAAGGATTCAGTTATGTGTGAAACAGGCTCTGAGGTAGCTAACAGGTTGACGGCTGTCAGTCTGCTTGATGAATATATCGTCTGTCACTTGCAGCGCATGATAACTTGATGGCTTGTCACGTAGAGTGACGTGTTGATCCATTTTTATGCTGAAGGGCTTTACCTTGAGTCTTTTGCTGGAGAGTCCTTTCTGTTGGGAATGATATTTATTTTAAATATTTTTCATGCTTCCGCAAGGCCCATTCAAAGTTTTTTGAAGTGCCTTTAAAAATACTTTGAACAAAAGAAGCATGCTCAACTTTGGAGAGAAAACTCTGAGTAGAGAAGGAAATGGCATGTAGAACATCCTTGGCAGGAAGAAGAGTGCTTGTAGAGCACAGCCTTAGGGAAGATAAAGGGTCAGCAGTCCTATAGAGCAATTTGAGATAGTATGGTATGCCTTGCTCATAGAGGGAGATGACTTAAAGTATATTCCTCACGTGGAAGAGGGAAGTAGGTAGCCAGATTTTGCTGCCTTAACTGGCTTCTTTGGAAAGAAGTGTTCTGTCTAATTGGGCGTGTTTGGGATTTGACATGCAGCCATTGCGGTTTCCAGGTTTATCATAAAGGGATAAATAATCATAATCATCTTGATCCTTTCATACGATGGATAGGATCCGCTCGTATTCCCAGCATTGCCTTAGGTAGGCGAACCATCATCTCTCTTTCACAAATATAGGAGTTTCATGGATAAGGAGATTTTACATTATCTAGTCATGGTTCCTAAGAGAACCTCTCGCTGGCGTCCTTGGAGGCCAACAGCTCCCTTCACTCATTCTACATCCACTTCAGATCCAACATTATTGCACCTTCCATTTCTCCCCTGAGGCAGGCTGCCAAGCCTATCTTGGACTCTTCTACTCCAATGCCTCATTTAGTATAGAGGAAGAGGAAGTTGGAGAAGGACAAGTTGGTCTGGGCTAGTCGTATCTTAGCTAATTTTACCCTGACACAGAAGCCATCGCTAGGATAGTGGGAGTCATATTAGACTATAATTCTCTCCCTCTAGATCCAGATGAGAACAAAATACTGTATGTGAGAGAGGCCTTACGTTGGCTGCTCCATACTTCATGGGTCCTTTCTCTGCAGGATATCGTAGATATCATCAGCGATTCTTGACTTCCCTTCCCCATAATCATGTTTTGTTCTGCTTTCCTTCCATTTTTTCTTTCGAATGGGCCCTGATGGCCGTACTCTGTATTTTTTTTAATGTAAAATTTCCTTCTTATATTCTCTTTGTGTGTTCAGTTTTGTGCATTGGCTCTGTTGATATGCATAATAGGATACAACTCTTCAACATTCAAGGTTTACTTTTTGAATTGAGAGTTGCGACGATTCTATAGCGATGACATAATCTTAGACATAGAGCCAGCTACCCATTGTGGATAATAGAAAGAATAAGGATAAGATAGGACTGTAGTCTAGAAGTTTTTGGACCTATTATCTTCATAATGGATTTGGTGATCTGAAGTGTTGGTTGTTCAGAGGTAGTATAGACATGAACAACCTTTAGATGGACACCTTTAAAAAAGGAGGTTGACATTACATGACATATTTCGGAACAAGAATGACTGTATTGGAAGAATAAAAATTGAGACTATCAGAGGTATCGTTTATATATAATAGATGCATCATTCCCATGAAGTATTTTGTTTAAAAAAAGTCTGAATCATAATAATGAACCCCAAAGGAATTATAAGATATGACCATTTCAGGAGAACTTCTAGACATGTAGTCAAATCATCCGCTAGTAGATATAAGTATGTGGCAGAAAACTACTATAGAATATGGAGCATATTTTCTTTGAGGAAAGCAAACAAATATTGATATGTCGCGAGTGCATAAGCAGCCTAAGAAGGATAAATGAAGGACTACTAATCCACGGAAGAATTTAGTAGTTGTGAGAGGGGCCTCAAGCAGCACAAAAACTTATTGGGTACAGAAAATATAGATGCAGACCATTATTGGGAAGTCTAATAATTCTCTAGGGGATTAAAATAGACATGACCGGAACATGACACGAATGAAAAACGTAAAAAGTGGAACATATTGAAAGTCTATTAACCCTATAGGGATTAGAATAGACAAAAATAAAACTAAAAACATGAAAGTGGAGTTTTATTGGAAGTCTACTAATCCTCTGGAGATTAATATAGACGTGAATAAAAAATAAAGACATAAAAAAGTGTTTTGTGGGAAGCCTATTAATCATCTAGGGATTAGAATAGATATGAGCGAAAGGGTAAAAAGTTTGATCAGGGGCGGCCTAGACGGGAATGCACAATACTTCTTTATTATTATCATGTTAGTTTTAATACCCAGACAGAGGTTTAGCTGGGACGTAATTCTCTGGGTTATAGCTATTAGTCCCTAGCATTCGTCGTTTATTAAGTTCTTGCCAGCAGGGGTTGGCTTTGGGTGCCAGTTGTCATTAGCCGAGGATATGGACATATTTTGTACCTCATAGAGCGTCATATTTGTCGCCATAAGCTTTGAACATTGATCCTATAATGTCGTCAGAATTGCTCATCGAGAGATCAAATAAGTTGATTCTTCCGTGGAGGATAAAGACATGTTGGATGAAGAACTTGGCGTAACATGCCGAGCCCGCGCTTAGTTTAATGATAATAGTCGTCATGCTTGCCTTTAGGGATGAAGGCTCAAAGCGGCAGTCGACGTCCTCTTTCATAGTTTAACCTCATCCTTTTGGGAGGTCGTACCTATTTTGCTTTATCATGTTCTGGGCACTCTTGTTGTAAATGTATTAGGGAAAATGTTCCTCTTCTTCTCCTTCAGAATTCTTTCTCGAATTTAGCCGGTAGAATCTTTCTTTGCCGAAGATGATTATGCGTGGGTCTTTTGATAAGGGGTGCACTAGAAAGATTGCATCTTATTCAAGACTAGAAGGATCATCCGTTTGGAAATTTGAAGGTACGGGCATCAGTAAGGGAGCCTTCGTGTACAAGATCAATCATATTCAATGGCTGTATCTTTTAGTGGTATCTAGAGATGCAAGGTAACTAGGATTCTTCTCCTTATAGACGATAGGTCATACATCCTTAGTGAAGGTGGAGAGGTCAATTATGAATGGCTCGACATCTATTGACCCTTGGTAGGGATTCATATCCACCAAATTGATGATGGGTGGTTCGCCCATGCTCGAACCTTTTGGGCTATCTAATGCATAACGAAATAAGATATTGGCCTGTCCAGAGTGCCGAGATCGATGATGAATAGGGGTTCTTCAACACTCAAACTTCTGTGGGATGTCAAATTACTCAAGTTGATAATAAATAGATCTTCTTCTTCACAAATACTGATTCTTTTTTATAGCCTTTGAAGTAGAGCACCGTTAGCTCCTTATCAGCGGTGTTAGATTCGATTTCATTGTTAGCTTCATTATCGTCTCTTTCTTTGGACGATGTCAATTTGTAGAGGAGAGCGTCTGCAAATTATGCCACTAAGCCTTTAAAGGAATAGATATCAGCAAACTTGATCTTGACTTTTATCTTTGTATCCATGTACTTCAAGCATTGGTAGGGAGTTGATGGTATGATAAGGTTCTCATGTATTCATGAACGTCCCAGTAACATGTTTTAAGATACTTCTACATTGATGACATAGCACGTCACATCGATTTAGAGATCCCCGATGTGATAATTCAAGCGGATCTTCCCAAAGGGACTACTATAATCAGCATTGAAGCAGAGAATAGTAGTGTTGGTGGCTAATACTCGATGCATTGGTATATTCATAGTCTGTAGTAAACTCCTGGGATGATGCTTAGCAATGATCCCAGATCGATATGTATCAACTATACTTTAACCGAGCCTATGTACCCAATATAATATAAAGGTCGATCGTGCTAATTATGATTCAATAATATGTCATCCTGTGAGAACGTAATATTGGGTACCTACTGGGTCATATTATGGCAATACCCATAATCGGTATTTTCTTTCGGATAGGGTGCAATCTTTGTTAAGTAGGATTCTGTCTACATAAGTGCTTCTTGGAGAGCATTTATGGTTTCCTTGGATAGACGCAAGAGCTCGTGTTTAGAAAGCCGCACTGGGATATTGACCAGTTGGGTCAGGATGTCGAACCTATATAGTTTCGCGAGACCTGGAGATACGTCTTTCCGCAGAGCTTTATCGAATATAGTCGATTTGGCTTTTTTTGCTGTTGGGGGCTTTGATAAGCCTTTTGCTAGACTTGTTGCTGTAGGAGATGAAAGTTGCAGCCAAAGGCTTGGTCATATTTTTGCATATTGCCTACATGTACTTGTGATCCATGATTGGGTAATATTTGTATTAGTTGCATAGGCATTCTTCTCTTTCTCTGAATCCACCATGGCATCGACAGAGAGAGGATCTTCTTGGACATAATTATTGTATTACAGGGCCTGAGTTCTTCTGGGGACAAATTCATCTTGTTTTTCCATGTAGACTGGTTTCATGCCGCGATCTTCTACAGGTAATCGGCCATCCCGGCTAGGCCCACATCACCGCGCCAGCTCTCCCGCAGGACGATATTTCCCATCTGGGCATGATGTCGTACAAGCGTAAGCTGCGCCCGTGCAAGGCCATGATCCAAACAGGAGGTAAGATGTCTAAGCCTCAGAGTCACACAGATAGTCCGAGTGCAGTGGAATATGAACGAATAGGCAATTGGTAACAAGTTCATAGAGTCGTAAATAGCGAAAGTATTGAATAACACAAGTCTAAAAGTAAAATAAGATCTTTATTGATATTGAACAAGTGTTACAAGCTGTGCTAGGCCGAGATTACAATTCGCTCAAGCCTCTCTCTCTCTCTCTGAAACGATAAAAGCGTGCCAAGTGGCTACAATTATGGAATGATAAATAGGCGATGTTCCAACATTATGTCTTGTATATGTGCTTCAATTTCGGATGCAACGTTCCAAGGCTCCAGAGCGAACTCTATGCCTTAGCACGCACAAAGGAGGGTTCCGTACCGAACGAGGTTCTCCCGCACCCTACAAGCAATCTGGTAGGTTGTTAGTATATGAATGCACTAGTGGGGAGGCTTCTCGCCTGCTCGATAAATCCAAAATACGTTATATAGGCTCTGTGCACCATCTATTAAGTTATCTTTCTAGTCTTGCCTTAGGATCAATTTTATGGCATTTATGAAAATCCTAACTCGTGTGGCTGTGCGATGTGTGATATAAAGGAACACGACGATACTTACCAACTTACCATTTGCCCTTTCCTGTCCAAGCAAAACCAAGTTAAACCAATCACGAGCATATATAAAGAAATCTAGGGGCAATAGCATAAGCAAACACAAGTGTCTAAGCGAGGTTCTATTTTAGGTGCACGATTATACAAATTACTCAGGTGTTTTACAGAAGATGTTCAAGTATTTTAATTTACACAAGTGTCTCATACTCATATCGTTCAGGTGTTTCAGTTTACTGGATGTGATGCAATAACTCGCATGCGGATTGCCGCTAAGTGAGGATGACTTATCTATATAAACATGAGGTCACTGGCTTAGCCATAAAGGATCGATTTATAGTCTCTTGATGGAATGGGGTGAAACGATTGATACAAGACAAGAAATTCAAGGCGAACATGTGATACAGAAGAGCCATTGCACGCTATCCTGCCGATTCAAATGACTATCATTTGGTAAACGGCTAGTCCAAGGTAGTATGCTCTACCAAGGCCTGAATATCGAGTATTGCCCTGCCCCAAAGACGGTGTTGCATACCATAACCGAAATTGGCACGCAATACACCCTTCATTCCTCCTAGGCCGGTACGATCCCAGTGCCCCGGTGATCGTCCGAGGAAGCAAATACCTCGTGCACGAGTTGTCCGTGACCATGCAAGTCTTAGGTTATACCAGATTCACAACATGATATGATACGTCTTCATTCTTTTTCTTTAATGAGTATTGCTCCACGAGGTGTGATTCTTTTCTTTACTTGACATAATTCTCGTTCAGAGTTAAACTTGACTTGATGCATTCCCCTGGTTCGAGAACTGCCTTGGCGACCTGACAGTACCGGATACTTGCAGGTTTATATTGCACAGAAAGACTATTTGATAGTCTTCTAGCTAACTAGATGCATGCACGATATGGATAGTGTTACTTGATTGTGGCATAAATTCATGTGGCAAGCATTAAAATGAGGCAACTAGTATAATCTACAGTAAGCAGGCAAGCATGCATTTATACGAAACATAAGCATTTACGTTGGCACAATCTAGGGGTAAAGCGAGGAGTGAAACCGTAAAGGGACATATCGAGCGACATAATCTATGGACGTGTAGTATAAACGAGTGAAGCAGTGCACTATGAAGAGTATACAATAATCTACTCGAGACATAGCGGGGTCTACTCCACAAGGCAAAGGTAGCATGCGAGGGTTCATTTATAAGCCAAATTTTATTTCCATGTTCTAACACAAGCAATACAAATTGGGATTATTCTCTTAGCTAGGTGTGTTGTATTCTTTATTAGCATGCATGGGGTGATTCACCTAGCGACTAGCATGTATCATCCATATTTTAAGTGTGCTGGCTATGTAAAGACATGTTCATCGTAGCCACCCTCCTTAGCTATGATTCGCCTCGGTCAAGCGATAATCCGAGAGATCCTTTGAAATTCTAAGTCGGAACTCCTGAAGGGCTAAGTCTGGAAATCCTTTGCCTCAAACAAGTCTTCTCGCTGAGCAAAGCAGGGTGGGTCATTGCACTTACGTCGTTTGAATCAGTTGTCCACTTGAACGGAATGGGTCATTACATTATACACCACTCAAAAAAAGTCTCGTCCTCGAGACTTCCTGAGTGCAAGTCATTCTAACACACTATTGAATCTATCTCAAGCATAACAATCGGTACCACTAGATCTATTCGAACATAATTTCCTACTCGTTCCTTATATCGTATCGCGTGTATGTTGGGTCGGTCTCACTGAATGAATCTTTCATTCAATCCAAGATCTTACTCGGTCTCTACTGCGTCTTAGCATGAAATATATATATCACTTAATGCAGGGTAAGCATGATCTATCTTGAATGATGATCTAAGGCTGAGGCAAACTTATCCAAGTTGTTATACTCTACTATGCAAATCTAACTTATTCACTTGTACTAGCATTCAAAATTAACATATCGCGAGTCTAGATCGTGCACATATTCAAAGCGTCCTACAAACATATGCATGTCAAACAACTTAACGATAGCGAATTCTTTGCACTCGAGTTCAACATATCCCTGGGTCTTGGATCGTATACACGTTCAAGGCGTCCCTCAAACATATGCATTCAACCAAACTTAGCGATAGTAAATTCAGACAAGCTACTTGCAAAAATCTTAAGGGTTCTCATATTATGAATCATGATGATATCTCCAACCGGGTCAACCAAAATGTAAGTCATTTCTCATTCCAACTCAAGTCAAGCTTGGCACTATCATTAAGCACGATCTATCTGATTAACGGACTAGCGTCCATGTTCAATCGTATATTTCGTTTATGATAAACATAGCACACACTTACCGTTCCAAGTCTAACTCTAAGTCTTGCTGCCCCAGTTCTATGACTTATTCAAGCAATGTTCTAAAGTTGGTTACACAAGTTTTTTCACTCGGCACAAGGTTGTCTGCCTAATTACTAGGTCATCTCACAAGGTCATAGGTACAAGTTCAAGCATACGATTCATCGTACAAATTTTTCTCACGATGCTCGCCCTAATTCCTAAGGTCAAACTATTGTTCATTTGTACGGAATATTCAACCCAAGATCATTTCATTCTGATTTCTAAACATCGAGCACAGATCATCCTACTCACATTAACACGTCCGTTTTGTACAGGGTTCAAGTTCTTTCAGTCAAATCCATGATATATCCAAGATGCAGGACAAGCCTAGCAATTCGTATAGTCTATCTCCACAAATATTGTTTTGATAGAATCCATATAACAATTCTAAGTCTAGACCACCAAGCCATGATTCAATTCTAAATCTTTAATCTCAATCATAACTCCAAGTCGTCCAACCAGATTCATGTATCCGTTCACAAAACCATCAAGCGTGATTTACTCCAGGTTCTAGACTAACTTATCCTTAAAATACTTTTGAATCACTTGCATTCTCAATTGGTCTTATCGTGTTGAACCATAAGTTAAGACGATCCATCGGTTGTCATGCTCCGGTCTTCCATATGTTCGATCATCCTCGTTGGACGTGAGATTACCACACCAATGCTTCCGCTAGATAATCGTCCCAATTTGGGCGTGACGAATGTACGAGCATAAAGTTATGTTCGCACAAGACAAGAACGTCGAATATTATGGTTATCATCGAAATAATCGAGATATCTTATTTCACTTTGCTTCATCCAAGTCATATATATATTAATCTACCAAGTCTTGTCCGTTCATGCCGTGATTATAATTCGTCTAGCAAAATCATCCAACTTCAATATTACCGTTTAATAGATCCATAGTCTTCTTTTGGCATTCCATAAGCAACTAAGTTTAATACTCAAGCCAAAGTCTATCTACTTCTGATACGTTCCATTCATCGAATTAGTTTAAATAATCATCAAACATATTTTCGTGAATTCGATCATCCCGGCAGGACACAAAATCACCAAGCCGGCGCTCTCGCAGGATAATCTTTCTCACTGGAACTGATTGTCGAGAGTTATCTTTCGAACTAGATTCAACATCGTTCTTCCAAACTCCAGATCAAATTCGTTATCGCTTACCTCTTTCATCAAACCACAATATCCATACTCGGGCTAACTTCTATTCGAATGATATTCTACCCAAGTTCAATCTATTTTATTTAATTTAAAATCGCTCGCGCGATCCTCCAAGTTTCCAACAAGTTTCTTGATCAGGACATTGATTTCCATTTCCTTTAATCCCTATTCGATATAAGCCTTATCACTTATTTCAAGACATTCCCAAATTGTTCAATCCAACTATCGCTCGAGATCTATGAATTTGTTTGAATATTTCCAAAATAATCCAAACATCACTCAGGAATCGAGTCACCTAATTAAATCCTCAATCAGTGTTCGCAACTCTTGCTAGCATATTCACCAAGTTGTTTCTTAGAATTCTTGTACGATACCTAAGCCTCGCCTAATAAATCTCAGTCTCTTATATATCCTTGTTGATAGTCATCCAAGTAAACCATATTTGATTTGTATCTTCCAATACGAAATATCGTTCGAGCTATTTCTTAAAAATTTAGGCACGATTCTATATATTCACCTTATCAATAAACTGATAACATTTTTATCAGTTTCCATTCTAAGTCTGATTTATCTTTTCTGAATGATATCACAATCTCGCTTGCAACTAGCTTGCACTAAAAGGTCTTGGCGCGCGATACTCAATGCAACTTAGATGAAAGGTTGTGTGCATAGCTAACATGTTCGAACGATATTATATCTCACATACTAACCATCTTGGTAACACGTATAGATTCGGGTTTGCACATAACTTACAAATTATAGCATGAATATGTTCCCATAAAGTCTAACACAGGTCGGCAAAAAGGCCTTCGTATCATAATTTTGTACAAGCAATCATATCATTCACATACAATTTTGAAATTATTTAGACTTATTATAGAATATCCCATCGGGTCAATAAGAGAGAGTGTATGCACATAACCCACGAACGAGCTTTCGAAACTGAGAAAATTGATACGAAATCCAAAGGCGTAAAGCCATTCTCTGATACCAATATGTCTTGCCCCGATATCCCGCAGGTAATCGACCGTCCCTGCTAGGCCCGTATCACCGCATCAGCTCTTCCACAGGATGATATTTTCCATCTGGACATGATGTCACACTAGCATAAGCTGCACCCCTGCAAAGCCATAATCCGAATAGGCGGTAAGATGTCTAAGTCACGGATTCTCACAGATAGTGTTAGTAAAGCGGAATATGAACAAACAGGTATTTGGTAACAAGTTTACAGAGTCGTCAATAGTGAAAGCATTGAATAACACAAGTCTATAAGTAAAATAAGTTTTGTATTGATATTGAATAAGTGTTACAAGTGGCGCTAGGCCAAGACTACAAGTCCTTCAAGTCTCTCTCTCTCTCAAACGATAAAAGTGTGCCAAGTGGCTAAAATTATGAAATGATACATAGGCGATATTCCAATATTATGTCTTGTATATGTAATGCCCTATAGCCGCATGGTACATTATGCTCAGTCAGATTGAATGAGCCAATAACTGGTTAAATTTTGATTTGTTGCATTTGGGAACAAGTATTGATTTGAGTTGATTTCATGTACAGATTGCAAGCGAAGTTTGATAGAATCAGATGTTCGTTCAGAGCAGTACCGGGATAGCAGGATTTGGAGCGATAATGGCATCTTCCTTAGTCCGATCGGTCGGATGATTTGGAGAGCATGGCCTGCTCGCACAGTCATACCAATTGAGTAGATCGTGCTTTGCATCGGACCACGGGTTCAAGGGATCGGTCATATCGGTAAGGCAGGGTGCTTAACGGAATCAGACTTGGTGAGTGGGCTCTGTCCCTTCTCCTCTATTCCTTTATGCCTAATAATATGGAACACGCGTAATGGCTTGAATACTTGGACAAGAACTCTAGTCTTTGTGAGTGTGCGTCATTTGGTTGGATATGATTTGTGGCTTGAATTAGTTTTGTGGTAGGCAGTTGGAGCTTGAGTAGGCAATTGGAGCTTCAGTGGATCATCTTGGTTGGAATATCGAGGTATTTTGGATGGGCGAGGGAGCGTGCATTCGTGCACGAGTATCAGTTGGGCGCTTGTCATCCAAGCATGCAGTTGTGGTTCGAAACCAGATAACTACATCCGTGAAGGTATTGTGTCACTGTTGGGGCATTGTGCCACAAACTTTTCTAAGCGAGGGGTGTTGCACCAATTATAATACTATATCGAGAAGCGGCATTGTGCCTATAGGGATAACTTGAGATGGTGCCTTAGGCTATAAGTTAGAGAATGGTTATGGATAGTTGGTTGGAATGAGGCTATGATCGTTTGGTGGGACGAGAATGCTCGATTCTTTTGTCATACCAACTTAGAGTTTACATCGGTCACGGACAACCTATTGCGCACAGGGTTTGGTTTTCTTGAATGGGAAGGCTCCGGGGCACCGGGACCGTTCGGCCATGGAGGAGACAAATGGTAACGTGCCTTGGGTGCGGTATCGGCAGTTAGATACGACCAGGCGGGCTAGCTACTCGGCGCTGGATCGGGTAGAACTACAGTTGATCGATCCTTTATGGCTTGGCCAGTGACTTCATATAGATAAGAGTTGGTTTGCTTTATTTTGGTTTGGTTTATGCTTTTCGTATAGGCAACGGCCACCTTGCCTCGGCAAGAGTGTGTATATCGATGATTGGATTAATAAGTCTTGGATTATTGTTTGGTTTGAGGATGGATATTGAGGCTTATATTGTGGTTCTATAGGTTCATGCGTTGCTTGGGTTTGAGTAGGACGGTTTGCATGCTAGTTTCCTTCGAGTTGGCTATATCTACTTGTACATTTGCTTGAGTTGAATACTTGCATGCTTAACCTGCTTTACAGTTTTTCTTAACATGTCATACCTTTGCCATGAAATAAATCTATGATTCAAGTAGAAATATCACCATATAACTGTTTGTATTTACTATTCTACTTAGTGTCGGTTTAGACGAGTGGCTTACCCCACTCACCAGTACGACTGTGTACTGACCCACGTTTGTGGGTATTATTTTAGGTACGCAGGTATAGTGGCGCTGCTTGGATATGCAGAACATAATGTATGAACGGTAAGTACCTTTATGGGCAAGAGAAAGAGCAAGAGTATTGGATCACCTTTGTGGCATTTTTATTTGGACCCTATCGAGAGTTTCGCTGCGTATACTCTGATGTGTCCTTGGCACACAATACTTGACTTTTGCTGCAACTTGGTCGTTTCGATGATAACTTTGATGTCTGACAATATCGCCTTATGCGAGTGCAACTCCAGGCTCGCACGGTATCACGTTCCGCATGAGAATGATTGTCCTACGGGAATGCTACAATATGGTGATTAACGTTCGACGGGGACGATTGAGCTTGCGGAAGATTGGGGCATGACAAATTGGTATCAGAGCGCCCGGTTCATTTCCTTGGAATTGATCCTTTGGTTCATCACAAACTCTAAATAGCTTCCGCGTATAGTTTAGCTCTTAGCTCTACTCGATGAAGCATTGGATATTTCATGCAATAAGTATACATATTTGTTGGTTGTTGGTGCATGTTATTTTTTGTTGCATTGCTTTTGTTGGTTTTTGGTAAATCGCTTAGCATCGTTGGGCGTTGTTGCATTCGTGCAGCAAGTTGTGTGGTATTGTTGCATTTGTGCAGCAAGTTGAGTGGTGTCTTTAGCTTATAGTTCGAGAAAATTATGGTTATATCAGTGGAGAAGTTGGTTGGAAGACGAGATTGGTTATGTAGCATGTTATGAGTAGAAGCATCGGATAAGAATGGATCATTGCACGAGTTGCTCGTATAGCGAATGTGTTAGATGGAGTTTAATTTTTGGATGGGTATATCACATAGAGCATTTGATGAGCAAGTTTGAGTTGGCTTGGGGATATCAGGATAGCGTTGCACGAGTTGCTCGTACAGCAAATATAAGGAACAGTTGGGTATTGGGTTGTTTTAGTTGGAAGAGATCGTTGCATGGGCAGCTCGTGTGGCGAAAGTATCAGACAGTTTAAAAATAGTTGGAAGTATTAGGAATGGAATATGACACAAGTTGCATAGCAAGATTGATGGAAGTGTTATATGGTTCATGCGTTGGCTGAGTTTCGTGTCAGACTTGAGTTAGGGATGGCAAAATCATGCATAAGGGATGATTCGAATGGATCTTGGATCAGTGCAAGGAAGGGTGACATGAAGGGCGACTTGATTCTGAGTGGTATATGGAATACCACATAGCGAGCGTGGCATTGGAATATTTTGGATAGACATCAATGGAATTGCTGCAACGGATGCGGGTAACATAAATATAAGTTGGTTGGTGCACATCGGCTGAGTTAAGAAATAGAACATGGAGCAAGCGAATGTTAATTTGCGATCGACAGGATCACCCTGGAATAGTCGGTTTGGAATAGACATTCGTCGACGCAGAGTAAGTATGAGAGCGACTCTATTTTCAAGTGGTATATGGTGAAATAGAATTTGACTCAGGTATTCTTCGATACATTAGACTTGAGTGATCAAGAACTGACTTGTACAAATGAAAGTATCGTTGGACTTGAGTGATGGATAAGAACGGAACAAGCAATAAAAAAGTGTTTGGAATTTGAAGGATTGATGCAGACCAAGTATTGGAAATAAGTTGAGATCAATCAGATGGAAAGCTGAATAACAGAGTTCGCTTGCACGATTTGGAAGTTCGATGGAGCATTCATGGATGTAAAGATAGAGTTGAGCATGAGAAATGAATAGATACGCTTGAGTGAACGATGGGTGAATCGAAGGATAGCGAGCACGGACTACGAATTATGGAAACACAATTGAGCTATTGGTTGAGAAATAAAATATGATCTGGTTTAGAGGGACAATGCGATAAATTCGTACGAACTTGAAGGATTTTGGATATTGGCGCTCGAGAAGTTGGACTTATGGTTAAGCGGAAGTAAAATTTGGCAAAATGGTACAACAATGGTAGACGGATTCTCCAGAAGACATAAATAGGCATGAGGCAAGTCTAGTTGATGTTAAGTCAGATTGGAAGTTAACACTTACAGTAAAAAGACGAATTGAGGCAATAAGTAAAGGCAATATGGATTTGAGATTTATGTTGGAACTTATGCAAGAGGCTTTGAAAGAGTGTGGACTAATCGGAACATAGAGAAATCAAGATGGACTAAGGAATGGAACGAGAGCAAGGATTATGGCGGATGGACTTTTAAAGATAGCTAAATAAGAGAGGAACATTGGAGCAAAATACTATGCTGCTCGAGCAAGTTGGACGTGCACTGTGAGTCATGGCATACAGATAAGAATTGGAGGAAGTCTTTGGTTTCGAAAATCGTTGCAAGTGGTAGTGCGAGAAGTCAAACATGACAGTTCAAAAAATTTGATGGATTCAGGACAGAACGGTAGAATGATAGAGGACGGTTTTAGCGAGAGCGCAGTTCTCAATTTGTTGCTTGGATTGATAGTAAGACTCTAGGTGGTTAAGCGACATTTGGTTGACAGATTCATCAGAGGTAAATGAATTTCTCGGAGTCAGAAGTTTGTTCGGATAGAATGGTTGGATTATGGCTCAGTTTTGAAGAGGAGATATAGCACGGTTCATAGTAACTGTCTAACGTAATGACTTATAATTATCGAACGTAGCTTCGGGACAGCTGACCCTAGCGACTTGACCGCTAGATCAGAAATGAATATTATAGACCCATAGAACGACCCTTGCGGCAACGTATTTAGGAATGCGTCGAGTGTGGATGTGAGTGGTGTATGTTGAAGATTGGCCTTAGGGACTGACTATTGGATTTGAGAGATCCTTGGGATAGCCTTCAACTAAAGATGCAGCTAGAAGATCGAAGCGATGGTAGAAATGCCCTAAGTCAACTGATGAGATTCAGAATCGCAGATTTTTAAAGATGGCATCGCCTCTGACTCATCGTGCCCCGTAAGAGAATAACCTTCATATGAATTAACGACTGTAAAACTATCTTGTGAAGTTGAAGCAACGGCTCATTCAGATCAAATCATTATAATACTGGAAGGGACATATATGCCTCAGATCTACAAGATGCATCAAAACTTAGTTTGGGATGCGTGCTCATACAGAAGGTGAAGGTGATATCCTGTGCTTCGAGGCAGTGGAAGCAGCACGAAGAACTATTCCATACGCGACCTAGGAATTATGGCGAGTGTATCCACGTTGAAATCGTGGAGACACTATCCCTATGGCGTGGTGGTAAAATCTTCATGGATCACATGAACATCAATATGGATGTTCACCCAGTGAGGTATTGAGATTGAGGAAGAGGTGTTTGGCTGAGCTGTCACTACCACATTCTAAAAATAGGGATATTTTTGACTTTTTTATATATTATAAATATTGTGTGTAGTTATTTTAAATAATTGTATTATATGTGTATTTATATATATATATATTATATATAGTGTTCTCTAATGTTTGAGCTAGTAGACTTGACCTAGAAACCCACTAGATGAACCCCTGACCGAAATATAGGGTTATGAATTTAATTTGTATTATTTGGGATTTAATTATGGAGGTTGTAATTATTATTGTGATTTTAATTAATTGTTACACCCTACCGTTGTTGCAATATTTGGAGCCCAATATTAGCCCATAATTTCCAACAAGTTATTGAATTCTAGACTTGACACGCCAACTTAGGCGCTGGAATTTCCCGTCACTCAAAATCATGATCATTTGTGCTCTAATTTAATTGTATAACTTCCCGTATCCGAAATCTATTATTTAATCCTGTGTCGCACACCTGTGTCGTTGCCATCAATTTTGAGACACCAACTCAACCCGTTTAGCTGGACCAATTAAAGGGTCCAAGACTGACACCAAGCCTACACCTTTCATGACCTTTGTGTAACTCATAAAAATGCTCTCTTGTGCTTTATTTTAGTTGCACAATATTCGTCGCAAACGTTTATTATTTAATTCCAATAAATTTGACTTTTGCATCATTGTGTGTTCCAATCGAAATTGGAGACCCAATCTCGACCCATTTTTAGCAACCCAAATTAGGACAATATTCTATTCTGAGCCCTCTATGTCCATGACACTTCTGTCCCACTTAATTTTAGTCCCTTGTACCTCTAATTTATTTTAGAACACCAATAATATTTATTTTTTAATTAATAAAACCATAAACCTAACTTTGTGCAATTTTCCAATTGTTGGGCACTTTTATGCAAAAGTACATTAGGGTGTCCATCCCGTTGGACACGACACGTGAATAAACCCATTTACCCTTCATGTATATTTTTCCATAATTTTTGGGATTTTGTAATTCAACATCAACCTCCTTAAACCATTGCCCTCCAAACTTTGAACTAAGTGCAACCCTAGCCATTCGTTTGAATCCATTTGAATCCTAGCCCTTGAAATCCTACATGACAAGTCAAGGCCTTTTCCAAGTGTTGACCAACCCCTTTTCTAGGTCAAACACCCCCCTTTATGTATAAATATTCTTTTCTTATTTTTTCCTTTATTTTTTCCTATTCCCAAACACCAAGCCACAGCCGACCCCCTTTCACCTTACTGTTCATCTTCTCATTCCTTCCCATCTCCCTGTCGACCACCACCCACCGGAGTTCGACCGGATCATCCCGCCGGAGTTTACCATTGCACCCAACTTGAGTCTGCCCTCCTCTCCTCCGTTCCCCCACCAGAAGTGCCGCCTCAGCCCGCTGCACCGAGCCGTTGAAGCCCGCTGCCATCCCCGACTTTGAACCCGCCTGCACGACAATCGCTCGCCACATGCACGAGGCGATGTCTGCTCGTCGACGACCACCGCACACGCCTGAAGCTGCTGTCCTCTTCCCGCTCGCCTGGAGCTCGACCCCGCCGGCCTCGCCTCGATCCAGACCCGCCGGCCTTCTTCCACCTGAACCCGACATCTGCACCCGACTACTGAGCACCATTAACTCCGGCTATCCTCCTCACCGACTGCCATCCCGACTCAGCACCGCCTCGCCACCCTTTTCTCTCCTCCACATTAGATCTCCTCCTTCTTTCCTACCTCCTCCTCTTTAATCACAACCATCATCATCATAATCACCATCACCCTTATCACTCCGGCCAACCAACCAACCACCACTCTACAACACCACCACCATCCAGCAGTTCACCCTCGACCTCCTCTCCCCACGCCGGACTCCGGCCATCCCTGTTCACCACCTCCATAACCATTACCATTATCATCATCACCATTATCATCATCGTCAACATCGTCGGCATCGTCGTTGTCGTCGTCGTCGTCATCATCGTCATCAACATCGTCGTCAGCATCGTCATCGCCGATCTCGTGCACGTGTACGCCGAAGCCAAGGTGAGGAGCATCTCTCTTATGATTGTTGTGTATGCATGTATACGCGTATTGTATTTTGGTATGTGGATAGTATGTATGTATGTATGTATGTATGTATGTATGTATGTATGTACGTAGTAGTGTTAGTATATGTATTAGTATATGTATAATATAATTGGTATATATATACATATATATATAGTATATTTCTCAAATTAGTATATATATACATATGTATATGTATTGAATATGTATTCCCTAGTATACATTTAATATGTATATATTTAATTAGTATATATATATATATATATATATATATATATATATATATATATATATATATATATATATATATATATAGTACGTGAATTCAATCAGTGTATATACAAACATAAATATATGGTATATGCATTTAATTGGTGTACATATATATTATAAGTATTAATGTTATGTACTAGATAATATATGGATATTATATATGTACACTTGGCCCCTAGGTATAGCTGCGGATATTCCGTAGTTACACATGACCCTGTAACCCTGAGTATTGTGAGTTGACTACCATATGTACACTGACGTACTGGCAATTCCCCGTATCATTTGACTATCTGTTTTGCACAGCATTTGCAGACGCGACGCCCGTGCAACTAGACGCACACTTGACCCTAGTTGACCAGTATCACCCTAGTGTAGCTGCTGACTTCAGCGCAATTATGTTATGTATGTGCTAGTATAATGTCTGATGCTATATTGTATGATATGATATGTCTATAGGACCATTGGATCGTCCTGTGAGACTTCAGGAGTAGGACATTGGTATTGTCAGCTACGGACCCCAGGCGAGTACATTCTCTGATAGTTTCTTATTTATGATATCCTTTATGTTCATTGTATCTAGTGTAAATATTCATATTTCTCGACACGATGGTTACATGGATTGGTATATCCGGATCTCGTCATGAGATGTTATTCCTTTTATATGGTGTATCTTGTACAAGTCTTATTTTATTATTTATCTTGTACATGTACAGACACTGATTCTCGGGGAGACTTGCTACCTTCCTAGAGAATCACATGCCATAGCGTACCATGGTTGGATCTACTATACCAGTCGGGATGGGGAGTATTTTAGTGTAGATATGTGATCATACCCTTCATGTACAAGTCTTGTTCACATGTTAGTATTGGTCATACACTGCACGTATGACTAGCCAGGCCATTATTCCTGTACAAGTTCCCAAGCCGATCATATGTTAAAGTTAGTACTCACACACTTAGTCATAGTATTCTTGTTCATTGACATATTGTTCCTTTCCGTATTTATTTACAGTATTTCTAGTATTTCCTTTATTGTATATCTCTTGTACATGTATATGCATCTTGTATATTTTTATCTATTTACTGCTACATAGTTTATATCATTGATGTAGAACTGATGTTTGAGATGTACTTTGCTTCATCCTTACTGGAAATATTTTTCCAGACTCCGACTTAGAGGACTGGTGTCCGACACATTATGGACCAAGTATAGATGGAGACTACACACCAGAGATCTTAGAGGAGACACTATCTGCAGCTGTTTAGACAGTATTTATTTTATGCACTGAGACTTATTTGAGGTTTATTTCAGTTTATGTTTAGAATTATTCTTAGTTATGTTGAGACTTGTAGAGACTTATGTTGGACAGCTAGACTATGGTTTATCTTTATTTTGAGACATGGTGTTTAACTATGTCATTCTCCTTATCTTTTATCGTGCCTTTATACTCTTATAGTGGTTGTGATTGAGTTTGCATTATGAGATATTGTGAGATGTATATTATCTTCCTTATGGAGATTGACAACATTGACAGGTTGTGAGTTATATTAGTATTTATTGTGACCTAGATAGCGTTCTATCGCCGATGCTGCGGTGTAGGCTGGACGTACCCACGCACTCGTTCCCCTATACTGGGTGCAGGTCGTGACATGAGCGGATCTAAGAGCATAGTCTGATATTTGGGTAAGTCGCCTAGTTGGGGTAGTATCAGTTGTGATGATTGTTCGGAGTATGAGATAATATTTGGAGATAGTGCTTGCAGAACATTGTGCGATTAGAGTTATGCTAGAGTTTGGTTGGTTGAGTTTGGACGATGCTAGTGTGGATTTGGAATAGTCGGATGGATTGAGTTAGAACACGAACTGAATTACATCAGGTGGAAAGATCGTTAGTGGAAGATCATCGTATTTGAGAATAGCGCTTATGCGACGAGTTATGGAATGAACGTCAGGATTGGTTTAATTGGGAGTAAAGCGAATGAATGCCTCGGGCATAAAGATACCCTTATAACTTGTCTAAATTTGCTATTGCTAAGCTCGGTTGAATTGCATATATTTCAGTATAAAACCCCAAATTCTAAAAACTGTATTTACCTTTTTAATTAATTAATTAATTGATTTATAGTAATTATGAGCTAATTAGAGAAAATAGGATTTATTTAATTTTTATTTTAGGTGATGATGCATTTAGGGGATTTTATGGAGCAATTATAAATTTTTCTAATTTATTCCATATAGGAGACCTTGTGGACAGTTGATAGCTTAATGGTGTGCACAAAGATAATTCCTAGAATTTTCTATATATATATATATATATATATATATAGTTTATTCTAAAGGAAATTAGAAAGGAATTAGAAATAGAAAATAGAAAAGAATTATTAGAAAATAAAAAGAAAGAATTAGAAAAGAGAAATAAAAACAAAACCTAATGGATATTCTACCCGAAATCCCTTAAACCCAAACCCGAAATCCCTTAAACCAGCAATTAAGAGAAACTTCAGCAGCCCAAGACTTTCACTTCCCCCCGCACGTGCCCGCAAACTCGACCCCCGCTCTCTTCCTCTCTCTCCCATCCTATATATATAACTTCCTATTCTCCCAAAACCCTAACCCTATAACTCTATCACCCCCTCGACCGCAGCCCGCCGTTCACCAGAACCGTGCCACCCTGCGACCTAGCCGCACCACCGCCGCTCGCCATGACAGATTCTGAACTGCAGCTTACATGTGTTTATGTCTCAATTTTTGTGCCCTCGCTCGAGCAAACTCCACCCCGTCTTCACCGGTATGTTCACGACCTTACCCCCTTCCATATTTATACATTAGTTTATCTCGACCAGCGCGTAAACCTAGACGAAAATAGCGACCAAGTTGGCAAAAAACGACAACTTTTGGAATTGTAGAAAACTGCGGTAACTACCTATGTTCACGGACTCGTATCTCCCACCACAGAGATCCAAATTCGGTTTTTCATTTTTGTATGCGAAGACCACCTAACCTAGTTTATTTTCTGTCAAATACAATAATTTATTAGTTGCTGTGTGTAGAAATAAATCAGTTAGAAAACTCCAAAAATATACTTTTTCCAATTTTTAGAATTTGTGATACAGAGCGCGCCCCGCCAAACGGGACCGCCCCGTCGTGTACCAAGTATACCGAAAGGTGTTCACAGTATACCAAGATGTGTGGACTTTCACGAAAACTGATTCGGACGCGTGTGCGCGTCGAAAACGGCCCGTATCCGCAGAAAATCCTCCGTGTCACAACTTTTGCAAAATCCCGCGCCATTTAGTGCATGCTCGTCAGAATGCGACAAAACTTGGGCCACTGGACTCGTGGTATCGCACTGGTCCTGTGACCCAATTTTCATGCAATTCTGAGACAGTTGACCAAGTCACCTATTAGCGGGCCCCACAGTTGACTTTTTAGGTAAAATTGTGTTCGGCTCACCGGAATCCACAATTGGACATACCGTTGAGTTCGTACTGACTTTTAGAGTTCGTTTGACCTATAATTTATCCTATTTAGAGACTGTTACCCTTGGCACGCTTTTCAGTACAAAGTGGGTCACACGTGGACCCCACTTCGATCCGAAATTACCGTTTTGCCCCTGTGTCCAAATTGGACGAAAGGGTAGTAATTTCTAGATATCTCGCTGATTCCGGAAATATTGGTGATGTCTATTTCAGCATCCGGAGACGTTTGTTCGGAGGCCTTAGTTTCAGATTCTGTGTCCTTGACATTTGGATGCTTACACTATACAGATTTCTTGCCAGGCAAGTATACCTTGCCATTGTACTGTATTTATATTTCATATGATGCATGCATGCTTTATTTTTGTTTATTTTAGTTCATATATCTTAACTGATATATAAATTACGCGTCCAAGGAAACTTAGGTGCAACGACGGTGTCGTCGTATTCTATTTTTATTTATGTATATGCATTGGACCTACTTTATGAGACCACCCCATTATCATGAGGCATTTTATGTTTTATTGGCCATGACACTATTCTTATACGAGTGTGAGTCACATGTAGAACACGGACTTGCATACTCGGCTGGCCACTAGTACGTATAGGTCATACGACGGATAGGGATAACTGCCGATAGAAACTTTGCATGCTAGAGGACCTGGCAGTTATTTAGAGATTTTATCGTGTCATGGATGTGACATGCTTAGAGCATGGGATGGGAAAAACAACAAGTAAGGTATTTGGGTTCCTTTGCACTTTCCTTTTTGTGTAACCCGTACGCTCCGTCAGAGATACGCGGTCTTGATGACCCCTATACTACTTGGCGGCCTCTACCGTTCAAAAGACGACATGCTTTGTAGGCCCCTGATTCTCCGAGAGAATCATGCCAATCCTATTTTATAGCCAGATAACCCATTTGGTGGAAAGTTGTTCTCAAACTGCATTCACGTAGATGGTTAGGCGACCTCATTAGATGTATACTTTTCAGTACTTATTGGCATATTATTATGTATCTTGTTACGTCCCTCTGAGGACCTGGTCCTTTTCCAGATGTAGATGAGCAGGAGTATTCGCAGGAATACGGACCTGGACCTGATGCTACTTATCAGACTGAGGAGGTCTTACCTTCGGAGTATCTGTGATTTATTGCAGCTGTTAGAGATTTAGTTGTTATTTCTTTTAGAGACATTTATTCTTATATTAGAGTTGATTCTCTTCTCTCTTTAGTAGTTTTAATATAGTCGATTTGCAGTGGATTTATTTCCATCCGACTATCATACTTTGATATTCATCTTTGATATTCAGTTATTTATTCCCATTTATTTATCTATTTGTGCTGGGGATGAGATATAGATTGCGTGTGACTTGTTGACAGTATATTACCACTGATGGATTGGATATTCATGTACAGCGCACGTGTGTATATGGTTTCCATATATTGGAGTTTGTATACATACGGCTGGCGTGTTACGTATTCCTAGTCCTACGTATTTGGAACTGGGACGTGACATGTTTTTGTGGTGGCCCATGCAGGTCAAGAATATATTGTCTCGGTTATGTAACTGTACCGAACAAGCCTGCGTTTAGGAATAGAGTATAAGGATCTCATCCACGCTTGACTAAAGCTCATCCTTCCTATTTAAATGCTTGCATCCTGTTTGATTCCTGTACTTCTTCTAATCGTTTCGTACATCACCTGCAGAGAGATGGATATGCAAAATGGATGTACTGTCGCCGATGGCGACACACCTTCAGGAGTCAATGGTCAGACTCAAGGAGGGACCTCAACGATTCCTAGACTTCCGGGACCAGATGGACAGACTCACAATCCAATTCTGTCTGATCTTCCTGCTTCACCTAATGGGAACCTTCCAGCTTTTCCAGCACCGCAAGATGGCCAGACACAGTTGTTCCAATTATTCTAGATAATGATGCAGGAACAGAGGCAGCAGACAGCCGAGCAGAGGCAAGAATTTCTGGCAGCACTTGAGAGGATGGCTGTACAGGCTACTGTACCAGCTCAAGCACTAGCTCCAGTACCTTGAGCTAGAGTTGGTTCAGTAAAGGACTTTATACAGATAGGTCTGAAGCCGTACAAAGGCATTGAGAGCCCAGAGGAGACTACCAATTGGATCACCCACACGCAGAAGCTATTGGAAGCATCGTAGTTACCAACGGACCTATGGATGACAGGTGTAAGGACGCTTCTTGATGGTAACGCTCATCATTGGTGGGAATCCATGGAGCACCAGTTGGGTACTTACCAGACTTGGGAGTAGTTCTTGGAGTGCTTTGAGAGGAAATACTTCCCGGACACCGTCAGAGATGTATTGTACGATCAGTTTCTTCACCTAGAGCAGGGGAATAGAATAGTGGACGAGTATGATGCCGAGTTTAGTCGCCTCAGTAAATATGGCGCTGCCCTAATACCGAATGACTTGGACAAAGCTAAGAGGTTTCATCGCGGACTGACTCAGGAGCTCCAACACTACACTAGCTCATAGTCCCGGATCTCTTATGCCGAGTTACTGACAGAAGCCAGATTGCAAGAAACCATCAGCAGAGGAAAAGGAGGCCAGCTGAGGACACAACAAGGACCAGCAAGGATACAGCAGGGACCAGGAAGGACGCAACAAGGAGGACCTATCAGACGTCCCTTGGCACAGCAGCATCAGCAGCACAGAGCAGGACCGTACCAGATCCCAAAGAAGCCCCACTGCAATTATTGTGGAAAATGTAGACGTATTATGATAGACTGTCGAACTCACTTAGGACAATGTATGAGATGTGGTTTTGGACAAAATATTATAAGAGACTGTCCTATGCAACAGACATTGACACTTTCACCGCCAGTTCAGTGGCTAGCGCTTCCAACACCGAAGCCAGCTCAGCAGATGACTGGACCGGGAGCACCTCGACCCCCAGCAGTAGGAGGATTTTAGAAAGGACCACCGCTACCTAATCAGGAGGATCAGTACATGAGGGCCAGTCATGGACAGCCACAGAGGAACGGACGAGCTTTTACATTGGAAGTGGATGACATGGATCATGAGGTAGATGTCATAGCAGGTATTACTCTTGCTTTTACTTTTCTTGTTGTGACATTGTTTGATACGGGATCCACCCACTCATTCATATCATCTAATTTTATTGCCAAACACAATATTGCCTCTACGCCTTTACCTAATTGTGTTAGAATTCTCACCGGATGAGGAGTTGTACCTGTTAGTCGAATTTGTAGATCGGGTCCTATAGTGATACGTGCAGAGAGATGAACGCCCGACTCTTAGTCCTTCCTATGCCAACTTTTGATATTGTGCTTGGAATGGACTAGCTAAGCAAGTACCACTCTTTCTTCGATTGCTTTGGAGGAAGCATTCTTTTTAAGGTACCAGGCCAACCTGAACTTGAGTTTGCACGAGGATCCACAAAAATCCTTGATGGTATGCAGCTCGCAATAGACGATGTAGTTTATCACCCCATTATTTCAGAATTTTAAGACGTCTTTCCAGAGGAATTGCCAGGACTACCCCCAGACAGAGACGTAGAGTTTTCAATTTAATTGATGCCAGGAGCAGCACCCATAGCATCGCATGTTTATAGATTAGCGAAGAAGGAGATGGATGAGCTGAAGGCACAGTTGAAAGACTAGAGGAGAAAGGTTTTATCCGACCGAGTGCATCACCCTGGGGAGCACCAGTGTTGTTTGTACCAAAGAAGGATGGGTCAGTACGTATGTGCATTGACTACAGAGCCTTAAATACAGTGACTGTGAAGAATAAATATCCATTGCCATGCATTGATGACCTATTTGATCAGCTTAGTGGAGCTAAGGTATTCTCGAAGATAGATTTGAGATCGAGATATCACCAGGTGAAGGTACGGAAGCAGGACATCCCGAAGACCGTATTCAGGACAAGATATGGACACTACGAGTTTCTGGTCATGCCATTTGGATTGACCAATGCTCTAGCTATCCTCATGGACTTAATGAATCGAGTCTTCCACCAGTATTTGGACCAGTTCATGGTCGTCTTTATAGATGATATACTTGTCTATTCAAAGAGCCACGAGGAGCACGAGAAGCACCTGCGGATTATTTTAGAGACCTTGAGGAGAGAGCATTTATACGCAAAGCTCAGTAAATATGAGTTCTTCTTGGACAGAGTTTTATTTCTTGGGCATGTCGTTATGGGAGATGATATTTCTGTTGATCTAGAGAAGATCTCAGCAGTCGAGACATGGCCTGTTCCTAAATCAGCATCAGAGGTGAGAAGTTTCCTTGGACTTACGGGATATTACCGACGGTTCATGGAGAACTTCTCAAGGATACCAGCACCTATGACTCGGTTGACTTGCAAGGATCAAGAATTCATATAGACCGACGAGTGTCAAGCCGCTTTTGAAGAGTTGAAGAAGCGACTGACTAAATAACCAGTATTGACTATTCCATCAGGATCAGGAGGTTATGTGATCTATAGTGACGCATCGGGGAAAGGCTTGGGATGTGTATTAATGCAGCATGGCAAGGTGATTGCATATGCATCTAGGCAGTTACAAGTGCATGAGAAGAATTATCCAACTTATGACTTGCAACTTGCAGCCGTTGTATTTGCTCTGAAGCTATAGAGACATTACTTATATAGGGAACGAGTGGAGATCTATACAGACCACAAAAGCCTCAAGTACATCTTCACGCAGAAGGAGTTAAATATAAGACAACGTCGATGGCTTGAGTTGATGAAGGATTTTGAGATAAAGCTACATTATCACCCAGGCAAGGCTAACGTTGTAGCAGACGCGTTAAGCCGGAAGCCAGCAGCTTACTTCTTGACGACACAGAGAGAATTATTGGAGGACTTGCAAGATCTTGGCATAGAAGTGATATTACCCGGAGCAGATGGGACACTAGCCAAATTGTATGTACAGTCATCACTAGTAGAGAGGATCAAGGCAGCTTTGCCTACAGACGCCAGATTCCGGAGATTGAAAGAATGGACAAAGACCGGAGAGCAGACAGGATTGCGCATCCATGAGGACGGAACATTATAATGTGGTGATTGTCTATATGTTCCCAATGGAGAGATTCGACATGAGCTGATGGCAGAAGCTCATAGTTCGATATATTCTATTCGTACTGGAGGCACCAAGATGTATCGTGACTTACGACAGCACTTTTGGTGGCATGGAATAAAAAGAGATATAGCTAACTTTGTAGCCAAATGTCTAGTATATCAGCAGGTAAAGGCGGAGCACCAGAGAACAGCAAGATTTTTGCAACCACTTCCAATTCCAGAGTAGAAGTGTGAGCACATCACTATAGACTTTGTCACGGGTTTTCCCAAGATTCCAAGTGGAAGAGATGCAGTATGGGTAATAGTAGATAGACTCACCAAGTTAGCATATTTCTTACCTTTTAGAGTTGGCCAGTCTACAGAAGCTTTGGCTGACTTATACATGAGGCAGATCTTGAGATTGTACTGCATACCATTCAGCATTGTATCAGACAGGAATTCGTATTTTATATCGCACTTTTGGAGGAGCATGCAAGAGAGTCTTGGAAGTCGTCTGAAGTTTAGTACATCTTATCACCCGCAGACAGATGGGCAATCAGAGCGTACTATTCAGACATTGGAGGATATGTTGAGGGCTTGTATATTAGACTTTGGAGAATCATGGGAGGACCACCTACATCTTGTGGAGTTTTCTTACAACAATAGCTATCAAGCGAGTATTCAGATGGCTCTGTTTGAAGCATTGTATGGAAGAAAGTGTAGGTCTCCTGTGTATTGGAGTGACGTGGGAGAACGTCAGATTCTGGGACCAGAGTTGGTGGTCAACACCATAGTGACAGTTAAGAAGATACAAGGGCACTTGCGAGCAGCGCAAGACAGGCAGAAGCAGTGGGCAGACCTTCATCGTCGTCTCTTGGAGTTTAAAGAGGGCGATCATGTCTTCTTGAGAATATTACCTACCAGAGGCACCATTCGATTCGGAGGGCACGGCAAGTTGAGTCCAAGATATATTGGACCATTTGACGTGCTAGAGAGAGTAGGAGAAGTGGCATATCGACTTGCACTACCACCTTCACTTGAGGGAGTACATGACGTATTCCATGTGTCACAGCTCAGGCGATATGTGGCAGACAGCAGTCATGTTCTCGACCATTCGGAGATCACCATTGGGCCGAACTTGTCATACCAAGAGCAACCCGTGGGAATCCTTGATCGTCGAAAGAAAGTATTAAGGAACCAGTCTATTCCCTTAGTTCATGTGGCATGGAAGCATGGCACTCCAGGAGAATCTACTTGGGAGCGGGAGAACGACATGCGCAAACGTTTTCCGAACCTATTCGCAGACCAAGGTATGAATTTACTTTGTTAATTTATATCTCATACCATCCTTGACTTTCTATCGTGGTTTAGTTTTAATTTCGAGGACGAAATTTTTATAAATTGGGTAGAATATAAAACCCCTAATTCTAAAAATCGTATTTACCTTTTTAATTAATTATTTAATTGATTTGTAGTAATTATGAGCTAATTAGAGGAAATAGGATTTATTTAATTTTTATTTTAGGTGATGATGCATTTAGGGGATTTTATGGAGCAATTATAAATTTTTTCTAATTTATTCCATGTAGGAGACCCTGTGGACAGTTGATAGCTTAATGGTATGCACAAAGATAATTCCTAGAATTTTATATATATATATATATATATATATATATATATATATATATATATATATATATATAGTTTATTCTAAAGGAAATTAGAAAGGAATTAGAAATAGAAAAGAATTATTAGAAAAGAAAATGAAATAATTAGAAAAGAGAAATAAAAACAAAACCTAATGGATATTCTACCCGAAATCCCTTAAACCCGCAATTAAGAGAAACTTCAGCAGCCTAAGACTTTCACTTCCCCCCCGCGCGAGCCCGCAAACTCGACCCCCACTCTCTTACTCTCTCTTCCATCATATATATATATATATATATAACTTCCTATTCTCCCAAAACCCTAACCCTAAAACTCTATCACCCCCTCAACCGTAGCCCGCCGTTCACCAGAACCGTACCACCCTGCGACCTAGCTGCACTACTGCCACTCGTCGTGACCGCGACCCCGCGCCACGACAGATTCTGAACTGCAGCTTACCTGTGTTCACGTCTCGATTCCCGTTCCCTCGCTCGACCAAACTCGACCCTGTCTTCACCGGTATGTTCACGACCTAACCCCCTTCCATATTTGAACATTAGTTTATCTCGACCAACACGTAAACTTAGGCGAAAATAGCGACCAAGTTGACGAAAAATGATAACTTTTGGGATCGCAAAAAATTGCGGTAACTACCTATTTTCACGGACTCGTATCTCCCACCACAGAGATCCAAATTCGGTTTTTCTTTTTGGTATGCGAAGACCACCTAACCTAGTTTATTTTTGTCAAATAAAATAATTTATTAGTTGTTGTATGTAGAATTAAATCAGTTAGAAAACCCCAAAAATATACTTTTCCAACTTTCAGAATTTGCAATACGGAGCGCGCCCCGCCAAACGGGACCGTTCCGTCGTGTACCAAGTGTACCGAAAGGTGTGTACAGTATAACCAGACATGTGGGCTTTCGCAGAAACTAATTCGGACACGTGTGCGCGTCAAAATCAGTCCGTATCCGCAAAAAATCTCCCGTGTCGCAACTTTTGCAAAATCCTGCGCCATTTAGTGCACGCTTGTAAGAATACGATGAAACTTGCTCCACTGGACTCGTGGTATCCCGCTGGTCCTGTGACCCAATTTTCAAGTAATTCTGAGATAGTTGACCAAATCGTCTATTGGCGGGCCCCACGGTTGACTTTTTGGGCAAAATTTTGTTCGGCTCACCGAAATCCACAATTAGACATACCGTTGAGTTCATACTGACTTTTAGAGTTCGTTAGACCTATAATTTGTCTCATTTAGAGACTGTTGCCCTTGGCACGCTTTTCGGTGCAAAGTGGGCCACACGTGGACCCCACTTTGACCCGAAATTATCGTTTTGCCCTTGTGTCCAAATTGGATGAAACGGTAGTGATTTCTAGCTATCTCGCTGATTCCGAAAACGTTGGTGATGTCTATTTCTGCATCCGGAGACGTTTGTTCGGAGGCCTTAGTTTCATATTCCGTGCCCTTAATATTTGGACGCTTACACTATACAGATTTTTTGTCAGACAAGTATACCTTGCCATTGTATTGTATTTATATTCCATATGATGCATACATGTTTTATTTCTGTTTATTTTAGTTTATATATTTTAACTGTTATATAAATTGCGCGTCCAAGGAAACGTGGGTGCAACGACGGTGTCGTTGTGTTCTGTTTTTATTTATGTATATGCATTGGACCTACTTTATGAGACCACCCTATTATCATGAGGTATTTTATGTTTCATTGGCCATGACACTATTCTTACACAAGTTTGAGTCACATGTAGGACACGGACTTGCGTACTCGGCTAGCCACTGGTACGTATAGGTCGTGCGACGGATAGGGATAACTGCCGATAGAAACTTTGCATGCTAGAGGACCTGTCAGTTATTTAGAGGTCTTATCGTGTCATGGATGTGACATGCTTAGACCATGGGGTGGGGAGAACAACAAGTAAGGCATTTGGGTTCCTTTGTACTTTCCTTTTTATGTAACCCGTACGCTCCGTCGGAGATACGCGGTCGTGATGACCCCTATACTACTTGGCGGCCTCTGCCGTTCAAAAGATGACATGCTTTGTAGGCCCCTGATTCTCCGAGAGAATCATACCAATCCCATTTTTTGGCCAGATAGCCCACTTGGTGGAAAGTTGTTATCAAACTGCATTCACATAGATGGTTAGGCGACCCCATTGGATGTTTACTTTTCAGTACTTATTGACATGTTATTATGTATCTTGTTACGTCCCTCTGAGGACCTGGTCCCTTTCCAGATATAGATGAACAGGAGTATCCGCAGGAGTACGAACCTGGACCTGACGCTACTTATCAGACTGAGAAGGTCTTACCTTGGGACTATTTGTAATTTATTGTAGCTGTTAGAGATTTAGTTGCTATTTCTTTTAGAGACATTTATTCTTATATTAGAGTTGATTCTCTTCTCTCTTTAGTAGTTTTAGTATAGTCGATTTGCAGTGAATTTGTTTCCATCCGACTATCATACTTTGATACTCATCTTTGATATTCAGTTATTTATTCCCATTTATTTATCTATTTGTGCTGGGGATGAGATATAGATTGCGTGTGACTTGTTGACAGTATATTACCACTGGTGGATTGGATATTCATGTACAGCGTACGTATGTATATGGTTTACATATATTGGAGTTCGTATACATACGGCTGGCGTGTTACGTATTCCTAGTCCTATGTATTTGGAACTGGGACATGACATTCAGGGACGCCTTAAATATGTGTATGATCCAAACTAAGTTATATAAAAATTTTGTATTGGGCTACAAGGAGGATGTGGGAATATAGAATTTGTACGAACATTCAGCGCGAGCAGATGCCGAGTATGGATCAAGAGAATATGAGCTGCATGGAGCAGAGTTATGAATTGGACAAACGACATGCGAGTAAGGAATGGATACCAGTATGGTTCGAGAAAAAATCTGATTCTAAGTGGTATATTATGTAATGCCCCGCAACCACACGATATATTACGCTGAGTCAGATTGAATAAGACAATAGCTAGTTACATTTTAATTTCTTGGATTTGGGAATAAGTATTGATTTGATTTTGTTACATGTGCAGATCGCAAGCAAAGTTCGATGGAATCAGATGTTCGTTCAGAGTAGTACTGGGATAGCAGGATTTGGAGCGATAATGGCATCTTTCTTAGTCCGATCGGTCGGATGATTTGGAGAGCATGGCCTGCTCGCACGGTCATACCAATTGAGTATATCGTACTTTGCATCGGACCCCGGGTTTAAGGGATCGACCGTATCGGCAAGGCAGGGTGCTTAACGGAATCAGACTTGGTGAGTGGGCTCTGTCCCTTCTTCTTTACTCCTTCATGCCAAATAATATGGAACACACGTAATAGCTTGAACACTTGGACTAGAACTTGTAAATCACTATACTGTCGCGTGCATTGAGTGTGTGTCGTTTGGTTGGATATGAATTCTGGCTTGAATTAGTTTTGCGTTGGGCAGTTGGATCTTGAGTAGGCAGTTGGAGCTTGAGTGGATCATCTTGGTTGGAACATCGAGATATTTCGGGTGGGCGAGCGAGCGTGCATCCGTGCACGAGTATCAATTGGGCGCTTGTCATGCAAGCGTGCAATTGTGGTTCAAAATCAGTCAACTACATCGGTGAGGGCATTATGCCACTATTGGGGCATTGTGCCACGGACTTTTCTGAGCAAGGGGTGTTGCACCAATTGTAATATTGTGTCGAGAAGTGGCATAGTACCTATGTGGATAACTTGAGATTGTGCCTTAGGCTATAAGTTGGAGAATGGTTATGGATAGTTGGTTGGAATGAGGCTATGATCGTTTGGTAGGACGAGAATGTTCGATTATATCGCCATACCTACTTGGAGTGTGCATCGGTCACGGATAACCTGTTGCGCACATGGTTTGGTTTCCTCGAACGGGAAGGCTCCAGGGCACTGGGATCGTTCGGCCATGGAGGAGACAAATGGTAACGTGCCTTGGGTGCGGTGCCGGCAGTTCGATACGACCAGGCGGGCTAGCTACTAAGCGCTGGATCGGGTAAAACTATAATTAATCAGTCCTTTATGGCTTGGCCAGTGACTTCATATAGATAAGAGTTGGTTTGCTTTATTTTGGTTTGGTTTATGCTTTTCGTGTAGGCAACGGCCACCTTGCCTCGGCAAGAGTGTGCATATCGATGATTGGATTAATAAGTCTTGGATTGTTGTTTGGTTTAAGGATGGATATTGAGGCTTATATTGTGGTTCTATAGGTTCACGCGTTGCTTGGGTTTGAGTAGGACGGTTTGCATGCTAGTTTCCTTCGAGTTGGCTATATATGCTTGTATATTTGCTTGAGTTGAATGCTTGCATGCTTAACCTGCTTTACAGTTTTTCTTAACATGTCATACCTCTGCCATGAAATGAATCTAGGATTCAAGTAGAAATATCACCATATAACTGTTTGTATTCACTATTCTACTTAGTGTCGGTTAGACGAGTGGGTTACCCCGCTCACCAGTACGACTGTATACTGACCCACGTTTATGGGTATTATTTTAGGTACGTAGGTGTAGTGGCGTTGCTTGGATATACGGGACATGATGTTTGAACGGTAAGTACCTTTGTGGGCAAGAGAAAGAGCAAGAGTATTGGATCGCCGTTGTGGCATTCTCCTTTGTGGCATTTTTATTTAGACCCTATCGAGAGCTTCACTGCGTATACTCTGATGTATGCTTGGCACACAATACTTGACTTTCGCTACAACTTGGTCGTTTCGATGATAACTTTGATGTCTGACAACATCCCCTTGTGCAAGCACAACTCCAGGCTCGCACGGCATCACGTTCCCGATGAGAACGATTGTCCTACAGGAACAATGCAACATAGTGATTCACGTTCAGCGGGGACGATTGAGCTTGCGAAAGATTGGAGCATGACAAATTGGTATCAGAGCGCCCGGTTCATTTCCTCGGACTTTGTCCTTTGGTTCATCATAAACTCTAAATAGCTTCCGCGTATCGTTTAGCTCTTAGCTCTACTAGATGCCGCATTGGATGTTTCATACAAAAAGTCTACATATTTGCTGGTTGTGGGTGCATGTTGTTTTTTGTTGCGTTGCTTTCGTTGGTTTTCGGTAGATCATTTAGCATCATTGGGCATTGTTGCATTCGTGCAGCAAGTTGTGCGGTATTGTTGCATTTGTGCAGCAAGTTAAGAGGTGTCGTTACGTTGGTTTGGCTTATCGTTTGGGGAAATTCTGGTTGTATCAGTAGAGCAGTTGGTTGGCAGACGAGATTGGTTATGTGGAATGTTATGAGTAGAAGCATCGGATGAGATTGGATCGTTGCACGAGTTGCTAGTGTAGCGAATGTGTTGGATGGAGTTTAATTTTTGGCTGGGTATATCATACAGAGCATTGGCTGAGAAGTTTTGAGTTGGCTTGGGGATATCAGGATAGCGTTGCACGAGTTGCTCGTACAGCAAATGTGAGGAAAAATTAGGTATTGGGTTGGATTAGTTGGAAGAGATCGTTGCACAGGTAGCTCGTGTAGCGAAAGTATCAGACAGTTTGAGAATAGTTGGAAGTATTGAGGATGGAATATGGCACAAGTTGCATAGCAAGATTGATGGAAGAGTTAGATGATTCATGCGTTGACTGAGTTTTATGTCAGACTTGAGTTAGGGATGACAGGATCACATATAAGGGATGATTCGAACGAATCATGGATCAGTGCAAGGAAGGGTGACATGAAGGGCGACTTGATTCTGAATGGTATATAGAATACCATATAACGAGTATGGCATTAGAATATTTTGGATAGACATCAATGGAATTGCCGCAACGGATGTGGGTAACATGAATATAAGTTGGTTGGTGCACATCGGCTAAGTTAGAAAATAGAACATGGAGCAAGCGAATATTGAGTTACGATCGACAGGATCACCCCGGAATAGTCGGTTTGGAATAGACATTCGTAGACGCAGAGTAAGCACGAGAGCGACTCTATTTTCAAATGGTATATGGTACAATAGAATTTGACTCAGGTATTCTTCGATACATTAGACTTGAGTGATCAAGAACGGACTTGTGCAAATGAAACTATTATCGGACTTGAGTGATGGACGAGAACGGAACAAGCAATAAAAAAAGTGTTTGGAATTTAAAGGATTAATGTGGACCAAGTATTGAAAATAAGTTTAGATCGATCAGATGAAAAGTTGAATATCAGAGTTCGCTTGCATGATTTGGAAGTTCGGTGGAGCATTCATGGATGTAAAGAGAGAGTTGAGCATAAGAAATGAACAGTTGGGATACGCTTGAGCGAGCGATGGGTGAATCGAAGGATAGCGAGCACGGACTATGAATTATGGAAATGCATTGGAGCTATTGGTTGAGCAATAAAACACGATCTGGTTTGGAGGGGCAATGCGATAAATTCATACAAACTTGAAGGATTTTGGATATTGGCGCTCGAGAAGTTGGACTCGTGGTTAAGCGAAAGTAAAATTTGGCAAAATGGTGCAACGATGGTAGACGGATTCTCCGAAAGACATAAATAAGCATGAGGCAAGTCTAGTTGATGTTAAATCAGATTGGAAGTTAACACTTGCAGTACAGAGAGGGATTGAGGCAACAAGTAAAGACAATATGGATTTGAGATTTATGTTGGAACTGATGCACGAGGTATTGAAAGAGTATGGACTAATCGGAACATAGAGAAATCAAGACGGCTAAGGAATGGAACGAGAGCAAGGATTATGGCGGATGGACTTTTAAAGATAGCTAAATGAGAGAGGAACATTGGAGCAAAATACTATGTTGCTCGAGCAAGTTGGACGTGCACTGTGAGTCATGGCATACGGATAAGAATTGGAGTAAGTCTCTGTTTTCGAGAATCGTTGCAAGTGGTAGTGCGAGATGTCGAACATGATAGTTCAAAATTTTTGATGAATTCGGGACAGAACGGTGGAATGATGGAGGAGGGTTTTAGCGAGAGCGCAGTTCTCAATTTGTGCCTTGGATAGATAGTAAGACTCTAGGTGGTTAAGCGGCGTTTGGTTGACAGATTCGTCAGAGGTAGTGCATGAAGTTCTCGGAGTCAGAAGTTCGTTATGATAGAATGGTTTGATTATGGGTCAGTTTTGCAGAGGAGATATAGCACGTTTCGTAGTAACTGTCCATCGTGGTGACTTATAATTATCGAGCGTAGCTTTGGAAGCTGACTCTAGCGACTTGACCGCCAGATCAGAAATGAATATTATAGACCCATAGAACGACCCTTGCGGTGACGTATTTGGGAATGCGTCGAGTGTAGATATGAGTGGTGTATATTGGAGATTGGCCTTAGTGACTGAGTGTTGGATTTGAGAGATCCTTGGGATAGTCTTTAGCTGAAGATGCAGCCGGAAGATCGAAGCGATGGTCGAAATGGCCTAAGTCAACTGATGAGATTCGGAGTCGCAGATTTTTGAAGATGGCATCGCATCTGACTCATCGTGCCCCGGAAGGGAATATCATTCATATGAATTGATGACTGTGAAACTATCTTGTGAAGTTAAAGCAATGGATCGTTTAGATAAAATCATTTCAATACTGGAAGGGACAGATGTGCCTCAGATCAACAAGATGCATCAAAACTTAGTCTGGGATGCATTCTCATACAGAAGGAGAAGGTGATATCCTGTGCTTCGAGGCAGTGGAAGCAGCGCGAAAAACTATTCCATGCGCAATCTAGGAATTGTGGCGAGTGTGTCCACGTTAAAATCGTGGCGACACTATCCCTATGGCGTGGTAGCAAATCTTCATGGATCACATGAACCTCAATATAGATGTTCATCCAGTGAGGTATTGAGATTAAGGAAGAGGTGTTTGGCTAAGCTGATCTAAGAGCATAGTCTGATATTTGGGTAAGTCGCCTAGTTGGGGTAGTATCAATTGTGATGATCGTTCAGAGCATGTGATAATATTTGGAGATAGTGCTTGCAAAACATTGTGCGATTAGAGTCATGCTAGAGTTTAGTTTATTGAGTTTAGACGGTGCTAGTGTGGATTCGAAATAGTCGGATGGATTGAGTTGGAACACGAACTGAATTGAGTCAGGTGGGAAGATCGTCAGTGGAAGATCATCGTATTTGATAATAACACTTGTGCGACAAGTTATGGAATGAACGTCAGAATTTGTTCAATTAGGAGTAAAGCGAATGAATGCCTCGGACATACAGATACCCTTGTAACTTATCCAAATTCGCTATCGCTAAGCTCGGCTGAATTGCATGTATTTCAGGGATGCCTTAAATATGTGTATGATCCAAACTAAGTGATATAAAGAATTTGTATTGGGTTGCAAGGAGGATGTGGGAATATGGAATTTATGCGAACGTTCAGCGCGAGCGAGATACCGAGTCTGGATCAAGAGAATGTGAGTTGCATGGAGCAGAGTTATGAATTGGACAAACTACATGCGAGTAAGGAATGGATATCAGTATGGTTCGAGGACAAACCTGATTCTAAGTGGTATATTATGTAATGCCCCGCAACCACACGGTACATTACACTGTGTCAGATTGAATGAGACAATAGCTAGTTACATTTTGATTTCTTGGATTTGGAAATAATATTGATTTTATTTGGTTACATGTGCAGATCGCAAGCAGAGTTTGATGGAATCAGATGTTCATTCAGAGCAGTATCGGGATAGTAGGATTTGGGGCTATAATTCCATCTTCCTTAGTCCGATCGGTCAGATGATTTAGAGAGCACGGCCTGCTCGCATGGTCATACCAATTGAGTAGATCGTGCTTTGCATCGGACCACGGGTTTAAGGGATCGGCCGTATCAGTAAGGCAGGGTGCTTAACGGAATCAAACTTGGTTGCGCACAGGATTTGGTTTCCACGAACGGGAAGGCTTCGGGGCACCGGGACCGTTCAGCTATGGAAGATACAAATGGTAACGTTCCTTGGGCGCGGTGCCGGCAGTTCGATACGACCATGCAGGCTAGCTACTCAGCGCTGGATCGGATAGAACTGCAGTTGATCAGTCCTTTATGGCTTGGCCAGTGATGTCATATAGATAAGAGTTGGTTTGCTTTATTTTGGTTTGGTTTATGCTTTTCGTGTAGGCGGCGGCCACCTTGCCTCGGCAAGAGTGTGCATATCGGTTATTGGATTAATAAGGCTTAGATTGTGGTTTGTTTGAGGATGGATATTGAGGCTTGGATTGTGGTTCGATAGGTTCCCGTGTTGCTTGGATTTGAGTAGGACAGGATGCATGCTAGTTTTCTTCGAGTTGGATATATCTGCTTGTGCATTTGCTTGAGTTGAATGCTTATATGCTTAACCTGCTTTACAGTTTTTCTTAACATTTTATACCTCTGCCTTGAAATGAATCTATGATTCAAGTAGAATGATCATCATATAACTGTTTGCATTCACTATTCTAATTAGTGTCGGTTTAGACGAGTGGGTTACCCCGCTCACCGGTACGGCTGTGTACTGACCCACGTTTGTGGATATTATTTCAGGTACGTAGGTGTAGTGGCGCTGCTTGGATATACGGGACATGATGTATGAACGGTAAGTACCTTTGTGGGCAAGAGAAAGTGCAAGAGTATTGAATCGCCTTTGTGGCATTCTCTTTTGTGACATTTTTATTTGGACCCTATCAAGAGCTTCGCTGTATATACTCTGATGTGTGCTTGGAACACAATACTTGACTTTCGCTGCAAATTGGTCATTTCGATGATAACTTTGATGTTTGACAACATCGTCTTGTGCGAGCATAACTCTAGGCTCGTACGGCATCACGTTCCCGATGAGAACGATTGTCCTGCGGGAATGCTGCAAGGTGGTGATTCACGTTCAGCGGGGATGATTGAGCATATGGGAGATTGGAGCGTGACAGTATATGTGCTTCAATTTTGGACGCAACGTTCCAAGGCTCCAGAGCGAACTTCACGTCTTAGCATGCACGAAGGAGGCTTCCGCACCGAACGAGGTTCTCCCGCACCCTGTAAGCAATCTGGTGGGTTATCACTACATGAATGCACTGGTAGGGAGGCTTCTCACTCGCTCGATAAATCCAAACATGTTATATAGGTTTCGTGCACCATCTATTAAGTTATCTTTCTAGTCTTTCTTTAGGATCAATTTTATGGCATTTATAAAAATCCTAACTCGTGTGGCAGTGCACCGTACGATATAAAGGAACACGGCGATACTTAGCATATGTCATTACCTGTCCAAGAAAAACCAAGTTAAACCAAGCACGACCATATATAATAAAATCCAGGGGCAATAGCATAAGCAAACACAAGTGTCTAAGAGAGGTTCTATTTTGGGTGCACGATTACACGGATTACTCAAGTATTTTGCATAAGATGTTCAAGTATTTTAATTTACACAAGTGTCTCATACTCATATCATTCAGGTATTTCCTTTTACTGGATGCGATGCAATGACTCGGATGCGAATTGCCGCTAAGCGATGAGGACTTATCTATATGAACATGAGGTCACTGGCTTAGCCATAAAGGACCGATTTATAGTTTCGTGACAAAATATGGTGCAATACTTGATACAATATGAGAAATTCAAGGTGAACAGGTGATATAGAAGAACCATTATACACCATCCCACGGATTTAAACGACTATCATTTGGTAGACAGCTAGTCCAAGGTGGTATGCTCTACCAAGGCCCGAATACCGAGTATTGCCCTACCCCAAAGACGGCATCGCATACCATAACCAAAATTGGCACGCAATACACCCTCCATTCCTCCTAGGCCGGTACAATCCAAGTGCCCCGGTGATCGTTCGAGGAAGACGAGTTATCCGTGACCATGCAAGTCTTGGGTCATTCCAGATTCACAACATGACATGATAATTCTTGATTCTTTTTTCTTTAACGAGTATTGCTCTACGAGCTGTGATTCTTTGCTTTACTTGACATGATTCTCATTCAGAGTTAAACTTGACTTGATGTATTCCCCTGGTACAGGAACTGCCTTAGCAACCTAACGGTCATGGATACTTGCAGTTTCATATTGCACAGAAGGAATATTTGATAGTCTTCTAGCTAATTAGATACATGAACGATACGGATAGTGTTACTTGATTGTGGCATAAATTTGTGTGGCAAGCATTAAAATGAGCCAACTAGTACAAACTACAGTAAGAAACCAAGCATGCATTTATATGAAACATAAGCATTTACGTTGGCACGGTCTAAGGGTAAAGCGATGAGTAAAATTGTAAAGGGACATATCGAGCGATATAATCTATGGGTGTGCAGTATAAACGAGTGAAGCAGTGCACTACGAAGAGTATATAACGATCTACTCGAGGCATAGCAGGTTCTACTTGCACAAGGCAAGGGTAGCATATGAGGGTCCATTTATAAGACAAATTTCATTTCCATGTTCTAACACAAGCAATACAAGTTGGGATTATTCCCTTAGCTAGGTGTGTTATATTCTTTATTAACATGCAGGAGGTGATTCACCTAGCGACTAGTATGTATCATCTATATTTTAAGTGTGCTGGCTAAGCAAAGACAAGTTCATCGTAGCCACCCACCTTAGCGATGATTCGTCTCGGTCGAGTGATACTCCGAGTTAGCCTTTGAAAGTCTAAGTCTGAACTCCTGAAAGGCCAAGTCTAGAAATTCTTTGCCTCAAACGAGTTATCTCGCTGAGAAAAGTGGGTCAGGTCATTGCACTTATGCCGTTTGAATCAGCTGTCCACTTGAACGAAACTGGTCGTTACAACTGGTGCACTCCTTTCTTCGATAGAAGGCATGGTATCAGAGAATGCATAGATTGATTCAACAGTTTTAGCTTCGGACTCAGATTAGATAGATTGACTACCCGTAGTGGGAGTAGCATACTATGTTGTACATCTTTTCGATCTGGTCCCTTGGTATACACCTTCAACGAAACTACTTTGAGTAAATATTCTCTGCTAGTCGTCAGACTGTATTGGATTTGCAATCAACGCTGGAGGTTGACTAGTTTTTTTGTCCTTCTTGTCTTCTTTCGGCTAGACTCGTGCCCCCATCATGTTAACCAAGGATATATAAGCTCTTTTTTGGTGTCTTGATGTGGCCATCATCTTTTAATTCGAGGTGAGGTCATTTGAAGTCTGTCGAAGATAGAAGGTAGAGTAAATGCTATACGGTACTTGAAATAATAGTACTAGATCAGAATTTGTAGACAATAAGTCAGGCAAAGGCCTGAAGAGCCTGGATGGTGGAAAGCCTTCCTCTTGTGATCAAGATGCTCCCATAAATCTATATTTGCTTGGTTTGGCATTAAAATTCTGGTTGGCAGAGGAGTGGGCAAGATGCAATTTTGATACCTCACCGCTATCATGTGTATCTACTGGAATGGCTATCCCTAGAGATACTTTGATTTCTTATAGGTCTCCTATTGGCATAAGATCGCTTACCCCTAGAGATTGATTGTCCTTTGTAGGCAGACCAACTTTGGGAGGGTGACTACCCCTAGCAGACATTTTATGTAATATTATAGATTAGAAAGGAATACCTTTTTTGCATTTAGGAGGTGTACTAGAGATCCTAACTGTTGAAGTCAAAGATTGGCTTTGACGCCAGAAATATTGCCTTTTTATGTAGGAAGTTTTGTGATAGCGGCTTTGGTAGGTTTCTCTTGGTTGTCGCTTTGTTGTGGCCCTTTAACGGTATGTGACTCGACTTATCCCTGCTCAGGATATGATCCACATATTTGTGGATGTTGAGGGCCTCAACATGCCCTGTAATCTCCTAATGGGAGTGAGTTGTGTGTCCTTGTTGGCCAGGATCATCATTGTTGTTGATGATGTCGGTTTGGTACAAGATCTCATTATGGTGGTATGCACTGTGCGGATTAACAGATCCCTCTGAGATCGCCTCTTCGAACTTATGTTGATCAAAATTAATAATTAGGGCATCGGTACAACTTTCCATCGGTAGTGTGTCGGATTACGTTACCGCCTTCTCATTAGAGGAGAAAGAGGTCCCCAGCAGAGTTATCATATTATTTTCGCCTGATAGGGAATTTGGAAATTTGAACTTCTCGGTGAAAACTTTATCACTGAACTTGTTTACAAACTGGATTACATTGGAGAGGTAAATACCAAAACATAAAAATAAGTCAAGATTCTGGAAAGTAGAACAATGGAGATCAGATCAAAGCGATCATTTTACTTCGTTGATTACCAGACGTAACTCTTGGGATGGGAAAGTGTTAGGCGACTAGAAGTTTAATATCGAGGCTAATGTCTACTGTCGCATCATTCATCCTTGTTAATTGTGAAGTGTCAGGTATTTATAGAAGAATACTTAACTTTCCTATAGCGTCGAGATGTGGACGAAAAGAATCTGCAGAGTGGGAAGCTTTCATAGGCGATCATGGCCTGTAATGGAGATGGCATGGCCTACTTTCTAGCATAATCGGTTAGAATGGTATCCAAAAAGTGGAGCACTTTCTTCTAAAGATGTCATATGTCTTTGTGGTTGTAATCAGTTTATTCTCATGACAAGATTGTAGGAGAGGAGAGTAGACGACGATTGGCAAGCAGTTATCCACGTATGCATTAAGATGGAACTTCTGACAGATTGGTGGTGATCGTAGGGTGAGTGGCTGAAGCATATCTCCCACATATTCAGTTGAGGACTATAGTCATCAAGCGGTAGTTTGTATCGGACTGTTCCGCTGGGGAAAAAGAGTGCATTGAGTCTCCTTTCCACTGGTGGAAGACCCGCGAAAGTAAGCTTCCTTCGTGAGAAAAGAGGAAATTTTGTTATGTGTGGGATGGGCTCTAACGTGGCTGACAAGTCAACGTTTGTTAGTCTGCTTGTTGGATATGTCGTCTGTTCACTACAGCGTGTAATAACTTGATGGCCTATTATGTACAGTGACGTATTCAGCCCTTCTTCCGCTTGAAAGGCTTGACTTGGAATCTCCCACTGGATAGGCCTTTTCACTAGGAATGATATTTATTTTTAAGGATTTGTATGCTTCTACATAGGCGAGTCTTGATCAATGCGTGGGAATTCTTTTTATCTCAGTAACTCTACAATAGTGAGTGACTTTGATCCTTCTTTTCTTTATCTCGATACCATAACAAAAGAATCTTCATTTTCTTGTTGTATCTTTTGATCAATAATACCTTAATAAAAGAATTAAAATGAAAGATGGTAACCATAATTTTGTTTGTTTGTCATATAAAAAAATAATTTTGGTACTGTTGTTAAATAGAAATAACTTTATGGAAATGTTGGAATTTTTAGTATAGGATTTCGAGCGACGACTTTAGGAATATAGAATATAAAATGAGAATATGTTGCATAGTTATTTCAAGTTTTTATTATATTGTATGTTATATTTTAATAACTAAGTTCCATAAACCTGCATGGTTATGGACAACTTGTGCATAATATTTTATTTTCTTGAACGATAGCCATAGCCACAGAACCGATTAGGCTTAGTAGAAACAAGAATAATTGGTGCTAAGTATAAGGCACATTTGTAGGACCTCCAGTGAGGCTAGTTGCTTGCATTGTGGGGGTTGTCGTAATCTCCTGAATATTCCAAGATGGTGCATTCACCATTGACAAGTCACATCACTAATGATGCCTTATACAGGTAAAAATATGGTATTTCTTGTTTGCAAGAAAGGATAATTGGTTGTGGATAAGAATCACCATTTCCTGATACATATTGTGTTTTTATTGTATGAATTGTTAATTGACCTAAGGAAATATACAAAGATCACTAATAATCTTGTATTCTTTCGTATGATAATTGTGTTAATTTGGGTGAGTTAGGTTAATGTTGCTCATCAGTGCATTCTCCAATGTACTGAGCCACATCTTCATAAGTGTTAGGAATGAAGGAGTCGTATAGAGGCCCTAAAAGTTTGTCCAACACAATAGAAGCTTTGTTTATATTTTGAAGCTTCAATTTAATTTTGAAGACTTCCGTTGAAGGTGTTTTACTGTATTATTAGTAAAGAGATATGATGTATAAAACTATGTATCTTATTTTGTTGTTTCAAATTTGTAAGCCAAATTTGACACTTTTCTAATCAATTTTTTGAGAGCCTATGTTTTTGTTATAAATTATCAATAAAGAGTTATTTCTTCTATGTTATGTTGTTATTCAATTTCTTTGCTTTATCCGCTGCAAACATGTACAAAAAAAATACTTTACAAATATACATGATCTAGCTTTATACAAGAAAAACTTAGACTTGTGTGGCATCACGTCCAATAGCGACTTATCGTTTCGACAGTATCTGGATGTGACAATCAAATTACTTTAAAGCTTCATAGGAGTAATTATGATTTCATGTCATACTCTATTAAGATAAATGATGACTTCTCATGTCAAATAGACTGATCTCAAGTGCTCATCTTCATGAGCTATGTGATAGGTCACATGCATTGCTACTCTTGGCAAATATCATATCTCAAGCAAAGGAATAACAATCAAAGGTATAGGTAGAATCCCTTATGAACAACATTGTTTGATGAAATTCTTTGTACTTTCACTATTGTATTTTATTGGTCATAGCATAGTATCCGTATATTTTTCTCAAATAGAACATCTTTTATTCCAAAATTAATCAATTATAGAATTATCCATCTACCAAACTACAAATAAAATCAATATATAATAGTTATAACTCACATACAAACAAATAGTCCAAGATTCTAAACTAGTGACGCTATTAAAAATTCTTCATATAATTATTTAAAATAAAAGAAATTTATAATGGCAATATACATGTACAAAGAATTTATTTATTTATTTAGGCCTAACATTTTAGGTCTTCAAGCATGTTGTGATGTGCGTATCAATTTGGCAATAACAACTCTTTTATTCCTCTTCGACCTTCTTTGAATAGTACGCTCCTACTTTTGGAATATGATCGATTACGTGGCTAAGTATAACCTATACCAAAACATCAATGGTAATACGATGTATATGACCTCAATGGACCATAAAATAATATAAAGTATTATACATCCATAACAACTAATCTATAAACAGATAATGAACAAGAGACCTAAATACTAACTATGCTACACTAACTACCAACTAAGAATAGACTTAAGGCATACAAGAGAAATACTGCTTCAAACTATTGGTCTCTGGAGAATGATAGGACTGTCATATCGATCGCAGAGCAAAGAATAGACACATAAAATGTCAACATATCTAGTCAGAATTGGAGAAAAATTATAAGACATTAAGATACAAGTTCAATATAAATCAAGTAAATATTAAACATGAGAACAAGATAAATAATGAGAATATATACAATGCGTGCAAGTAAAACATATAGCATGATGAACTGATAGAAGGAAGTAAAAAAAGGGGATAATAACAGTAGCAAGTAGTAAGATAAACAAGATTATACAGTACGTGTTCATGTATCTTTGGAAGCACTACCTAGACTGACAAAGGGCTAATACTTACTTGTGAATACTTGAGAACATCACACGAATTGTAATAGATTTTCACGTCACACAAAAATATAACATATTCTAAATTTCATAAGAACATCACACGAAGGAGGTCTACGTGCCTAGTAACTGGAATTCCCCCGTAATCCTAATCTCACAATCACGATAACACGATCACAATAATGGTAACAAAACACGATCACGATGATAGCACATGGATACAAGTAAACATGAATAAGAATAAATCACTCTAATCTCATGTATATATAAACAATTAAGACACGGAAGGTAAGCATGCATAGTTAAATTATGAATAATATAATATAAATATATATGATAACATTAAACAAGTACTTGCATGTTGACAGCAACATGTGAAGATCCAACACCCAAGCAAAGGCTATCGACAAGCTATATCCTTGAGTAAAAATCCAAATCACAAGCCATGTATCAAACCCCATAAATAACCAAGAATCACACAGTTAAAATATATTAGACAAATTATCTATTAAATACATTAGATCGGCCTAGGATCATAGGTTAGCTAAATGGTATTTTGACCCTGACACCTAGACCTAGGTTACTCTAGTCTCTATAATCAATATTTATTTAATTATATTATGATTTATAAATTTTAAAATTAAATTTATCAATTTTGTATCTCGTAACTTGTAGACAAGATAGTCAACCGCAAGGTTAACGATCTTATTTTGATTATTTGTACGGTCACTTTGTCAATTTCAGTGAGATCGTTGGAATTAATGGATTTTGTTTTTGTCAAACAGATTTCAATATACGAACAAGATATAAATTAACTACATAAATAAATCTGGGGGTGTTTTGATCTATCAAATGATATCAAGATATTATGAAACTTAGTATAGTAGGATAAAAAGTCATTACGGTCGCAATGGAGTTGATATATAGAAGAGCAAACGGTTGGATCTTCCAAAAGGTCCAAAATATCAATTCTGGACAATAAGTAGAGTCTAGAGTCGCATATAATATATGATCAGAATCTGGGCTATCAAAGCGCATCGATCAAAGATAAGACAGAATGGAGAAGTTACATGTGGACAAATCGACAATCAGAGTCTTAGTAGGAAGAAACGACCTTTGGAGATAGAAATGCTGCTAGACACTATACGAACATGGCATACTGTTACAATGGATTTTGATCGATCAAACTTCATCTTGTTCATGCCAACTTACCATAGTCAAAGAAAAACATGCTACGAGTGCTCGAAAAATCGACGACTAGATTTCATGTGGCAATTATACGAAGATAACAGGCACAAATAGATAGATGTATCCTGTCTTGCTAGACACAAGAGTTCAAAAATGGGTGCAGAAGTATCGTGGATGACCTGGGTTCAGATGATATAGGGAAAGAGAGAGGGACATGGTGGTAGTAGTGGATTATCGTTTAGGGGTCAGGAAAGTGTCAAACACGTCATGGATACGAGAGCGTACACAGTAGGACATGTGAAAGAGGAAATTAGGGTTGACAAAACATTTCTAATGTTCTCTCTCTTATATAAAAAGAGAGGGTTTGGATCTGGTTCGAGTTTGGATTCCTATCTGAATTTGACCCAGACTGGTGAGAGATCAAACTGTTGGAGAACGATCGTGCTCAAATCTAATGGCTGAAAGATGGATCCTAGGGTCGGTGGTACTGTAGCGGAGGGTTGGTCAAACCCGCTTGATCGAACGATCGTGTATTAATCAAATGGTGGACAAACGGTCACTGAGCGCTGACTTAAGCTAGCGGCGCGGGTATTAATAATTTGGATCCGCGGGATCCTACAGTCGAGATTAAATCTTGATGGACCCTGCGGTCCAGATTGATGACTTAAAAGCGGGTTAGGACCAGTTTTTAATCAGTTGAGAACTTAGTGGGTCAGGGTGATAAATCATATGGTGACTACATAATCATGGTTAATCAACGTTGTGATTAATACTGAAGTTATGGGCTTAGTAGTTTTTTTCTTTGTTAATGAGTCCAAAACCTGTCTCACTAGGAAATTTAAATAAGAAATGGTTTATAAATAAATGAAAAGGGTTTTTAATTTTTGAAAAATAATTTCTTCTAATTTAATTAATTCAAAAGTTGGTTTTTGAGTCTAGTAAAATACTACATAATTTTCTAAAATTCTCTAAAAAATTCAAGAGATAAATATAGCCTACTAAAAACACGTGTGTAAAGATTGAGGACTTTCTATTTTCATATAGCTACCCACAATAATTCCTAGAAGGTCGATGAAAATTCGTTTTCTTAGGAAACTAAAAAAATCCTAGAAATTCCAACATAACCCAAAATGCCCTAAAGTTGCTTCCTAGGTCAAGTAGGATCTCATGCTCTACTAATTCTAAGACTGTTGGAAGATTTATGGCTATGTTGGTTTAGTTAAAGTCTTAAAACTTTTAGGAAAGATATCTCTACAATAAAAAAATAAAATCTCACTCGTTCCATACACGATTAAGATATTAAATAAAATTAATGGTAGTTGATGCTACAGATAAGACATAAATTAGGAATAAATATATAAAAAGGAAATATATTAGAAAAAAAATTGAAAGAAAAGGTTAGAGCAACACCTAGAAAAAAAAATGGGAATATTTAGTTAAAAATTAACCTTATTATTATTATTATTATTATTATTATTATTAATATTATTATTATTTTATATAAATTACGAAAAAATTTGTATAGAGCATCAAAATTTTAGTAATTTACGGAGAAAGAAAAACTTTCGTATATTTACCAGGAGATAACAGTAACGCCCTTACTAAGGACGTCTTAGTTCTAAAAGTAATTTAAAACATCAAACGTCTTTACTAACGGCTTTTTCAAACAAACAAAAATTGTCTGAAAGAATTAAGAAAAACAAAAAACAAGAAAATATTCTATCTAAAATGTCTTTGATAAGGACGTTTTTAACTTTTTCTTAATTTTTTATTTTTTGAAAATTATTATAACAAAGCCCCTATTATGAGCATTTTCAAGATTTTTTTTTGTATTAAGTTTGGAGGGATCTATATGCAAAAATTCAACAAAAATCCTGCAAAACACAAAAAAAATAACAATTTTTTATTAGCGAATTTTTTTTTGCTCTGAAAAGAATAAAAAAAATTATAAAAATATCAATACGCAATAAAAAAAAATAGGACATTTTTGTGTTAAGGGGGGTCTATATGCAAAAAACAATATTAGGAGGATCTATATGTAAAAAATACGGGAAGACGTCGGCTTCATTATTTTTTATTTTATTATATTCGTTTTAAATCAATTTTAAAAAAATTTAATTTTGTAGGATTATTTACACTATCTATCCCTATATTTTTTTTGTTTATAACATGGGGTATCCCTAGTTTTAAAAAATTTACACTGACCACTCCTGCTTTTTTTGTTATTACACGGGATGCCTTTATTTTAAGATAAAAGTAAAAATTTATAACACTAACTACCCCTATTTTTAATTTTTTTTAAAGGGAGGGATGATCAGTGTAATTTGTTCAAAAGCAGGGATCCCGTGTTATAAACCAAAAATATATGGGTAGTTAGTGTAAATAACCCTTATTTTTATTATTCTTTTCAGAAAAAAATAGGAAAATGCCTCTAGTAAGGGCATTTCACTATATTTTTATTTTTTTCCTATGTTTTTTTAATTTTAACCTGACCAAAATTAAAAATTAAAAAAAATGTCCTTACCATGGACATTTTCAACATATTTAAATATTTAAATCTAGAGAGAACCAAAACGCCTTTGGTAAGGACGTATTCGTTCTTTCCTGTTAATTTTTTAAAAGTTATTTCTCTGACTGTAATTTAATAAAATTATAATGCTCTGTATGAAAATTTTCGCATAAATTATGGATCTTGGTGTGGAAAATGAGAGTTATAAGTATCTAAATAAACTTGTCAGGACCGTGTAGACCGCTTGGAAAGTTTCTCTGATCGACATTGATTCGTATGAGAATGTACGTAACAAGATCCAATGGTTAGTAAATATCCAAAACTTTTTCGCTTGATGCATACTTTTGTAAATTTAAATTTATGTACCCGAGAAGTATATATACATGTCGTGTGTCGAATTAATTGTATACATACCGAATATTGTTGTCTCATGCTATTGTAGATGCCAAATAATTCTCATGATAAACACAAATTGAACAGGAAATATGCATAATTGTTGCAATTTGTGTCACATAACACTAGTCCAACTAGCAAAACTTTGAGTTACTGCAAAGAATTATGTTTATGTTATCTGTACTCAGAAGAGTCTTATGTTGTGTTGATAATGCAGTCCCTTACGAAATGCGAGATCTTCGTACATATGTCATATATTGTCGTTTTGTTACCAGGTTACACACCAAGGTTTCAAATATCTTGAAAGTGTGCATATTTACAAATCAAGGTTTCCAATATCTTGAAGTTTTCAAATATCTTGAAGTGTGCATATTTACAAACCAAGGTTTCCAATATTTTGAAGTGTCCATATCTTATAGTTTAATTCGTCAATCTACCAACTAAGACTGCACAATGTTGATTGCTTACTCTGCTAATTAGGTTATCAAGGGTGTAGAGATCTTCGCCTACCTGTCCTTTATTTCTAGCAGATCACCCAGTATCCTTCCTACTCACTTGCCTGGTTTTTAAATGTTCTATCTATAGATATCGAATGTCATGCTCAAATTCTGCTCCAATGGAACTGAGCATAGATGAACGCTGACTTATCTACCACTCACTTTTTCTTGACACACAGTACTAAGATAGAATGTGAATGATGATGTTTATTGAAATCTTTGGGAGTCACTTGTCATGCTTTCAAAGTGCCAACTACATCCGACTCACTGTGAATTAAAGTTAATAAGGTTATGAGGTATTTTTAGAGTGCCGGTTATGAACGGTTATGAAGGATCCGATTTTGAATAATTTTAAGTAGCGACTTTTAAATTAATTCAATTAATGCTTGTTAACGAACGGTTCTGAAAGTTTTTTATAAGAATAAATAAAATAAAATAATAAAAACTTTTCAAAATCTATCGATTTGGAGTGTTTACAAAGCCTCCCACAATTACATTACATCGGTTTTAGAGAGTTTTTGAGCCGACTAAAACCAGTGCCTCATAAAAATTATCGAACAGAGATTTTCATAAATGATCGGTTCAAAAATATTCCAAAACCAATCAAAACACCGTTATCAAGCAGACAATATATTTTTGAAAATTTTGGATAAGTACTCAAACCTATTGATTTATTACTGCAACAAATTTAAATTCTTACTACATCAGCAACAATAAGTTATGGAGACATCCACCCAGACCAAGGTACTACCTTAATTACTACATACCAAAATATGACAAAAAAAAATATAACAATTTTTTTTTTCTTACGCCATGCGTAACCCAACTGTAAAACTTGGTGCCTATGTGTGCCCAAGACATCATTTCTTTGCGTTTTTTGTTAGTGATAATAATAACTTTCAAAAATTGTTAGTGAAAATAATATAAAAGAAACTAAAATAGTTTTGAGGCCTATTTCTATGTCACAATTTTTTTAGAATGTTATTCGCCCCCACTCGAAAAGAGTTTGTTGTCGAATTCAGACGTATACTTTTTTCAGGATACAACAAAGTCTTGAACAAAATATGCGAACAACAAATCTAAATCTTTTTTTCCTTGTTGAGTAGTAGCAACTTGTGTTATATTAAAAAAAAAAGGTAAAGAAAACATTGAATCTAGTGTTGGGGTATTCACAGATACCACTTTACAGAGATTGAGATAGCTTGTCCTCTTAACAAGGAGGCTAGTTTGATTGAAAGTTTAGCTAATCCGCTTAACACGGAGGCTATGATTCCACTTTGTAGAATACAAAAAATATTTGATTTTAGGGGCTGAATAGAATCACCTTGTTTCTTTGCTAGCTTGAATTTTTTTCTTTTGATCCACATTTTTTTTTGTTTTTTGTTTTTTGGCAACAATGAACTTGATTATTCCTAGATTCATTCATGCATAGATTCATCTAGACATGCAACAATGAATTTGGTTTACATTTCCAACAATGCCTCTCGTAAACCAAATTTGCTTTTGTCTCCTAAAGCTTCAATATTTCTTCTGAATACTTGTCCTCCTAGAGGTTTTGTAAACACATCTGCAAGTTGATCTTCAGTTCTGCAATATTCAATGTTAATTTCACCTTCATGAACAAGTTCCCTTAGGAAGTGAAATCGCATGCGAATATGTTTTGTCCTTCCATGTAGAACTGGATCCTTTGAGACAAAGACAGCTAATTTGTTGTCACAACAAATTGTTGTTGGTCCTTTTTGCTTGAACTTCATGCTTTCTAAAACACCTTTTAGCCAAATACTTTGACACGCTGTAGAAGATGCAGCAATATACTATGCTTCTGTGGTAGAAAGTGCCACAATTGGTTGCTTCTTTGAACTCCATGAAATTGCTCCGCTGCCAATGTTGAAGACATAACCAGAAGTGTTTCGAGAATCATCAATACTTCCTCCCAAATCACTGTCAGTAAAACCGACAAGTTTGACAGGAACATTAGCTTGAAAGTAAATGCCATAGTCAGTAGTTTCCTTGACATATCGTAATATTCTTTTGGTCGTTTTCCAGTGATTTGAATCAGGCTTCTCCATGAACCGGCTCACCAGACTTACTGCATACATAATGTCTGGTCTTGTGGCAGTCAAATACATCAAATTTTCTACTAAGCTATGGAACATAGTGGAATTAACAAGCTTTCCTTCACCATCTTTACTTAATTTCATTCTAGGTAAGCATGGAGATGAGACAGGATTTGCATTCTCCATATTAAACTTCTTCAAAATTTCTTTTGCATAGCTTTCTTGTGAAATGAAGATACCTTTCTTGGATTGATGAGCCTCAATACCAAGAAAATGATGTAGTTCTCCCAAGTCAGTCATTTCAAATTCTTTCATCATGGAAAGCTTGAATTCCCTCAGCATTTTCATATTGTTTTTTGTGAAGATAAGATCATCAACATAAAGACTTACTATAATAAAGCTTCCATCTGGTCTTTCTTTGGTGTAAAGAGTATGCTCATATGGACATTTATGAAATCCATGCTTCTCAAAGTATAAGTTGATACGACTGTACCTAGATCTTGGAGATTGTTTAAGGCCATATAAAGCTTTCTTCAATTTGTAGACTTTGTCTTCTTCTCCTTTCTTCACAAAGTCAAGAGGTTGCTCAAGATAAATCTCTTCTTCAAGGATGCCATTTAAGAATGCACTTCACATCCATTTGGTATATTTTCCAATTGTTTTGAGCTGCAAGAGATACCATTAGTCTAACAGTTTCAATTCTGGAAACAGGTGCAAAAACTTCTGTGTAGTCTTCTCCTTCCTTCTGCTTGTATCCTTTTGCTACGAGCCTTGCTTTGTACTTGTTGGTTGACCCATCAGGATTCTTCTTGATTTTGTACACCTATTTTACACCAATGGGAATCTTGTTTGGTGGAAGATCTGTGAGCTCCTACGTATCATTCTTCTCAATAGACTTTATCTCCTCCTTTATTGCTTGCCTCCAAGTTTCTTCCTTATTTCCATCTTCAAATAAAATTGGATCTTCTCCTGCAAAGAAAATAAAATAGACAGTATTATTTGATTCAACTTGCTCAGTTGAGTCATACAATTCTTGTATACTTCTCATTTTTCTAGAAGGTCTTTGATGCACATCTTCTCTTGGTAAAGTTGGAGATGCAGTTTCATTTTGAAAGCCAACTTCTTCATCTTTTTGTATGAGAGTATGAGTTGTACTTGTATCACCTTCATAGGTTGAAGCTTCGTCAAATCGAACATCTCGACTGATTATTATCTTCTTTGTTGCTGGATTGTATAACTTGTAGGCTTTGTTTCTTTCACTATAGCCAACAAATATACACTTTTCTGCCTTATCATCAAGCTTGGACCTTATAGCATCAGGAATGTGTGCATAGGCAGTACTTCCAAAGATTCTTAAGTGTTGAACATTTGGCTTCAATCCGTACCATGCTTCATGAGGTGTGATGTTCTGTAGACACTTTGTTGGTGATCTGTTTATCAAGTAAACAACACAAGAAACAGCTTCGGCCCATAGAGCTTTGTCCAGTTTTTTTCTACTGAGCATGCACCTCACCATGTCCATAATGGTGCGGTTCTTTCTTTCACAAACACCATTTTGTTGTGGTGTATATCTGGCAGTTAGTTGATGCTTTATTCCATGATCTCTAAAAAATCTTTCAAATTCATTTGGAAGATATTCACCACCACGATCAGTTCTTAATGTTTGAATATGAAGCCCGAAAAAATTTTCAACTTCAGCTTTGAAATCTTTAAAGGCTTGGAAAGCATCAGATTTTTCTTTGAGCAAATAAATCCATACTTTTCTTGAGTAATCATCAATAAAGGAGATAAAATATCGATTACCTCCATGAGATGTAACTTGCATTGGTCCACATAAGTCTGAATGAACAAGTTGAAGTGGCTTCTTGGCTCGCCATGTGGACTGCAATGGGAATGAAGATCTATGAAGCTTCCCGATTTGACAATCTTCACAGACATCATCAGAGGAATAGATTTGGGGCAGCCCTTTGACAATCTTCTTTGTCACTAATTGCTCCAAGCTTCCATAATTCAAATGACCAAACCTGTCATGCCATAGTTTGGAGCTTCCACTATCAATACTACTGAAACATGACAAGTTAGTGGATTGTAGTGTTAGGGAAAACAGATTATTTTCTGCGATAGCAATTTTTGCAACAAGTTGACCGTTCTTTGACAAGAAACAAGCATTGCTTCGAAAATGAATGTCAAACCATTTTCTTAAGAGATGACCGGCACTTAGGAGATTGTTTTTTAGCCATGGGATGTAGTATACATCTTTCGTCTTCTCGATACCTCCAGATTTTGTTTTGAAAGTTATTTCACCAACTCCTTCTATTTTGTATGCTCTGTCATCACCAATCTTCACTTGGCCACGGTCAGATTTTGTTAAGTTTGTAAATAAATTTTTATTTCCTGTCATATGCTTGCTAGCACCACTATCAAGATACCACAAATTATCCAAGTTATCACCATGACAAGCAAGCAACAAAGTATCTTGATGATTACTTTGTGCTTCATATACGTAACCCGCTTCTTTTTTCTTGTCATCCTCTTGCTTATACCAGCATTCATTGATTGTGTGACCTAGTTTGTGGCAATAGTAGCATTCAATGTAGCCACGACATCTTCCTCTTTGATGACCACGACCTCTTCCTCTTTGTGATCCTCTTTGTGGGTATCTGGAGTTGGAATTTTCTTCTTCTTTATTTTGGTTATTGCTTGAATAACCCTTTCCTTTGCCATGAAAATTTGAACTTCGCCCTCAAAAATTCTTGCCTCTTCCGCGTCCACGGTTCTGAGAAGAAACCACGGCCTCCCGTAAACATGATATTGGATTTGAGAGATTGATCAGGCTGGGAAGAGACACTTTGCGGACATCTTTTGTTAATCCGAAATTCATGAGCTTCTAATCTTCCTTGTAAACTTTCCAAAGACAGAGATGCAAGATCTTTAGTTTCTTCAATGGCAACTACAACATGATCATATTTGCTTGGTAGACTTCGAAGAACTTTTTCAACAACTTTTTGAGTTTCTAAAATTTCTCCATTTGAACTCATTTGATTCATAATAGAGTTCACTTTAGTAAAATATTCTTCAATCTTTTCATTATCTTTCATTTCTAGCTTCTCAAATTCAGCCTTTAGAGCTTGAAAGCGTATTTTTTTTACTTGATCTTGGCCAGAATATGCTATCTCAAGAGTTGTCCACGCCTCCTGGGAGCTTTTTGCCTTGGATATTCTCTCAAAGACTGGAATTTCAATTGCTTTATAGATTTGGAAGAGCGCCTTCTTGTCTCTTTGTCTCTTTTCCTTCAACACTTTTTTTTGTGCTTCGGATAGTTGACCTTCATTTGTTGGTTGCTCTACTCCTTCTTCAACGGCACTATATAGATCTTGAGATTCAAGACATAGCTTCATGAGATTGCTCCAATAATCATATTTTTCTCCATTGAAGCGAGGCACAAGCGAGACAAGGTTGCTGTTTGAGGTGGACATTTTTTTTTTTTTTTTTTTTTAGGCTCTGATAGGAATTGTTGGGGTATTCACAGATACCACTTTACAGAGATTGAGATTGCTTGTCCTCCCAACAAGGAGGCTAGTTTGATTGGAAGTTTAGCTAATCCGCTTAACACGGAGGCTATGATTCCACTTTGTAGAATACAAAAAATATTTGATTTTAGGGGCTGAATAGAATCACCTTGTTTCTTTGCTAGCTTGAATTTTTTTTTATTTTCATCCACATTTTTTTTTTTTTTTTGCAACAATGAACTTGATTATTCCTAGATTCATTCATGCATAGATTCATCTAGACATACAACAATAAATTTGGTTTACATTTCCAACATCTAGACCATCTAAATCTGAAAATATATATTGGAGATTTAACCAAAGTTCTCTCCTTAATTTTGGCTATATTTTAACAGATACTGGCGAGAAGAGTCATAAGACATTGCCAAGTTAACTAGTATAGAGGAAATTGCATAATGGTTTCTGGCATACAGCACTAAGCTCGCTATAGGCCATTAGTAGTGCCCTCAGGTGCAACCTCAAAATTGTGACTTTTTGTTGAGGCGCCCGCAACATTAAAAGGTAAAAAAGGTAAAGGAGTACTCTACCAATGCTAACTTAGGGTACTATGATTGTGTGATGCAGCTATTAACTTTCTCACTGCATACCATGACATCACAAAGTAATGTATTTTATCGGAATCAAGATATTTTGGACCGGAAAATCATCAGTCAGACGATTATAGGCTATATATATATGTTACGTTTAAGGTGATCTGAAACGAAACTGATATGACACGATACGATACGATACGATACGATACGATACGATACATTAGAAATAAACTAATGAATCACTCTGGCACTGGTACTGCTCTGTCATGAGAAAGAGTCGAGCCCTCTTTTCGTCATGACTTCCTAGATTGGAAATCTGACCGAGCACCGAGAAAAAAGCCCATCGAGACATGGTAATGCATAATGGAGACCTATATGATGCAAGAACCACACACTTGTACCATTAGAGACTAAAGCCAGAAGCAGAGGAGATTATAAAATGGATTAGACAGCTATGGTCTAAATTATCAATCTGCTAGCAACATACGTTTAGTTTTGTCGTGTTGTTGTTGTGAGGATGGATGGATGGATGGATGTCTCGCTCTCTCTCGCGCAGTTCAAGTTCTCATGTAAATACTTAATAGCACGAGCAATATTAAAGGAGTGGTTTCCAGCTCTCGCGAGGTTTTGGGTTGATGGCTTTGAATGGTGTGCCTGTCGTCAAGATTAATTTTCTCTAAGACAATTCCCTCCACCAGATATGCATAATGAAGTAGCCACTTGTGTTTCTGTGTGTTCAAATGGGTAATGAAAACAGGTGAAATAAATTCTTCTTCCCAAAAGAAGTCAGAGAACAAGTATTTGAATTTGCTTGATACATATAATATAATTAACAACTCAAAGAACGAAGGACGGGGGAAATATCTTAGCGATCTTTATGAACAAGAAATAACAGAGAAAGCAGAGTCTATCTACTGCGAGAAAAGGAATGGTATATATTTCAATTTGATACTGACCACCCCAAGCCAAGGAACTTGACCAAAAAGTAAGGTCCAAAATTAGATTAGATTAGATTAATACAGAGAGAAGTTCGAAAAAGCGAAGGCTGAGATTGATGCTTTAGCGGACACTGCGCATACCAGTTTGCGAGCGAGATGGTGCGGGCGAGCTAGGTTGTCAAATTTTAAAATTTAAAGAGTGGAGAACAATTTGGTTGGCCTAGACTAGTACGAGAGAGAGAGAGAGAGAGAGAGAGAGAGCGGCTTAGGAAGCTGGTGGGAGTGATCGAGTCCGGAAATGGTTAAGGTCAAGTGGTAGTAGAAAGAGGTCAAGTGGTGTCATTGAGTGAGTGGTCAAGGAGTGGGGAACATGCACAAGGGGCTTTACTATATAGAACCGTAGGGTGGTTGGCGGGGGCGAGGAGGGGGGTGGGGGGTGGGTGGGTGGGGGAGGGGCATGGCTTACATTTCTAATGCGATTTGAACCGGTAATCATTTTCGTCCAAGCTATGATGTTCTAAGGCTCACGCTGCTTCTTTTATTATCTTCTTCCTGTTAGGCATATTTGGTTCACGGATTTATAACGTTCGGAAAAAAAAAAAAAAAGTTATTTTTTTTTCTATATTTTGATGTCAAAGAAATAGAGGATAAAAGGAAGACAATAATTTAAAAATTGGACCAATAATTGAACCGAAAATCTTTGGTAGGAGTCTAATCGGGGCTCAAATAGGTCCTTTACGAGAACCAAATGATTTGAGACATGTAAGATATTCATATTTTTTTCTTGGTTTGGTTTGGTTTGGTTTGATTTGATTTTACAACTATAAGGTCTCTCAAAATCTCAAATCTCATGTGATAAACATTTTTAAGTGTTTTTTTATAATAAAAAAAATTCCAGAATCGGTCGGTTCAATTGTGTACCAGTTCGGACGGCTCATCAATTAAATCATATTTTTGGAAGAAAAAAAAACTGATTCTTAAACCCTATCTCCGGTTCAAGTCAAATTGGACCAATTTTTTGGCAAAATTCGTCAGATCTGTCCAACCGTCGGTGTGATCCGGTTCTGACAACACAGAAGAAAGTGATTACTGATGGGAAAAAAAAATATGAGAAAAAATGGTTCCCTCCATCCACCCAAAGATTCACTTTCCCACAAATATCCCTTCCAATTTTCTTGACATTTTCAACCACCGACAAATAAAATAGATAAAAATTATAATTTTTCAAAGGAAAGAAAATAACAGAAAATTGTTTTCTTTTTCTTTCTCCTAACCAGAGAAGGTCAAACAGTTTCTAATGCAATTTAAACTGCTATTTAAAATGGTAGAAGTTGAGAGATAGTGGATCCAAAAGATATGTAACGCAGTATATACAAAATTTTTAAATATTACGTCGGACATCTTAAAAATAAAAAATAAAAACCTCTTACTACTCAAAATAGTGTTGGGGCAGGTTTCTTCCGTGTGGATAATGTCCGGAGTGTGACGAACACTATTGGAAGAGAAGAAGTTGGGGAGGAGACAGGTTTTGGTGGTGCAGGAAAATTAACCACAAAGGATATCAGATAGGATCTATGTCCAATTGAGTAATCCAAAACTCAGTTTTTCGGTTGTGATTTTTCCATTATTTGCAAAGCCAAAAATTCAGACTACCAGATATCTTGTCGGTTATCCGGACATGGCAAAATTTTTGTGTCAGAATATTTGAAACGGAAACCATCCGAAAAACCTCTGGAAATCCGGTTCAAGGCGGAAGTCTAGTACCGGTCAAATTTCTTTGATCTATTTGGACTGTCGAGAGATTATTAGAGACTTATATGATAGGATTGAGATATATACATACAAGTTGTTGGTGTTGGATGAGACTTCCAACCTATGTGAAAAAAATCAGACAGAATTCGGTCCCAGGGAAAATTCAGACCCAGTTCGGTTTCCCTGGGGTCAGGACTTGCTGTCTTCGAAAAACTGAGTTCGGTCCGAACTCGATTTTGTCTGGACTGCACGAGTCTTGGGATATTTTATACACCGTTGGATCAAATATAATTGTTCATATTAGTTGTGGGATTGAAAAAATTATATATAGTTATTTTCTAACCCTAATCCACACAACATACCTGATTTACAACTTTTGAGAGAGAGAAATAGATTGAAGGCTATTGCAAAGAGAAGATTGTTTCTGGTAATTCTTTCTCATCGTCTATTTTTCTTCTGAGTCTGTAATCAGATTTTCTTCTTCTGAGTAGTTGTGGTAATCCGGTTTAGATCGGTGAGAAGTTTCTAAGGAGTCAGTGTACTTTCTTATTCTAATAGTGAAGGCTTTTCTCTAATAGTGAAGGCTTTTCAAGGTTGACACTACAAAAATACTGTTAAATAGCGACGGATCTCAGCGACGGAAACTAATCCGTCGCTGACTCAGCGACGAAAATGGGACGGAATAACGACTAAATTATTTATGTAAAAAAATATGTTATATTTCGTCAATATTCCGTCGCTAATCCGTCGATGTTACTTCATCGACGGATTAGAGACGGAAAATCCGTCGCTGCAAAAATTCAAATTTTTTCAGCCAGTTTCATTTTCCATCATTCTCATTCTCATTCTCAATATCTCTCTCTCTCTCTCTCTCTCTCTCTCTACCCCCCCCCCCCCCCCCCGACTCCCTACCCCTCTCCGGTGACCTCCTCTCCCACCGACCCCCTCTCCCTCTCCGGCAACCCCTCCCCCTCACTCGCCCTCTCCTCCTCCTCCTCCTCCTTCACCGACCCCCTCCCCGCTCTCCGGCAACCGCCTCCTCCATCGACCCCTGACCCCTCTCCGACAGCCCCTCCCCCTCACTCGCCCTCTCCTCCTCCTCCTCCTCCTCCTCCTCCACCACCGACTCCCTCCCCCTCTCCGACGACAAGCACCCCCTCCCTCTCTCAGTCCGTGGTGACCCCGAACACGACCCGTCCCCTCCGACGATGACCCGTCTCTGCTTTCTCCCTCTCCGACTGTCACGCCCCAGTCCCAAAATAACGAGGGACTAGACACGTGGCAATGGCCAGCAGCACACACCGATGGACAAACCCAATTTAATGGATCCATCGGGGCATGCTTAAGCTGTATTATAACAGTCCGGGTCTACTAAAATATCATGTTAAAACTAAACTCATCCACAGAAGAATAAAGCAAATCCACAAAAGGAAATAAGTCAACAACATCAAGTCACAAATAGAGTATTCGGGGAACAACTCGATAATCAAGTCTGATACAATTGTTCTTTAAACAAGAAAGTAAATAACATCACTGACTGAGTATGGAAGAACATATACTCAGAGAAATCCATGGCAATCACCTAGTCCTTGGTTCCTGGTTCTTCTCCAATGCCTGTTCCTGAACCTGCTTCTGCTAAAGCACCTGTCCTGTAAACCTCAGAGTGGATCTCCTCTGCTAAACCTGGGGACATAATCCATTCCAGGTCCTCAGGGGACATAGCAAGGTACAAATAATACAAGCCAAAATAATGCAGTGGAATAATAAATGAAATAAGCAGGGTAACTACATAACCATCTATGTGAAAATGCAACTGAGAGCATCACTAGTACTCAGGCTGAGACTGCTACAAGCTCTGTGTCGGGGAGCCGGTAGCAGTAAATAACTAGTAGTGGGCCAAGCTCGGGCTTAGAGTCTTGAGCACCGCAATAATAGGGGTTTTATATATATATAATCAGCCTGTAGCCTGTGTGTCTCTCCCCACCTAATGTAATCGCACGTCTCATGTCCATGACACGCAAGATCAAGACTAATGCAGCAAGTCATAATAAGAACTAATATAATGTCTATGTCAATCCTGCATCCTATACAGAATCACCATGAATATCTCAGGAAGATTCTGTAAACATGTATAGTGTCAAGTGTCCTGGGTATACGTACTTGATAATGCAAGTACGAGAATACAAAGGGTTTCGGTATCCATTTCTATTTGACTTTACACAACCCGCGTACGGTGTTGGCACCCGACTATAATCGGACGCTAAGTAAGTCACGCGGTCCTAGGTCAAGCATGCAAAATATATATATAAGCCAAGGAATATGTAACAAAGACTGCAAGTTGGCAAGGTACACTTGTCTGAGTTTCCAGCTCCAATTGTAGCTCTGTTAGTAGCAGAATTTGCAAGCAGTATTCCGGTTGCTGGAACAAATATCACCATCAGATTCAGAAAATGTTAATCAGCTAGAAACACCTGTCCTTGAGTCCAATTTGGATACAAGGGCAAAAACATCATTTTCGGGGCAAGGCGGGGTCCAGATGTGGGCCGCTTTGCACCGAAAAACGTGTCAGGGTCAAAGGTCTCAAAAACAGTCCAACTTAGTGTCAACAAGTCAGGAACGATGATACGAACCCAACAAAACTTCCAGAATTGGATTCCGATGAGCCGTTCTCAAAATTGCCCGTCAGGTGGAGCCGGTGGGGCCCACGACACACGATTTTGTCAACGTTCTCAGAATCGAACCAAACTTGGCTCACAGGACCAGCGTATTGCTACGAGTCCGATGGCACAAGTTTTGTCTTGATCCGACATGTGTACACTAAGTTACAGCGACAAACAGAAAAGTCGGATACGGGATGGTGTCCGCGGATACGCACTGATTCCGGTGTGCACGCACATCCGAATCAGCTTCTGCGAAATTCCACACGTCCGTATCAACGACGCGCACGTATCGGTAAAGACCGCGTGCGACCAAGTCATCCCGTTTGGCGGGGTGTACTCAGTTCCGGGGTAAAACAGGGCATTAGTTTTCCTGTTTTTGGATCGAGGTGTGCGATCACCACAGGACGCGATGCACCGAGCGGTTTGCACGGGCACCGAGGGGGTCATGCAGGCTACGCGATGCAATTTACGGAATCAAAATCAGAGCTACGAGGAGTGAGATACGAGTACCTGAACTGGGTTCCAGAAAACCGAATTCTTCGTGTCCTCGTGTCTCGAGTTGTGTCATGTGTCCAACTGACACTGTGTCCGACACGCACAGAAACTAGGGTTTGAGATTCGAGCTGCCGGAGGGTCGCTGTTGGCCGGCCGCTCGCTGGAGGGTTCGCCGGGGAAGTGCTGAGCTCGCCGAGGCTGGGTCGAGTCAGGGTGCTGCTGGAGGCGGACACGGCGGAGGCGGCCAAGGGCTCTCGTCGGCAAGGAGGTTGGAGGAGGAGGCCAGGGGGAAAAGTCGAGCGGAGGTCGGGGGAGCTGGCAGCGCTGGGGTCGGCTCTGCGGCTGGTCTATGGCGGGGACGGCTAGGGTGAGGTGGTGGAGAGTTCTGCAAGGAAGAGGGAGATGCGGAGCGGGTTAGGATTCCGGCAAGGGGCTGAACTCGTTGGGCTGGGGCGGCTTCGGGCGGAGGCGATGGCCGGCTGGGGCTGGGGCTAGGGTTCAGGTCGACGGGAAGGGAGGGGAAAGACGGGTGGAGCGGGGGATTTATATAGGCGGTCGAGAGGGAGAGGAGGAGGCCATCCGGTTAGGGGAGATGAAGGTTAGGCGTCGCCGGCGGTTACGGAGGTGAGGCGGCGGCCGTTCGGAGCGGCGCGGGTGAACGGTTGGGAGAGGAGAAGTCGCGGGCCGGGTCGGGTGCTTAGCGGGTCGGATCTGACCCGGATCCGACCCGTTAAGGGTTGGGCCTGGGTTGGGTCTCAGTTTGTTTTGGTTTGGTTTTTAATATTGGTTTAATTCGGTTCAATGAACCGGTTAATTTGGGTTTAATTAAATCAATAGTTTTTAAGGCTTTTAAAATACTTTCGGGGTCCAATAAATTCCCGAAAAATTATCCTATGTCTATATTTTCATTTTACACCATAAAATATTATTTTCATAATATTTTAATATTATTTAATAACATTTTAAAAAATCCTTTAATTACAAAATACCTTGATTTAATTCCAGAAAAATATCAGAAAATTACAGTAAATTGGGGAAAAATTCCAAATTATCAATTTTTGAAAATCAGGAGGATTACACCGACGACTCACCGCAACCCCTCTCCTCTCAGCTCCTTCTCCGGCTAAGGTAAACCATAACCCTCATTTCAATTTTGTTAATTATTGCATTTGAATTTTGGGTGCTCCTCACATATAGATACGATACGTTGGACACGGACACGTACAAACACGATATACAAGACACGGATCCGAACTATAACGACACAAACAAAAAACACTCATATTAGTAGGCTTGGCAAGCAGTAGAACATAGCTCATGTTACAAGCAAGGTTCGCAGTATTGGTATTGGAATTGGTATTGGACCATTTCTATGAGTGTCAGGTTTAGCAGTTTCAGATCGGGGTATCAGATTTTTTTTAATCGGAAAGAAAATAATTATTAATAAATTATTAACATTTTAGAAATTCCTACAACTAAATTGTACATCAAACTTATTTCTTGTATAGAAGTAGTTCGATTGCATCGTTAGTTTGTTGCTCACCATTTTGTTAATTTCTTTCGTGAATAATCGTTGATTAGATTAACTGTGATTACAATATCATGTGATTATACGCGAAAAATAATTGTATTCCAGCCGTCGGGAAAGAAAAATGCGGCAGCATGTACGGTACAGGATCGTTGGCATCCCAGCCGTCGGTTCTTTCCAGAGCTCCTCCGGCTGCTACTCCAGCTCCATCTGTGTCCGGCTCCGGCGTTCCTTCTGGTGCGATATCTTTGGAGCAACTCACGACGACTGTGCATGAGCTATATGGGCTGGTCCGATAGTTGATAGACACGCGTGATGCTCTAGCACCTGCTCCTCCGACGGCTACTATGACGGCTTCTCCAGCTACTATGACGGCTCTAGCTCCTCCGACGGAATCGATGGGTTCTCCATCTCCTTTGACGACTCCTTCCATTCCATCTACCGTTGCTCCTGATGATCGATAAAATATCATCTCTATAGTTGTGGCGCAGTACTTGGCTAGCTGACAGCCGTTGCCGCCTCCGCTTCCACCGTCGACATGATAGATTTTTGAGTTTGTGGTATTTTTTTGAGTTTGTTGTATTTTTTTGACTTGATTATATTTATTTTACTTGATTGTATTTATTTGAATTTGTGGAATTGTATAACACCGTCGTATTTTTGGACTTGAATTGTATAACACCGCCTTCACCTCCACCGTTGTATTTTTTGAGTTTGTGGTATGTTTGTTACTCTACTTTATTAGCTCATTGTATATATAACATTTGGACATGTTTGTGTGGATTTTCATAGTTTGTGTGGAATTTACTTGTGTGAAATTTATTTGTGTGGGAATTGGTGAATGTATAACAGGTATATGCTCAACAGAAATTGATTTCTGGAAAAAATATTACCTTTAGCAACGGACTAGCGACATATTAGCGACGAAAAAACTGGTAAATCTCAACTCAACGACGGATTTTCGACGGACAATCTCAGGTCAGCGACTACCTAGCGACGAAAAATTACGTCGCTAAAACGTCTGAGACACACAAATGTACCAAATATGTATCAGGGTCCGTCGCTAAAATTTCTCTCTAATCCGTCACTGGGAGTGACGACTTAACGATGGGAATGAGGCGCCCGAAGGCGCCCGAAGGAAGGCCCCTTCGACGAACTATGTGAGTCCAGAATGTGCAAAACCTTCTGAAAATTTTGACAATTTTTGGGCTCACATAATCCATCGTTATTATGTCGATAAGTAGTCAGAAAGTTTAGCGACGGAACTTATACGTCACTAATACGTTGCTGATATTATGTCGCTCATTCTGTCGCTAAGCCGTTGCTTGAGCGACGAATTAACGACGAAAAATTCGCAGCGACGTTAATATTTCTGACGGAATAATTCCGTTTGAAAATAGCGACAGAAAATTGCATTTTAGCGATGGATATTTCCATCGCTAAAACAGTGTATTTTTGTAGTGTGGGCTCCGATCGTCTCGTAGTTTTTTCTATCAAAATTTTTCACGTAAAAATTGCTTGTGTCAGTTTTTGTTTGCCCTTCGTGATATTGGTGATGTGTGTTTCTGCGTTTTGCTTCGGTTCTCTCATAATTTTTTAGTTTGGGGGGAACGACTTCAGCGTTTCGTTTCCAACACAAACAACAAAAAGGTATGCAACTTTCAAGAAGAGGGAGGGCGAGTTCGTATTTGATTCGGAGGAGATCGTTCAAGGAGATTCACATCTGGTCGTCTTTGTGTTCTCGTTCTCCGGTAACTATGCAATTCTCAATGGTAATGCATTTCTGCCATTGAGTAGTAGTGATTGATTCATTATCAAATCAGTGGAAAAAGTTGGAAAGGAGTCTATATTCTTCTATTTCTGATTTTTCGGTTTGAACTCAGATCATCTCGTAATTATCCTAATTTTGATTTAGATTTTCGCATAAAATTTATTAAGTTTGCAATTGTGTGCTTGTGGTTGTGTGATTATGTTGTTGTTCTTGGCATATAAAGAGTCCAACGTCTACCATAAGATAGTTGAATCTTCTGTACTTACAATGGGATCATAGATGTTATCATCTACAAACTTTCAAATATATCATAGACCTATGTATGTATGTTCGAACTTTCAATCTTCCTTGGATATTTTTTAGGACATCAGACAAATTCCGATGGATGCAGCATTTTGACGTAAGCAATATTTTTGTATCCTACTAAGTCACGTGTGATAGTTTATATCGTTCAGGTTAACCATCGAAACATATTTCACCTCTATTTTTTTTCCAGTTAATTCATCACACACATAAAGTTCGACCCTGGCTGCGATACCACTACGATGGAACTAAGGATGGATCCAAGTTGTGTGTAGAGGTAGGCTCCAGTCCATCCAATTTTTTTTTCTCTTTTTCACATTTATTTTATATATTTTTTTTTCATATAAGTTAGTGAACTCCACCTTAGACCACCCCGAGTCCATCTCAGTTGAAATTTTTGGTTCCTTCCTTTTATGTAACAGAAGAGAATAAAAGTGCTGCTCACCGATAGTACAGTGGAGTTTACTATAAGAATTTTTAGGAGTAGATTGCGCTCATGGCTGCATGTCGAATGGATGTAAACACTAATAACTCAATTTTATGTGTGTGGAGCTGTCCTCGCCCTTCATTGATTTTCTTATTCTTTTTCTTTTCAAAAAATAGGTCATTTCTAGGGTTCCTGAATGATGATGGCAGCTGTACGCTAGTAACATTAGATTAGAGGAAATGAATCAATTCTACGGATATTTTACTGTTTCTGAGGGAGCCCAATTGATCATTTCTTTAGCTGTAACCCACCTTTTGTACTTGCCTTGAGCTCCCTCCCTCCCTCCTTCACTGCCAAATTAATAAAGCAAGGAGAAAGAAACGGAACTTAACCAGCAACTTTTCTTAATAATATTAATTAACAAATAAAGCCAGCTTTTCTTTCTTGGTCAAAGCTAAATTCAAAACACAAATATACTCCCTTCGCCCTTTTGTATTATGAATCTAGGACTCCCACTTCCTTGCTTGATGCTCTCCTAGCACTATAGACCATGCAGAATGTCCTTAGACATGCATGCATTAAAAAAAATAGAGAAATTTTTACTTACTCCCCAATTTTTTTATTCATATTTAGGACACTCCACAGTTTTTTATAATGTACAAAAAATTTCACTTTTGACAGAAACTGTCTTTTACTAACGGTCAATTCAGTTCACTAATTTTTTTGGACAAAAATATTTCCGTCTTCTTCCCCCTCACCCCTCCCCCTCCGCCACCCCCCCCCCCCCCCCCCCCCGCCGCAGGCCTCGTTCCCTCCCCCCCCCCCCCCCCCCCATCGCTTGAAACCCCTCCCCCCCCCCCCTCGCCGCAGGCCTCGTTCCCTGCCCCCCCCCCCCCCCCCCGTCGCTCGAAACCCCTCCCCCCCCTCCCCACCCCACCACCGTCCTCCTCCCCGCCTATCACGTCCAGTACCAGAATGCGAAGACGGACACGGCCAGCTACCCCGTACAAGATACTATACGTTGTACGGCGATCACGGCTGTAACTAGACAAGGGGGTGCATGCTATAATCAGGTCACTTAGGGTCACATGAACATCTATGTCTCAATCAATCAAACAAGAAAGAGTAATCATAGAGCATATATGATAAAGCAATAAGGCGTCCCAAACGATTTTATTAAAATATTCTGGAGACCAGCTGTACAAAATAAGAAGCTGGTGGAATAACAAAAGTACATGTGCTGTCTGGTTTATATACAGTTATGAAAAGGAACTAAAGTTCAGACGTGCACGATAACAGGGGCCGGTGACTAAACGTCCAAAAGAGAAGAATGTACAATGATGGGCAGGGAAGAAGAAAACACACTCGTTATCCTCGGCGGCCATGTTCCTGGTACGCGCCATGAGTCAGAAAAAAGTATGCTAGATCCTCGGGTGCTGGATCGAAACATGGCCATGCAAAACTAGTGGGGTTAGACTCCAAATAGCAAGTACCACAAAGGAAGCACGAAATGGAGAAACAAAAAAACCAAGCAATAAATATATATAATAATATAGGTTCTGTGTCGTAACTTAGGTCCATGGCGTATCCGAGCACAAAGTTCCAACCCTACAACCAAACAAGGACAATGGTTGAATCCATCACACTATGATAGTCCATTTTCCTAGGCTACGCCAAAATAATACAATCACAACCAATTCCAATTAATAAGATCGGCCAATCACTTGTACGGCTTGCTAATTGTGGAGTCTGAGGTTATTTCAGAATAATGCATAATAGATATTCTCAGATCACGCCATTGCTGAACATGAGCTAACAGAGCCAAATAAAATGATTATACATGCACTTCACGAATTGCACCAGTTTTTCGTAGGGCCATTGCGCTAGATCACGGTATTAGTGGTTCCAATGTCTCTGTAGTGAAATAGTGGCTCGACATTATTTATAATAAGTCAGATATTGCACTCTACTAAGGCGGATAATATACAGTATCTGTGGTGGCCAGCCCAAAGCGCACTTAGAATGAATCTTTGTAGGAAGGATCGTTGGCATTATCTCAGGATACCGTTTCCTTCCAATGTTACTACCACTTTTAGTTGTCTAATTAACCCTATATTATTTCCAAATCTCAAGGCGTGGCGACATGAGAATTTTCCTTAAGATGTCGTACAAAGTACGGGTACGCTAGATATGAATCCGTGGAAGTTCAATATGGATTCACCCGAGCTTGTATGCAATATTCAACAATCAAAATCCTAACCACACTTTGGTACTTGACTCGCATATCATGCCCGTACTGGGAAAAAATTATATATAGTATTATGCGTTCAGGAATTTGGAGACATTCTCGATGGAAAACCCAAATATAAATCACTTAACACGTAACACGGTATGTCACACATCGGTGCACAGATCATGAATAATATCAGGCAATGATTGTATCAGCATGGATACAGTATTCGAGTCCAATTACCAAGATCATAAGCATGAGTTCTAGCACAGGGTTGGGTTATTGAGTCCATTCTCCCCTAGAATCATAACACAAGCAATAACCAGGATCAACCACATAGAGGATGATAAGAAATATTTCAAGTAAAATAAATGATCCCAACAAGAAAGTACTACGTGTACACATGGAGTCACTAAGGATAATACGTGTTTAAGTCGTGCATAAGAAGGTCAAGCGGCATGAACCCACCCGGCCGCATGTTCTAACCTGGCCGCATGCTCCTCTAGGCCGCATGCTCGGGCAAAAGTCCACTACTTGGGACAAGTGCTGAAGTGATGGACAATAAATGAAGTGTCAGGGAAGTGACATAAAGGTGATTGATGTGACAAGTAATAAGTGTCTAAGAGAAAAGACAAAAGCACATAAAGTCGTACAGAGACAAAAGTCGTGTAGAGACATGCACCCAAAAGAAGAGACACATGGCTCGTGGCCGCATAATCTCCTGGACGCATGGAGTCAGGCCTTAGTGAATTTTCATGCGTTCAAAGCAGACATGTTTCCAATAAGATAAGCGCATGCTGGGGGGCGCATATTGCTGGGCCGCATGGTACTCCATCATCCCATAACAGCAAGTTCAGCCATGGCCATGAAAAAACTCCAAAATCCGAAAAACTAGTTCTGCCATAAAATTCTCATCTCAACTCCAAATTAAGCAGTTCAAAAGCCAAATTGCTTGAAATAAAATTCTCTATCACATAGAGCAATAAGTTTTTGAAAAAAAGCCTTTGAAGATCAAAAGCAAGAAAAATTCAAGAACATCCGCACTCATAAAAATCCAAATCTCCACCAAATCCAAAATTATCAAGTTCTAAATATGCTTAAAATCACATAATAGACCAATAATATGGAGGGTTTTTCCATTTCTCATGCAAGGTGTACTTGCCTATGGAGGGAGGGAAAAACCTAAGAGAGAGAAGCAAAAAAAAGAATAAAGAGGGAGAGAGAAAGAAGTTGGATTATATAACTAGGGTTTGAGATTTAGACCATGGGTTCAACTCATGACTAAACCAACCCAAACCATAAACCAAGAACCAAGATAAACCAAAGAATGGGTCTAGCCTCATACAACTAAATAAATAACATGCAAGCGAGAATGATACACTCCCAATACGTATACTTGGAATGGGGAGTGACATCTCTATCTACCTTTGAAAATTTCGTCCTCGAAATTCGAATCTAATTAAGGCTAGAGAAATCAGGACAATCATGATACAAATCTATTAGCAAATCTACACATGCAAGCAATAGTATCACAATACATAGGTGATCGTCTGATCACAAAAATCTAAGATACGAAGGCATAAGGTAGAATATACCTTCTGAATCGAACATGTGCGGGTACCGAGACCGTATATTGTCCTCATGCTCTTACGTCGATTCTCCAAGAGTGTGATGGCGCCAGGCAACTCGGACAAGAAAAATATTTTGGTTCTTGAGTACCTTCTCCTTTCGATCCAGAATGGATACGGGTTGCTCCTCGTAAGATTAGTCGGTACCAACGACTAATTAAAAGTGATCGAGGATATGACTCAGATCTGGAACATACCTATGCAACTGAGATATATGAAATAAATTGTGCACCTCTCGTAGCGAAGGTGGAAGGACAAGATGATAAGCCATATTGTCTACCCAATCGAGAATGTCAAACGGCCCAATGTATCGCGGACTAAGCTTTCTGCAGACCCCGAATCTAATAACTTCACCGATTGGCAAAATCCGCAAGAATACGTGGTCACCGACACAAAATTCTAAAGGCCTACGATACTAGATTGCCCAGTGACGATGTCGATCCTGCATAACCCGAAGTCGCTCTCTGATCTTCCTGACAACTTATACTGTTTGCGTGATCATTTCGGGGCCTAACATCTTTCGCTCACCAATGTTGTCTAATGCTAACAGTGATATACACTTTTTGTCGTATAGTACCTCGAAAGGTGCCATCTGAGTACTGGCCTGATAACTGTTGTTATACGAGAATTTTGCTAAGTAAAGGTGATTCTCCCAAGATCCACCAAAGTCTAGGGTACAAGCTTGTAACATATCTTCTATGGTCTGGATGATCCTCTTTGATTGTCCGTCTGTCTGGGGTGGTACGTAATACTGAATCTTAATCTGGTACCCATTCTCTCGTGTAAGCTTCTACAAAAATGAGAAGTGAACCTTGTATCTCGATCGGACACTATGCTTACCTGTACGCCATGTTGCCTCACAATCTGTCGTATATACAAATCTGCCAATTACTTTGTAGAATGTTCCACTCTAAAGGGGAGAAAATATGCCACTTTTGTGAGTCGATCCACTATCACCCAATTTGTGTCACGCCCCGATCTCCTGCAGGTAAACGGTCGTCCCCGCTGGGCACAAATCATCGTGTCAGCGCTCCCGGGGAATAATCTTTCTTATCTGGGCGTGATGCCGCACGAGCGTAAACTGTGCCCGTGCAAGGCCATTATCCGAACAGGCGGTAAGATGTCTAAGCCACAGAGTCGCATAGATAGTCCGAGTGCAACGGAATACGAAATGCATAGGTGATTGGTAAAAAGTTCTCAGAGTCGTCAATAGCAGAAGCATTGAATAACACAAGTATAGAAGTAAAACAAGCTCTTTATTGATATTGAACAAGTGTTACAAGCGGCGCTAGGCCAAGATTTCAAGTCTCTCAAGCCTCTCTCTCTCTCTCTCTCTCTCTGAAACAGTAAAAATGTGCCAAGTAGCTAAATTTGTAGAATGATACATAGACGATGTTCCAACATTATGTCTTGTATAGGTACTTCAGCTCCAGACGCAATGCTCCAAGGTTCCAGAGTGAACTCCTCACCTTAGCATACACGAAGGGGGTTTCCACACCCAACGAGGTTCTCCCGCACCCTGCAAGCAACCTGGTGGGTTATCAGTACATGAATGCACTGGTGGAGAGGCTTCTCGCCCGCTCGATAAATCTAAACACATTATATAGGTTCCGTGCACTATCTATTAAGTTCTCTTTCTAGTCTTGCCTTAGTATCAGTTTTATGGCATAATGAAAAGTCTACTCGTATGGTAGTGCACCATGCAATATAAGAAAAATACGATGAGACTTACCAACTTACCATCCATCCTTCCATGTCTAAGGAAAACCAAGTTAAACTAAGCACGAGCATATATAATGAAATCCAAGGCAATAGAATATGCAAACACAAATATCGTGAACAAAATTATATTTCAGGTGCACGAGTTATACAGATTACTCAGATGTGTTGCGTTGGATGTCCAAGTGTTCAATTATGCATAAGTGAGTTATACTCATGATCGTTCAACTGTTTTAGATTATTGGATGCAATGTAATGACTCGTACGCGAATTGCCACTAAAAAATGATGACTTATCTATATGAACATGAGGGTCACGGGCGCTACAAGCCATTTGGATGAGTCTCTTAACGGAGATGGATATAGCGCTAAAAATTTGAGGCGCGTACCATCCCGTCATAACAGGAGAGACCCGGACTCTTCCAACGGTGATGGTGTAGTGCTAAAAACTCGAGGCACAAATATTATCCCGCCGAAGCTCGAGGAGTTCCTATATGATTTCTCCCAGGCCAGCACGATCTCGGTGCCCTGACGATCGTCCGAGAAATCTACGATACCTCGTGCACGAGTTATCTGCGACCATGCAAGTCTTGGGTTTCAGATTCACGAAATTTATGACATGACATGTTAATTCTCGATTCATTTAGCTATTGGATAATGCGTAGTCTCTTGAAAAGAGATGGGTATATCAATAAAGGCGCATACACTATCTCGCCCGCTCGAGAGTGAGTCTTGCTCCATGAGCTGTGATTCTTACTTTACTTGACAAGATGCTATCTCCTAGTTCAGGAATTGCCTTGGCAACCTAATGGTCCCGTATACTTTCAGGTACATACTTGCACGGAACAACTATTAGATAGCCTTCTGACGAATTGGATGAATGCAAGGCAAGATAGTATTTAATTGATTATGGCATACAATTATGTGACAAGCATTAAAATGAGTCAACGAGTACAAGTTAGCATCTAAGTAGGAAAGTATGCATTTATATAAAAATATAAGCATTTACATTTGGCACGGGTCTAAGGATAAAGCGATGAGTGAAACCGTAAAGAGACATACCAAAAAATATGATCTAGGGACGTGCAGTGTAAACAAGTGAATAGTGCATTACGAAGAGTATATATTGATCTACTCGAGGCATAGCGGGGTCTAGTTGCATAAGACAAAGGTAGCATGCGAGGGTCTATTTATAAGCAAAGTTTCTTTTCCATGTTCTAACACAAGCAATACAATTTGGGATTATTCTCTTAGCTAGGTACGTTGTATTCTTTATTAGCATGTAGGGGGTATTCACCTAGCGACTAGTATGTATCATCCATATTTTAAGTGTGCTGGCTAATCAAAGAATAGTTTATCCTAGCCACCCACCTTAGCGATGATTTGTCTCGGTCGAGCGATACTCCGAGCAAACCTTTGAAAGTCTAAGTTTGAACTCCTGAAGGGCCAAGTCTGGAAATTATTTGCCTCAAATGAGTATTCTCGCTGAGCAAAGCGGGTCGGATTATTGCACTTGCGTCGTTTGAATTGGTTGTCCGCTTGAACGGAACTAGTCGTTACATTGTACACTGTCACCCCCATATTTCGGATTGGAGGTATATTTGTCTTTTTGTAATTAATGTATAAATGATTGTATAATATTTGATTATATTTAAATTATCATAATTTTATTTTATTGTTGCGCCTTACCGTTGCTTCGATATTTGGAGCGCTATCCTAGCTTTTGCCTTCCAACAAATTTCACAACCTTGCCCTAGACGTGCCTGCCTTCCATTCTGCCATTTTTTGTAATTCATAATTATGCTCTCTTGTGCTTTATTTTAGCCGTAAAATATTCGTCGTGGACGTTTATTTAATTTCTAAATAAATTCCAACTTTGTATCGTTGTACGTTCCAATCGAAATTGGAGACAATCTTGACCCATTTTTCGTGCAACCCAAATTAGGATAATATTCTGCTCTGAGTCTTCTTCACTAATGGTATTTGTGACCCGACCTAATTTTGGCCCCATGTACTCCTAATTAATTTTAGAACACCAATTATATCTAATTTTAATTAATTAAATCCCAAAACCCACGTACTCGTGCCCCTATACCGGGTACGGGTCATGACAGGTTTTTAGTGGTGGCCCATGCAGGTCAGACTTTACAAGTTATGCGATGTCGTGGTAGTACGACATCTTAGTTGTACTACTGCGTGCCTGCGATAGGATACATGACATAGGATACTAGGATGAGAGAGGATACTCAATCACAAAAAAAAATTCTTGAGAGATTCCTGGGACGACCCCTTGAGAATCTTATTATAATTTCCAATTTAAATCTTTTCCTTGTTTTTTTCCACTCTCGCTTGTTGTTATTGAACTTGATTCTTGTTGATCAGTTATTGAATTAAAATCTTGGTATCATTGTTGAGTTTGATTCTTGTTGACCAGTTGTTAAATTTAATTCTTGGTATCGTTGTTGAGTTAATTTTATATCGAGATGAATTTTACGGACTAAACTTTACGGTATCATCTGATGACATATGTTGATGAGAACAGTGAGAAAGGTAAAACGTCTACTTTGGTTATGGAACCTAGAGTTTATCGCAGCCATATTAGCTGTCGTAACGAGAACGTAGGAACCTGACTTGGATGTACATACTGTAGTTATAAAACTTAGAGTCTCTCACAGCCATACCAGTTGGCGTGACGAAGATTCTAGATGACATAATTATAGAGTTTCATACCTTAGTTACGGAACCTGTCGTTTATCGCATCTATGCTTACTGGCGTGGCGAGGATTCTGAGTGTCATGATTTCTGACAGACGTGTATGATTATCAGGTTGTATCTTAAAATGGTTCTTAAAGTATCATCTAAAGACTTATCTATTTTTGTTATTCCAGGACTTCGTTCCATCGCTTCTTTTCTTTACTAGCAGTAAAGATACCTTTAGTCCTTAACCCAGTTTCTTTCGAGCCTTATTTCTTTAAGGATCCTTGTTAGTGTGATAATTGGTGACTTGCAATTATGTATGTGTCTTGTATCATTATTGACTGTTGAGAATATGACTTGTGAGTTTATAAGTATTTCTTGGTTGGATATATAAACAATAGGCATTAATCTAGAGTTAACCCATAGCATAGTACCTTGTAGCAATAGTTCTATGATAGGTGTGTTATAGTTAGTATTGGCACTATAGATAGAAGGAGAAAAGAGTATCAGTGATGATTCCAATAGTAAGTATCAGAGTCAGCATACCAGTCCTGGATAGTCATGAGTTTATGTAGTTGGGCGATCCATGAAAATAATTAACTATCAAGGATTTGTATTAAAAATTAATGGAGCATGATATTCAAATTGATGGTTGATACTTGGGTATGTCAAGAGTAAAGAAATGTATATGCAAAAAGGGTATTAATGAGTGTGCCATGGGCTGAAAAATATCAAGATTGGTAATGAAAGTTATGAAGTGTATCACAGATTAGTTTAACAGGATGTAAAAGGTTTAAGAGATATGCTTATACATCAATTGAGATATGGAACCATATGCCGCCCATGAGAGCGAAGTGAAACATGTGTATTATATAAGTTATAACTAGTGCGAATGATCGTGAGTTCTAAGAAGTGATGAGATAATCTAATGATGAAGCTAGTGTTACCATATTAATAGTACTAATGATTCTATATCGAGAATTAGTCGAGAATGATGCTAATAACAGTAAGCATTTCGTGTAATGATAATTAGATTGGTATACCAGTTAATATAGATTGAAAATCATGGAAGAAAATACGTGTGATGATAACTTTAATTATTGGGAGTAATAGTGCAAGTAATCCGGGTAGTACAAATTTTAGTACACAGTTGAGGTTGTAGATAATTGGTGTATTGTGTGCACCTTGAGTATTAGAGACTGTGAGTATTTATATGTATACTTGTGGATTTAAATTTATAATTTGAAGATTGAAAATAAATTTTAATTTTAAAGAATTTTAAGGAGTTAAGATTTTATGTTATTAAATTTTTTTGAGGATTCAAATTCAATTCAATAAACATAGTCAGAGCTATAAAGATTTTGGAAGTGATTAAAAATTTTATTTCAATATTTGAATATTTTACTTTTGAGGAAAGAATACACATTTTATTGTTCAGGAAGTTAAATTTTTGAGGATTTTATTTTGAAGATAAAATTTTATGGTGGGTAAAAAATGTATATTAGTATATTAGTAGATGATGTGCATGTGTAAGAATCTATTGGCTTGAGAATGCTTGAGATGGTACTACAAACTGACTTAGGTCTCCATCTAGAGTTATATTAGAATGAGCAGTACTTAGTATGGTGTATTGCACTTGGTGTGCACTTGAGTGATAAGAACAACTAGTATGAACAATTATAGTAGGTAAGAGATACTAGCAGTGTGTGTGCTTGTAGTAGAAACAGTGGTACCTAAAGGGATACAGGTATCAAACTTGGGGTGCATCATTGACCTATGGTTATGTTAGAGGTCCTTGGTATCATATTTTGGTATTAATAGACAGATGTGTGTAATGTGGATGTATCCATGGATATCTTGTGGACTAGTGATTAGTTGATATGGGTATCAGTGTATAGGGACAAGAAGTTATGAATAAATGTGCCAGAGTTAAGTGTATGATAGAGGCTGTAGATGTCCGAGTAATGGGTTAGAAGGCTATGTTCTGTTCTTTCCTTCTGTTCATTTTTCCGTCTGTTAGATTGACTGCTTGATTCTTTAGTACCGTAGCATGTATCAATGATTCTCTTGCTAGAATATAGCTAGTAGTATATCCCGACAAAGACTGCAATACCATGACAAAAGTGATCATAACCATGTATGTTTCATCTAGATTGCATATTTTATCTAGATTGCGTGTTGTATTGCGTGTTGTATGACTGTAGGTAGAATTTTTTTGGACCTTGATGGTTGAGGGTTTGACCATAGTGAAGAATTAATAAAGAGATTATGGTTTGGCAAAGAGAGACAATGTGCCTTAAATTTTGAGGATAAACATTAATTTAAAAACAGAGTTGAGAACTTAATATGACAGGATTGGCGATCTTGTTAAAACGTTGATTTTATGAATATTATAAATGATTGAATTTGTCATTAAATTTTGAGAAAATTAAGAAGATTATTATTGTATTTATTTGACCGCAAGGTATAGATTTATTTTGAAAAATTACAATTGAGGATTTTGTGAGTATTATATTATTTGAGTATTTTGTGGAAAAAAATCGAGGATTAAGATCACTAATGGATTAGTGTTGAAATTCAAATTTTGGTATAAGATTTTTAAATTTTTATAAACGTGCATTGACTGGATTTTCAATCAAAGGATTAGATAGTAAAAATTTGTATTTAGTGATTCACTCAAAATTTGAGGAGAAAGATGATTAATGAGTTAGTGTTCAAATACAAACTTTTGGAAGAGATTTTTAATTTTATAAATATACATTGGTGGATTTAAATTAGAGGATTGAATATTAAATTTTGTATTTAGTGATTAGCATAAAATTTCTGAGGAAATTTTGATAAGAATGGAATTTGATTTTTATAATTTTAAAGGTTTGCGGGAATATGATGCTTATAAAATTTGAAAAGAAATTTTGTGAAGTAACAATATGGATTCACTTCATGATTATGTGATTCGATAAATTTAAAATTTTGATGGAAAATGAATAAATAAATACTACTGTTGAGGATCTTAAATTTCGAGGATAAAATTCTTTTAAGAAGGGTAGACTTGTCACCCCCACATTTCGGATTGGGGGTATTTTCATCTTTTTGTAATTAATGTATAAATGATTGTATAATATTTGATTATATTTAAATTGCCGTAATTTTATTTCATTGTTGCGCCTTGCCGTTGCTTCGATATTTGGAGCGCTACCCTAGCTTTTGCCTTCCAACAAATTTCACAACCTTGCCCTAGACGTGCCCGCCTTCCATTCTGCCATTTTTTGTAATTCATAATTATGCTCTCTTATACTTCAATTTAGCCGCACAATATTCGTCGCGGACGTTTATTTAATTTCTAAATAAATTCCAACTTTGTATCGTTGTGCGTTCCAATCGAAATTGGAGACAATTTTGACCCATTTTTCGTGCAACCCAAATTAGGGTAATATTCTGCTTTGAGTCTTCTTCACTAATGGTATTTGTGACCCGACCTAATTTTGGTCTCATGTACTCCTAATTAATTTCAGAACACCAATTATATCTAATTTTAATTAATTAAATCACAAAACCCACGTACTCGTGCCCCTATACCAGGTGCGGGTCGTGACATATACCACTCATAAAAAGTCTCATCCTCGAGACTTCCTGAGCGCAATCTGTTCTATCACATTATCGAATCTATTCCAAGCGTAGCAATCGGTACCACTAGATACATTCAAACATAATTTTCTAATCGTTTCTTATATCGTGTCGTGTATTTGCTGGGTCGGTCTCATTGAATGACTCCATCATTCGATCCAAGTTCTGACTCGGTCTCTATTGCGCCTAAGCACAGAACATATAGGTTAATGCGGGATATGTTATGATCCATCTTGAATAACGATCTAAGGCTGAGGCAAACTTATACAAGTTGTTATACTTGTCTATGCGGATCTAACATATTCATTTGCACTAGCATTCGAGATCAGCATATCGCAAGTCTGGATCGTGCACATATTCAAAGCGTCCTTCAAACATATGCATGTCAACCAACTTAGCGATAGTGAAGTCTTTGCACTCGAGTTTAACATATCATTAGGTCATGGATCGTGCACACGTTCAAGGCATCCCTCAAACACATGCATTGAACCAAACTTAGTGATAGTGAATTCGGAAAAGCTACTTGCAAAAATCTCAAGGTTTCTCGTCTTACAAATCATGATGATATTTCCAACAGGGTCAATAAAATCTAAGTCATTTTCTATTCCAACTCAAATCAAGTTTTGCACTACCATTAAGCACGATCTATCTGATTTAACCGAATAGCATCCATGTCCTATCGTACATTCCGTTCGGGTCAAACACAACATACGTTTACCGTTCTAAGCATAACACTAAGTCTTGCTGCCCCAATTCTATGGCTTGTTAAAGAATACTCTAAAATCGGTTACACAAGTTATTTCACTCGGAACAGGGTCGTCTGCCTACTTATTAGGTCAGCTCACAAGGTCATAGGTACAAGTTCAAGCATATGATTCATCGTGCAAATTCGTCGCACAATGATCGCCCCAATTTCTAAGGTCAAACAATTATTCGTTTTTACGAGATATTCTACCCAAGCTCGTTTCACTCAAATTTCTAAACATCGAGCACAGATCATCCTACTCACACAATAATATGTTCGTTTGCACAGGGTTCGAGTCCGTTCCTTCAAATCTATGATATATCCAAGTTGCAGAACGAGCCTAGCAATTCTCGTAGTCTATCTCCTTCAAACATATTTTGATAGAATCCATATATCCATTCTAAGTCTAGAACACCAAGTCAGGATTCAGTTCTAAACCTTTGATTAGAACTTCAAGTCATCCAACAAGATTTATGTATCCGTTCATGAAACCATCAAACGTGATTTACTCCAGGTTCTAGGCTAACTTATCCCTGAAACACTTCTGATTCACTTGTATTCTCAATTCGTCTTATCGTGTCGAACCAAAAGTCAAGATAATCCATCAGTTGTCACGCTCCGGTCTCCCAAAAGTTCGATCATCCACATTGGACGTGAGATCACTACGCCAACGCTCCCACTGGAAAATTATCCTAATCCTGGCATGATGCATGTACGAGCATAGAGTTACGCTCGGACAAGACAAGAACGTCGAACATTATGGTTATCATCAAAATGATCGAGACACCCTATCATTTCACTTTGCTCCATCCAAGTTATATATAAAATCCATCAAGTCATGTCCATTCATGCAGTGATTATAATTCATCTAGCAAAATTATCCAACTTCAATATTATCGATCGGTAAATCCATAGCCTACTTTTGGCATTCCTCAACCATCTAAGTTCAAATACCCAAGCCAAAGTCTATATAATTTTGATACGTTCTATTCATCAAGTTTATTTAGAATAATCACCGAACATGTTTCTATGAGTTCGTCATCCCCGCCGTACGTGAAATTACCACGTCGGCGCTTCCGCAGGATAATCATTCTCGGTCGGGACTGATTTCAAAGGTTATCTTTCCGAACTAGATTCAAGATCGTTCTTTCAAACTCTAGGTCAAATTCGTTATTGCTTACCTCTTTCACAAACCAAAATATCCATTCTCGGGCTAAATTTTATTCGAGCGATATTGTATTCAAGTTTAATCCGTTTGATCCAATCCTAAATCGCTCGCACGATCCTCCAAGTTTCCAACAAATTTTCTTGACCGAGATATTGATTTCCATTTCCTAAATCCCTATTTAATATAAGCCTTATCACTTATTCAAGACATTCTCAAATCGTTCAATCCAACTATCGTACGAGACCTATGAATCGTTTGGATATTTCTAAATGATCCATACACCACTCAAGAATCGAGTCACCCAATTAAATCCTCAATCGTGTTCGCATCGATCGCTAGCATATTTACCAAGTCTTTCTTTAGAATTCATGCACGATACCTAAGCATCGCTTGATAAATCTTAGTCTTGTATATATTCCTGTTGATAGTCGTCCAAGTAAACCGTATCTGATTTGTATCTGCCGATACGAAATATCGTTCGAGCTATTTCTCAAAAATCTAAGCATAATTCTCTATATTCGACTTAGCGATAAACTGATAATGTTTTTATTGTTTGTTATTTTAAGTCTGACTTATCTTTTTCTGAATGATATCCCAATCTCGCTTGCAAACTAGCTTGCACCAAAAGGGTCTTGGCGTACGATACTCAATACAACTTAGCCGAAAGGCTGTGTACATAGATAACCATTCGAACGATATTCTATCTCGCACACTAACTAGCTGGATAATTATGTATAGGTATTTGGGTTTGCACATAACTTGCAGATTCTAGCATGAGTCTATTCCCATAAAGTCTAACACAGGTCGGCACAAAGGCCTTCGTATTACAATTTTGTACAAGCCATCATATCATTCACATACACTTTTGAAATTATTCAGACTCATTGTTTGAAATATCCCATCGGATCAACGAGAGAATGTATGCACATAACTCATAAACGAGCTTTCGAAATTGAGAAAATTGATACGAAGTTTAAAGGCGTAAAGCCATGCTCTGATACCAATATGTCACGTCCCGATCTTCCGCAGGTAATCGATCGTCCCTGCTGGGTGTGAATTACTGCACCAGCGCTCCTGCGGGACGATCTTTTCCATCAGGATGGGATGTCGCACGAGCGTAAACCGCGCCCGTGCAAGGCCATGATCCAAACAGGTGGTAAGATGTCTAAGCCACAAAGTCGTACAAATAGTCCGAGTACAGCGGAATAAGAAACACACAGGCATTTGGTAACAAGTTCTCAAAGTCGTCTATAGCAGAAGCATTGAATAATACAAATATAGAAGTAAAACAAGCTCTTAATTGATATTGAACAAGTGTTACAGGCGGCGCTAGGCCAAGATTTCAAGTCTCTCAAGCCTCTCTCTTTCTGAAGCAGTAAAAGCGTGCCAAGTGGCTACATTTATGGAATGATACATAGGCAATTTTTTAACATTATGTCTTGTATATGTGCTTCAGCTCCGGACGCAACGCTCCAAGGCTTCAGAGTGAACTCCATACCTTAGCACGCACGAAGGAAATTTTTGCACCCAACGAGGTTCTTCCGTACCCTGCAAGCAACATAGTGGGTTATCAGTACATGAATGCACTGGTGGAGAGGCTTCTCGCCCGCTCGACAAATCCTAACACATTATATAGGTTTCGTGCACCATCTATTAATTTATCTTTCTAGTCTTGCCTTAGAATCAGTTTTATGGCATAATAAAAAGCCTACTCGTGTGGCAGTGCGTCGTGCGATATAAGAGAAATACGGTGAGACTTACCAACTTACCATCCGTCCTTTCCTGTCCAAGGAAAACCAAGTTAAACCAAGCACAAGCATATATAATAAAATCCAGGGCAATAGCATATGCAAACACATGTGTCATGAATGAGGTTATGTTTCAGGTGCACGAGTTATACAGATTACTCAGGTGTGTTGCATTGGATGTCTAAGTGTTCAATTATGCATAAGTGAGTTATACTCATGATCGTTCAGTTGTTTTAAATTATTGGATGTGATGCAATGACTCGCACGCGGATTGCCGCTAAGCGATGATGACTTATCTATATGAACAGGAGGGTCACTGGCGCTACAAGCAATTTGGACGAGTCTCTTGAAGGAGATGTGTATAGCACTAAAAACTCGAGGCACACACCATCCCTCCGTAACAGGAAAGACCCGGACTCTTCCGACGGTGATGGTGTAGTGCTAAAAACTCGAGGAGCAGACATCATCCCCCCGAAGCTCGATGAGTCCCTATATGATTTCTTCCAGGCTGGCACGATCCCGGTGCCCCAACGATCATCCGAGAAATCTATGATACCTCGTGCACGAGTTGTCCGCAACCATGCAAGTCTTGGGTTTCAGATTCACGAAATTTATGACATGACATGTTGATTCTCGATTCACTTAGCCATTGGATAATGCATAGTCTCTTGGATAGAGATGGGTATAGCAATAAGGGCGCATACTCCATCTAGCCCGATCGAAAGAGACTACGAAGGATCCGAATACCTGAATAAGTCTTGCTCTATGAGCTGTGATTCTTGCTTTACTTGACATGATGTAATCTTCTAGTTCAGAAATTGCCTTGGCGACCTAACGGTCTTGTATACTTTCAGGTTCATACTTGCATGGAACGACTAATAGATAGCCTTCCAATGAATTGGATGAATGCAAGGCAAGATAGTGTTTACTTGATTATGGCATACAATTATGTGACAAGCATTTAAGCGAGACAACGAGTACAAGTTAGCATCTAAGCAGGCAAGCATGCATTAATATAAAAATATAAGCATTTACGTTTGGCACGGGTCTAAGGGTAAAGCGAGGAGTAATACCATAAAGGGATATACCGAGCGATATGATCTAGGGACGTACAGTGTAAACAAGTGAACAGTTCACTACGTAGAGTATATATCGATCTACTCGAGGCATAGCAGGGTCTAGTTGCACAAAGCAAAGGTAGCATACGAGGGTCCATTTATAAGCAAAGTTTCTTTTCCATGTTCTAACACAAGCAATACAAGTTGGGATTATTCCCTTAGCTAGGTGCATTATATTCTTTATTAGCATGTTAGGGGTGATTCAACTAGCGACTAGCATGTATCATCCATATTTTAAGTGTGCTTGCTAAGCAAAGACAAGTTCATCGTAGCCACCCACCTTAGCGATGATTCACCTCGGTCGAACGATACTCCGAGCGAGCCTTTGAAAGTCTAAGTCTGAACTCCTGAAGGGCCAAGTCTAGAAATTATTTGCCTCAGACGAATATTCTCGCTGAGCAAAGTGGGTCAGATCATTGCAATTATGTCATTTGAATCGATTGTCCGCTTGAACGGAATGGGTCATTACAAACTGCATCTAGACCAGTAGGGGATCTAGGTAAACCGGTCACAAAGTCCATGGTGATGTGTTCCCACTTTCACTATAGAATAGGAAGCGACTGCAATTACCCTGTCAGTCTATGTTGTTCTGCCTTCACTTGTTGACATATCAGACATCGCGATACGAAGCATGTTATTTCCCTCTTCATTCTGTTCCACCAAAAGTATTGCCTGATACCTTGGTACATCTTCGTTCCTACTGAATGATTGGAGTACTGGGAACTATGTGCTTCAGTCATAACTTCTTGCCAAACCTTAGCGTTCCATCCGCATGAATCGTCAACTCTTTTCGAAGACCGGACTCACATTCTGCCTATAGCTTCTGAATCTTCGAATCCTCTGTATGAGCTATCTTGATTCTATCCACCAAAGTTTACTGGATCTGTAGACTAGCCAGAACTCATGTATCCTGTGGAATTACTATCTCGATCCTTATCTCTTGTAAGTCTTCTAGAATGTGCTTCTGAGTGGTCAACATGAATTCTCCACCTCTTCTACTAAGTGCATTGGCTACTATATTTGCCTTCTATGGATGGTATTGAAGTTTTACGTCATAGTCTTTTAACAATTCTAGCCACCTTCTATGTCTCATATTTAAGTCCTTCTGCATGAATACATACTTCAAACTATTATAATCTGTTAAGATCTTCTTCCGATCGCCATATAAGTAGTGCCTCCATAGCTTAAGTGCAAACTCTAATGCATCTAACTCCAAATCGTGAGTTTGATAGTTCTTCTTATGATCTCTGAGCTGTCGAGAAGCATAAGCTATCACTCTCCCGTTCTGCATCAAAGCACATCCAAGCCCCTTGCCAGGTGCAGAGATTAACTTATTTTTTAACTCTTCAAAGGCTATCTGGTATTCTGTTGATCACACAAATTTAACTTTCTTGTGCATCAACCGAGTCAAAGGTACCGAGATAATAGCAAATTCTGGCACAAATCTTCTGTAGTATCCTGCTAAGCCCACTAAACTACGCATCTCGACCACTGTCTTCGGAACTGACCAGTTCTTTACTGCATCTACCTTTTTGGGATCAACTGACACTCCTGCTCCAGAAATAATGTGTCCAAGAAAGGATATGTGATCCAGCCAAAACTCATATTTATTAAGCTTCGCATATAACTGGTGCTCCCTCAAAGTCTGCAGTACTATCCTGAGATATTCTTCATGTTCCTTCTCATTACGAGAATACACATGGATGTCATTAATAAATACTACCACAAATTGGTCTAAGTATGGCATAAAAATATGGTTCATCAAATCCATGAATATTGCTGGAGCATTAGTCAGTCTGAATGGCATAACTAAGAATCGTGACCTAAATGTTGTCTTCGGTATATCCTGCTCCCAAACTCGGACATGATGATATCCTGATAGAAGATCTATCTTGGAGAAGACTCTTTCTTCACTTAATTGGTCAAACAAGTCATCAATCCTGGGAAATGGTTACTTGTTTTACACTGTCACCGTATTTAAATGCCTGTAATCCATGCACAACTGCGTTGATCCATCTTTCTTCTTCACTAATACCAAATAAACTTCTTTGCCTTCAGTTCTTCCACGTGTCGATATAACTGGTCAAGCTCTGATGGTGACATTGGGTATACCTTCTGGGATATTGGTTCTCCTCTAGCATTAACTCTATATAGAACTTTACTTCTCTAATTGGGGGTAATCCGAAAAGCTCTTCGAGAAAGACGTCAATGAATTCTTCAACTATTTTGGGTATCGGGTCCTCTTCCGTTGCTACTATTGTGATTCCTTCCTTATGATAGTCTTATGATATTCTGCTAAGAACAAACTCTTATAAACCAGGGCCTTGCTTGTCCAATCGTAGTATGTGGGCATTTATTACCTCATTATCTTAGGTATGGACTGGTTGAGAGAGAGTCATGCGACGACAGATCTCATATGATCTCATTGCCAGTGAGTATATTTAGCCTCTCTAGTAATGCCTCAAACTTCAATCCAATACGTATCGCATATTGTGCAGATAAAAATGAGTACGAAGCTCCAGAATCAAATAATGCTATGGAAAAAAATATTGTAACAGAAATATTACTTGCCACTACGTCGCTTGATGCCATAGATTCTTCCAGGGATAAGGTGAACGCCTGGCCTTGGCCTTGTCCAGCTCACTGTCGGTGCCTTCCCTGGTGTCGTTGTTGCGGTCTCTTTTATTCCTTCTGCTGTAGTTGTTGGTATAATTGAGCCTGCGTTGGCAACGGACGGTGATCTATAGGTTGCACCGCTATTGCTGGTCCTCCTTGTTGCACTGTCCTTGGAGCATGCAATAAAGAAAACTATTGTGCTGGCCCTCCTGGCCTCTGTATCATTGGACAAGTAGCAACCCTATGATCAGGGCTTCCACATCTTAAGCATAATCCTTTCGATGTTCGCAAATATTTTGGGTTTGACCTTCCTTGCCACAATATGTACAACCCATCGGCGCTCTCCGTCGTTGTTGTTGTTTTTTACTGCTTGTGCCTCGGCTACTGCTACCAAGTATATGCTATCATTGCCGAGGTCATTGGCCTCCTCTATGTCACTTCATGGATGTGAATGCCAGGGGATTATGCTGACATTCGTGGTACTATTCCTCCCTCGCTGCTCTGTCCATGAGGCCTATTCCGGTATACTCTTCTTGATGCCATCATCTGAAAGGTAAGCTCAACCCTCTTGGCTGCTATCAATAGTTTCTTGAAGATCTATTAGTCATGCACCTCCACCATATGTAAGATCTTCAAGTGAAGTTCCGACTGGAACCTCATTGCTCTCTTTAACTCTGTTGCTACCATGGTTGAAGCAAACCTGCTCAGTCGACAAAACTCTGCCGCGTAACCATCTACTGTCCTTCCAGCCTACTTGAGGTTGGTGAATCTCTGTTGTAGCTCGCACTGAGCCACGATCCCAAAGTAATTCATCCTTAATTGGGTCCTAAAACTGTCCCATGAAATAGGATGACTCAATCCTACCTTCGTCGTGGTCCACCAATCTCTTGTAAGATCCTAAAGTTGCAAGCGAACCAGGTCAACTTGTTCCTAAACCAAAATTTTAGTTGCTGCCAGAATGGTCTCAATATCCTGGATCCAAATATCTGCCTGATTGGCATCCTCTGTGCCATCGAAATATTTGGGATTCAGTATACAAAACCTAATAGATGCCCCAAAATGTACTCTTCTGCCTCGTTCCAGGGCCGTCTGCAACCCATGGTTCAACAGGATATTCTATTCTTGTTATTGAAGCTGTTGACGTTATTATTCCTGATATTTTTGCTGCTGAACCACCATCTTATATTATTGGGCAGCCACCATTTCTCAGATAATATCTAGCAAGGTCGGGGTATCTAGTACTGCCAGTATTGTGGGAGGTACGTAAATATCTAGAGCCTGCTGCTCTGCCGCATTTATCGTAGGCTCAACTTAGATCCCTGGCTGGGGTTCTATATGACCTCATTCCACTAGAAACTCTGCCTCTCTTATTGCTGCAATATTTGGAGGAGAGAAAACCCTAAAAAATAGCACAAGAAATATCAAGTACAGGATGAGAAGGAATATGGAAGCAACCAATCTGGAAAATTTCAAGCTGAGTATCGAAGATGACGAATTCTGAATTTTAAGAAGGATCATGTTTGATTAAAACTCCTATAACGATGATATCCCACAGGTCTATAGAACAGACCAGCATGGGCCACCACTAAAATCTTGTAATGTCCCAGTATTAGAATACGGAGACAAACGCGGTCAGCTACCTCGTACAAGGTACTATACATCATATGGCGATCAAGACAATAACTAGATAAGGGGGTACATGATACAATCAGATCACTTAGGGTTACACGAACATCTATGTCTCAATCAATCAAACAAAAAAAAGTAATCATAGAGCATATATGATAAAGCAATAAGGCCTCCCAAATGCTTTCATCAAAATATTCTGGAGACCAGCTGTAAAAAATAAGAAATTGGTGGAATAACAAAAATAATTGATAATATTACAGCAGCAGCCTGATTTATATGCGGTTATGAAAAAGAACCAATTTCCAGATGTTCTGGCTAACAAGTGTCGGTGGCTAAACTTCCAAAGAGAAGAATGTACAATGACGAGCAGGGAAGAAGAAAATTCACTCGTTATCCTCGGTAGCCATGTTCCTGGTACGTGCCTTGATTCGAAGGAAAATATGCTGGATCCTCGGGTGTTGGATCGAAACATGGCCATGCAAAACCAGTGGGGTTAGACCCCAAATAGCAAGTACCACAAAAGAAGCATAAAATAGAGAAACAAAAAACCAAGCAATAAATATATTTAATAATATAGGTTCTGTGTCGTAACTTAGGTCCATGACATATCCTAGAACAAAGGCCAATCCTACAACAAAAAAGGATAAGAGTTGAATCTATCAAACTATGATAGTTCATTTTCCTAGGCTACTAACAGAATAATACAATCACAACCAAGTTCAATTAAGAAGATCGACCAATTACTTGAACGAATTGCTAATTGTGGAGTCTGAGATTGTCTCAGAATAATGCATAATATGTATCCTCAGATTGCGTTATTGCCGAACATGAGCTAACCAAGCCAAATAAAATAATTATACATGCACTTTACGAATTGCACCAGTTCCATGTAGGGCCATTATGCTAGATCATGATATTTGCGGTTCTAATATTCTTATAATGAAAAAGTGGCTCAACATTATTTATAATAGCTCAAATACTGCACTCTACTAAGGCGGATGATATACAGTATCTGTGGTGGCCAGTCCACAACGCACTTAGAATGAATCTCTATGGAAAGGTTCGTTGGCATGATCTCGGGATACTGTTTTCTTCCAATGTTACTACCACTTTTAGTTGCCTAACCTATATTGTTTTAAAATCTCAAGACGTAGCCACATGAGAATTTTTCTTAAGATTTTGTACAAAGTACGGGCACGCTAGATACGAATACATGAAAGTTCAATCTGGATTCATCCGAGCATGTATATAACATTCAACAATCAAAATTCTAGCCACGCTTTGGTACTTGACTTACATAGCATGCCCGTGCTTGTGAGACTTGCCTCACTATTTTAGTATTATTGTATTTTATCTGGTATATGTGTTATAGCTTTATATTGCTTTTCGTATAATTTATGAATTTTTCTAGCAGCTTTTATGTAATTTCTAGAATTGTGAATAGTGCTAGTTACCATTTAATATATATAGCCTTTTATATCTCTATCGTTCTCATTCTTTTTCTTTACCTTCTCTTTCTTCATTTTTCTTCTACTTTCCTTTCCTTGGCCGAACCTTAGTCCCAGCCGTGAGCTTGCCTTGGGTAGTAGTGGTAGTAGCTTAGTAGTGGATTTAGGAAAGTACATCTTGCCAATGGGAAAAAACTTGCTATATTGTATTTATTTAGATTCCTTGCATTTTATTTGCTCTATGTTGTTCTCTATGAGTTTCTCTACATGTTTACTTCTTGTTATTTTCGGTTTTGATGCCTTGGTAGGAGTAGATCTGAATTCTACGTTTTTGGGTATTTGTGAGTTTACTTGGTTTTGATCTCTTAAAACCTGATATTTTCCAAAACTAGTAGTTCTATGTTGATGATCACTTGATTTCATGCGATTTTAAACTTTACCTTGCTAGATTCGGACTGGAAATGAGGATTTCATAGAGAAAATAAGTTTTTAGACTTGGAGCTTTTCCATGGATAAAACTTGTTATTCTGGGACGAAGAAGTTCCATGCGTCCCGCTTGATATAAGGCTTGGTCTTCTCGCTCCAAGTCAGCATGCGGCCATCTTGTTGAATGTATGACTGAATCTGCGCCTGCGTCCCTTGGCCAAATGCATGGAACTTGAATGAATTAAAGTTCTCTATGTTCAAAAAAATTCCATGCTGCCCAATTGTGTATGCTGCCAAGAGCAGCATGCAGCTGAGTCGTCCATATGCCCCGGAGCTATGCGTTCCTCTTTTCTTTGAACATATGACTCAGTACCGCCTTGGCACGACTTTCTATGATTTTGTCTTTTTCTTCTGACACCCTGTCTTAACCAGTCACAATATTCACTTCTCTGACACGGCCAGTCACATTAGTCACTTCTCTGACCTTATATTTATTGCCCGTAACTCACCTTTTCCAGAGGAGTGGACTTTCCATCTTGCATGTGGCCAGTTTCCTGTATGCGGCTAGCTCTTGCATGCAACTAGCTTACCCCATGTGCCTTTGATACTTGTAGTAGCTTAGCTTCTTATGATTTATTCTCTTATGGTTTAACTGTTTCCATTGTTTAGCCTATTATGTTTAATTGTTATGAATGCAAGATTTCTCTAAATTGCATATAACATGATTTGTGACAACCTGTCAGAACTTGGAATTTTCTGAACATGGATTGTATTAACATTATTAATCTTAAACTCTCGATACCAGACTTGCCCTGATATTCTGATAATAGCTCGTCGTATCGAGTTAACCTGACATGTACCGATACTCATGATAGTGGCTCGACGAAGCACACTCCTGACATGCCAGGATTTCCTGAACTATAATGCTTGAATTGATAAGATAAATTCATGTAGTTGATTTGCTTGCTCCTGTCCTGAATGTACTTGTCAAGATATTATTCTTTCATGTCCTGTATTATGTCTAAAGAAAATTTTTGAGTACTACGATCAGGAATTCTTAATAACTTACTCAGGATAACAACTAGAATAATGTATTAGAAGCATCTAGAGAGATTGTTTGGCTACATGCAATCTCGGTATCCCAGTGACACCTGATGGATTTGGAGCTCTCCGTCGTGAGGGGCACACTTCCAGCACACCGTCGAGTATTGTATTTACATATAAATTACTATACCAGATATAATCTATTCTATATGTCCTTACGCCTGGATAACCCAGATAGTCTACAGGGCTTGTGGCTGTATAAAATCTCAAACTGTATGTATTAGTAACTAGGACTGTGACAACCCTAGTTAGCTAATGATAGCAAGCCGTAGGGCATAATTTGCCATGATTGCTTGATTTCCAGTCTAGTCCTGTCCTAATTTGTTTAACAACTGATTCGAAAACTGTAACCTGAGTATTGATTTTAGATATCCTTGTTTAATTACTCTAGAACTGTTTAACTGTTATTTATCTGCTACACTTATTTAACTGTTTCTTGTGTTATTTCTTACTGATTTGTCTGCATGCTGGTTTTAGATCCTAAGTTGGCTCCCTTGTGGTACTTATTGTTTTGGAGTCTGACCCTACTGGTTTTGTATGGCCAAATTTTGGAGCAGGACCACAAGATCTCCCGTATTTCCCGCCTAAAGATAGTGAATACCCAGAGCACCCGAGGACATGCGTGGATTTTTTCTTTATCACCCACTTAATCTTGTACTTATACTTTTGAGGTATTTATCCACCGAGCACGTGTTTAGCTCGTATTTTGGATCTTGATATTCTAGCCCGAGGGCCTACATGTAAAGCATATTCTAGACTATAGCTAGAGCTGGTCATGTAATATTGTACTCTTGCTAGTTCTTCATTTTATAACTAGCTTCATGATCATCTGTGTATGTATAGTTTATGACTCCTTAATATTATATGTTTGGTGATTATACCTCTTGTAACTTTTTGCTTGCTTGAGATTGAGACACCTAGGACCCTTGACCCAAGAATGACTGTTGGATTGTAGAGTAAAATCCTCACATGTCTAGACAGTTGTTACCGTATCTCATAGTATTAGTACTCTGGTGTACGTAGCTGGCTTTGTCCTCCTCCGCTCTCCAGTATTCTGGTTCTGGGGCGTGACACGGTTTAAGTGGTAGCCCATGAAGGTCTAAAAATTTAGAATTGTGGAGCAATTACCAAATATTTTAGATGTCTCAAACATGTTATTCCTTGATCTCCTCCAAGTATCGAATTTATATCCTTGAAATCTTGATTCAACATCTACCTTGATCCTTGATCAATTATGTCCGTCGCTTTGTTGATCCTTGTGTCCTTTATCTTTCAGGGACATTATTCTTGGTCCTTCCGATCATCCCGTCTGAGTTCCTCCAGTAGCAGGACAACATCCCAATGCCCAGCAAACCCTTGAGGTTCAGCCTCATCATTCCGAGGCTGGGTCCAGAACAGCCCAAAATTAGGAACCTCAGATCCATCCAGTGCCTCCCGTGCAACCAATACCTGAGGCAGGAGGGGGCAACAATGTGTTAATTGGTATCCTTAGAGAATTGTTGGCATCTCAAGGATATCGAGAGGACATACTCACTTAGTCAGTATAAGAGGCCTTGGAAAGAGGCGGACATCGTTCCCACAACTCAGCAAGAAATTTCAAGCGCCTCCAACCCTCATATTTCTATAGCACCAAGGATGCAATTCCATCGGATGCATGGCTTTCGGACACAAAAGCTATCCTAGAGGCGGCTGGAGTACCGACTAGAGAGCAGGTGTCAGTAGTACGACTATAATTGCTAGACTTGGCCCGAGACTGGTGGGCAACAAAGATAATTTTACTAGCAGTACCCGTCCCTTTGGTGTCTTCAGTAAAAGGTTTGAGACCAGATATTTTCAAGCAGTATCAGGTTATGACTTGCAGCAAAGGTTTAACAACATGAAACAGATGGACAGGACTGTCACGGCTATGCTGTAGAGTTCTGCAGACTTAGTCGGTTTTCTCCCACCTTGGTGGCAACCAAATTAGATCGAGCAAGATGGTTAAAACATGGACTTCACCTGTAGATTATATCGGCAGTAGAACAACATGATTTCCAGGCTTTTGATGTTGGGTTAAGAGCAGCAAGGAGGCATGAGTATATCTCCCAAAGAATCATGGACATGATTGGGGGATGAAAGAGGATCCACAAATCAAGAGATTCTTACACTCAGTCTTTAGTACCAGCCCCGGCAGTTAGGGCTGTAACTATTGGATCTCCGAGAAGGCCAATTTCGACAGCCTCAGTTCAGCAAACATCCCCAACCCAAACTTAACAGCAAAGGACATCTTCTTCAGCATGGTGTTATCATTATGGAAAGCATGGACACGTAGTTTCTGAATGCCGCAGAGCACAAGTGTTGTGCTTAGCTTGTGGAACTACAGGCCACAAAGTGGGATCTTGCCTACACAGAGCTAGTTTATTATCATCTTTCCCGGTAGGACCGTAAAATAGGGCTCCAGTACCGGTTCAGCAATACCAGGGTCAGAGGACTTTGCAAATCCAATCCCAAGTATTCCAGCAACAGAGGCCATAATAGTATGTGCAGGCCCAAGCTCAAGTACAGGCCAGGCAAGGAGGTCCGCAGCAGAGAGGAACAGTACCGAGAGGACGAGGTTAGGCGATAGAACTCACTGTGGAAGAGTAGTTAGCTTCGGAGAAAGTGGTGAGAGTTACCATTCTCATCAACTCTCATTCAGCTTCAGTATTTTTGATTCTGGTGCATTACATTCTTTTATGTATGCACAATTTGCTACACGAGTTGGATTAGAACCCGAATCATTATCTGTAAGACTCAATATACTTACTAGAAATGGTATTGTGGTAGTCGATAGAGTTTACGATAGTCGATAGAGTTTATGGCTCATGTCGAGTCATAGTGTGCGAGCGAGAGTTTTCCACTAGATTGATAGAATTTTCTATGGAAGATTATGACGATGTCTTAGGCATGGATTAGTTGAGTATCCGGTACACGACGATAGATTGCCATAATGTCAAGGTTATCTTTCATATCCCTGGTGAGGAGGAATTCTCATTTTCTAGAGGCAAGATGGAGTCTTTAACAGCGATCATAAGAATGGCAGTAACAGAGAAAGTAAAATTCCCAGAGTTGTTAATAAATTTTCAGATGTATTCCCAGAAGAACTTCCAAGTATGCCATTGATCTACTTCCAGGAACAACACCAGTGTCAGAGAGAATCTACTGGATGGTGCCTTCGGAGTTAGAAGACTTGTACCAGATGATAGAAGAATTGAGAGCCAAGGGATTTATTCGTGCTAGTGGATCTCCTTGGGAATCCCCAATGAAACTGGTAAAGAATATGAATAGAATGTCACAATTATGTGTTGATTATCGTACCCTCAATGCGGTAACCATCAAGAACAAGTATCCTTTGCCAAGGATCGACGACTTATTTGATCAGCTTAGTGGATCAGCATTCTTTTCGAAGATTGATTTGCGGTCGAGTTATCATCAGAGTCAGGGAGTAGGATACACCCAAGACGGCATTCAGATCGAGATATGGACATTGGGAGTTCCTAGTAATGCCTTTTGGAGCAACCAATGCACCAGCAGTGTTTATGGATCTCATGGATCATATTTTTATGCCATACTTGGACAAGTCCGTGATAGTGTTCATTAACGACATCTTGGTGTACAGTCAAAGTGAAGCAGAGCTTGAGCAACATCTTCGCGCAGTTCTTCAAACTCTCAGAGAGCATAAGTTATATGCCAAGTTCAGCAAGTGTGAGTTATGGCTTAATCGTATTTCATACTTAGGGCATATTATTGCTAAAGGAGGAGTTGAAGTAGATCCCCAGAAGATAGAAGTCGTTAGGACGTGGCCAGTTCCCCGAGCAGTTGCCAAAGTTTGTAGTTTCCTGGGATTAGAAGGATATTATCGGCGCTTCGTATCAGACTTTGCTAGAATTTTTGCACCCTTGACGCAAATAACACGAAAAGATGTGCGCTTTGATTGGACATATGAATTTCAAACCTCTTTCGAGAAGCTCAAACAGAAGTTGATCACGACACCTATTTTGACTCTTCCAGATGGAACAAGTAGTTTTATCGTATATTATGATACGTCAGACAGAGGATTGGGATATGTTCTTATGCAGCATGGCAAGGTTATAGCTTATGTATCTCGGCAGCTTCGAGACCATGAGAAAAATTATCCGACGCACGACTTGGAGTTAGCAGCAGTTGTCTTTAGACTCAAACTTTGGAGACATTACCTCTATGGAGTTCGGGTAGAGATTTATACTGATCACAAGTGTTTGAAGTATGTCTTTACTCAGAAGGATCTCAATATGAGGCAGAGAAGATGGCTAGAGTTGATGACGAACTATGACCTTGACCTTCAGTATCACCCTGGGAAGGCCAATATCGTAGCGGATGCCTTCAGCATGAGCCTATTTCTTGACAATGCAAAGAAGAATATTAAAAGATCTTCAAGAGATGGGCATAGAATTAGTATTTCCTGGCAACACATCATTGATGGCTAGTCTGCAAGTTCAGTCCAGTTTAGTGGAAAGAATCAAGAAAACATAACCAACAGATTTCAAGCTTCAACGTCTAAGAGCAGAGTATGGGGCACGATGTAGACCAGAACTAAGCATTCATATTAACGGAACTCTCTGTTTTGAGAATCGACTTTGTGTACCAAGTAGAGACCTTCGTCGCAAGATTATGGCAGAAGCTCATAGTTTGCAGTATTCAGTGCATCCCGGAGGAACAAAGATGTACAGAGACCTTCGTCAGCATATCTGGTGGAATAAAATAAAAAGATAAATAGCTCAGTTTGTCTCTCGATATTTGGTCTGTCAACAAGTTAAAGCTGAGCATCAGAGACCCGCAAGTCTTCTTTAACCTTTACCAATTTTAGAGTAAAAGTGGGAGCATATCACCATAAATTTCATATCAGGACTTCCGAGATCCCCAGCCGACAGAGATGATATTTGGGTAATAGTGGATCGTCTAACAAAAATTGCACAATTTCTTCCTTGTAGAAATTGTCAGTCCACAGAACAGTTAGCTGAGATGTACATAGGGCAGATTGTCAGACTACATAGTGTGCTAGTTATATAGTCTCGGATAAAGTTTCCAGTTTTACTTCTCATTTTTGGCAAAGTCTTCAGGAGAGCTTAGGTACCCGTCTAAATTTCAATACAGCCTACCACCCGTAGACAGATGGTCAGTCAGAGCGTACCATCTAGACTCTAAAAGATATAATTCATTCATGTACCCTTGACTTTAGTGGTTCATGGGAGGATTATTTTTACTTGGTCAAATTCTCCTACAACAACAATTTCCAAACAAGTATCCAGATAGCACCGTTCAAGGCACTATATGGCCAGAAGTGCAGATCCCCTGTAGCTTGGGATGATATTGGCGAGAGACAATTCCTTGGTCCCTAAATGATAGCTCAGAAAGTTGAAGTAGTCAAGTAAGTCTGGAAGCATATCAAAGTAGCCCAAGATCGCCAACATTATTGGGCCGATTCGCATTGGCGACCTCTTGAGTTTTCTGTCGGCGACCATGTATTCCTTCGAATTTTGCCTACCCGAGGAGTCATCAGATTTGGTGTGTAGGAAAAGCTTAGTCCTTGGTACATATGTCCGTTCGATATTCTCGAGAGAGTATAAGATATTTCCTATCGTCTTTCTCTTCTGCCTTCGCTTTTTGGGATACAGAATATTTTTTATGTATCCTAGTTACGACGGTATATACCGAATACGAGTCATGTCCTGGATTATTCAGAATTTATTGTTGGTACCGACCTTTCGTATGAGAAAATACATGTATCTATTTTGGAACGGAGAGAGAAGATTCTCAAGAACTTGGCCATTCATGTAGTCCGGGTTGCTTGGGGGCATCACTCACCGGACGAGTCGACTTGGGAGAGCGATGATGATATCCGAGCTAGATACCCGTATGGTTTCACTCATGAGGTATATTTGTTCGTATATCTCGTACCATGATCTTGCCTTGTGCATGCTTGTCTTGTTCTAGATAGTCTGTATCATATGATTAATATTCGTACTTATTTTATTACTAGCCTGATCTCTAGATATACCTTGATTGACCCGGTGCCTTGTTGAAATTATGAGGACATAATTTTTCTTAGGAGGTGAGATTTGTGAGACCCGTCTCACTATTTTAGTATTATTGTATTTTATCTAGTATATGTGTGTTATAGCTGTATATTACTTTTTGTATAATTTATGGATTTTTTTATCTGCTTTTATGTAATTTTTAGAATTGTGAATAGTGCTAGTCATCCTTTGATATATATAGCATTTCCTTTCTATCTTCTCCTCATTCTTCTTCTTTACCTTCTCTTTCTTTATTTTTTTCTCCTCTTCTCTCCTTGGCCGAATCCTAGCCCCAGCCGAGCTTACCTTATGTAGTAGTGGTAGTAGTTTAGTAGTGGATTTAGACAAGTATATCTTGCCAATGAGGAAGAACTTGTTATATTGTATTTATTTAGCTTCCTTGAATTTTATTTGCTCTATGTTGTTCTTCATGAGTTTTTCTACATGTTTACTTCTTGTTATTTTTGATTTTGATGCCTTGGTAGGAGTAGATCTGAATTTTAAGTTTTTGGGTGTTCATGAGTTTACTTGGTTTTGATCTCTTAAAACTTGATATTTTCCAAACTAGTAGTTTATGTTAATAAGCACTTGATTTCATGCGGTTTTAAACTTTGCCTTGCTGGATTAGGACTGAAAATGAGCATTTCATGGAGAAAATAAGTTTTCAGACTTTGAGCTTTTCCATGGCTGAAACTTGTTTTTCTGGGATAAAGAAGTTTCATGCGCCCCGCTTGGTATGAGGCCTGGAATTCTCGCTCCAAGTGCGAGACTCAACTCACTATTGCATATTTTTTATGTTGTCTTCATATCTTGTATATGTATTCTATTGTTGTATATTGCTTTCCGTATATTTTTCTTTATTTCTCTAGCTGCTCTCATGTAATTTCTAGATTTGTGAATAGTGTTAACCACTCTATATATATATGTAACCCTTCTCTTTCTCTCTCTTCCCTATTCTTTTACTTTTCCCCTCTTTTTATTTTCTTTTCCTTTCCTCTCCCCACTTCCCTAGCCGAGAGCAACCCAGGCCGGTCCCCCTCCCCATTCCCTTGGTAGTAGTGGTAGTAGCTAGTGGTGTGTTTAGGCAAGTACATCTTGCCAGTGAGGAAGAACTTATACTTTTACATTATTGTGGATCTTTTATATTTTATTAGTCTTTATTGTGCTCTATGAACTCCTCTACATGTTTACTTCTTGGTATTTTTGGTTTTGATAGCTTGGTTGGACTAGATCTACATTCTTGAGTTTTTTATTGTTTTGATTTCTTAAAACTTGTTGTTTTCCAAAACTAGTTGTTCTATGTAAGAGAGCATCTAATTTAAAGTTGTTTAGCACTTTACTTCACTGGATTTGGGATAGAAACGAGAATTTCATGGAGGAACTAGATTTCAGACTTTGAGTTTTTCCATGGCTGAAACTTGCTGTTATGGGACGAAGGAGCTCCATGCGGCCTGTTTGGCCTGCGGCCTGGACTTCCTGCTCCAAACTCAGCATGCGGCCATCTTGTTGGACGCATGACTGAATCTGCACATGCGCCCCTTGGCCAAATGCATGAGACTTGAAAGAAAGAAATTTCTCTAAGTTTCTGATTCCATGCGGCCCAGAGGATCATGCGGTCGAGTCGTCCATGCGACCCCGAGCTATGAATCCATTTTTCTAATGCATGACTCAGCACCGCCTTGGCTCAGTTTTTACTGATTTTTTTCTTTTCCTTCTCTGAAATGCTTTATTGGCCAGTCACATCAGTCACTTTTCTAAACTTTTGTTTATTGCCTGTCACTCAACCCTTGTCCCGAGGAGTGGACCTTATTTTGACCCATGTGGCCAGTTTCTTGCATGCGGCCAGTTTCTTGCATGCGGCCACTTTCATGCATGCGGCCACTTTCTTTCATGCAGCCAGCTTCTTGCATGAGGCCAATTTTATGCATGCAGCCAGTTTCTTGTCTAGGGCCAGCTCATCCTATGCACTTCTAGCACTTATAAGTAGAATGTTTTTCTTTGCTATATATTCTCATATGGATTATTTACTCCTTGTGCTTGGCCCAATTAGTTAAATTCATTTGAAGCATGATATTTCTAATTGCTTGTAACCTGGATGCTACACTTACCAGAATATGGAATGTAATTACACTATTAATCTGAGAACTTTCGGCACCTGAATTGTACTGAATTAACCTGATCCCTGACTCCAGATACCTGACATGTACGGATAAACCTGATAGTGGCTCGACATAGCTCACTCTGGACATGCTAGAATCTCCAGAACTGAAATGCTTGTACTGATAAGATAAATTTCCATTGATGCCTGCTTGTCCATGTCTTGATTGTACTTGTCAAGCTATTGTCCGGTCTTGCATCATGTATAAAACAGATTCCTGAGCACCACAATCAGGAATCCTTGATAACTTAAGTTAATAACTAGAATAATTATCTAGAAGCATCTAGAGAGATTTCTTGGCTATATGCAATTCCGGTATCCCAGCGACACATGATGGATTTGGAGCTCTCCGTCGAGAGGGACATACTGCCAGTACACCATCGAGTGTGACAATATACCAGTAAAATACTATATACTTAATTAATCTATGTTATGTATTCTTACGTCTGGATAACCCGGATAGTCTACAGGACATGTGGCTGCATGGAATCTCAACTATTTTTGTTAGTAACCAGGATTGTGATAACCCTAGTTACTAAGTCGTAGGTCATGATTGGCCGTGATTGCACATTTTTTAGCTTGTCTTGTCTTGGATCATCCAGCTACTACTCCTGAACTGTACCCGTTACTGATTCCCGAAACTGCTTAAACTGCTTATTTACATATTGCTAATATTTATATTTTCTTATGTTATTTAATGTTTGCATGCGGGTTTTAGTTTCTAAGTTGGCTCCCTTGTGGTACTTGCTGTTTTTGGGGTCTGACCCCACTGGTTTTATATGGCCAAATTTTAGAGTAATACTGCAGGATCTTTCGCACTTCCTGCCTCCATATGGTGAACACTAAGAACACACGAGGACTTGAGTGGGTTTCTTCTTCATCACCTACCTGATCTTGTACTTATACTTTTGAGACATTTAGACATCGAGCACATGTCTAGCTCATATTTTGGTATTTGACATTATAGCCTACGAGCCTTTATATAAAGTATATTCTAGATTATAACTAGAACTGATCATGTAATATTGTACTCTACTAGTTCTCTATTTTAGCTAACTAACTTCATGATCATCTATGTATGTATAGTTTGGGATGTCTTACTATTATATGTTTGGTGATTATGCTTCTTGTAACTTGTTGCTTGCTTGAGATTGAGACAACTAGGACTCTTGACCGAGGAATGCCTGTTGGAATGTAGAGTAAACCCTCACATGTCTAGATAGTCGTGACCATATCTCAGGGTATAGAGTACTCGGATGTAGGTAGCTGGCTTTGTCTGCCCCCGTCCTCCAATATTCTGGTTCTAGGGTATAATACAATTTAAGTGGTGGCCAATGCAGGTCTAAAAATTTAGAAGTATGGGAGATTTATCATTGTTTAGATGTCTCAATCATGCTACTCCGTGATCTCATCCAGCATCGAATTTGTATCCCAGAAATCTTGATTCAACATCTGATTTGATCCTCGATCTATCATGTCCTTCCGATTTGATCCTAGTGTTCTCCATCTTTCAGGGATATTGTTCCTGGTCCTTTCGATCAGCCAGCTAGAGTTTTGCTAGTAGTAGGACAACCACCGGCCAGTCAGTATCTCTTTGCGGTTCAGCCACAATATTCTGATGTAGAGTCCAGGATAGCTCAAGATATGGAATAACAGGTCCAGCCAGAACCACCAGTTGTACCCATAGTGGCAGTCCTGACAGTACCACCTAATACATAAAATGATACACAGGCCCTGTTGGGGATCATCAGGCAGTTACTAGCATCTCAAGAGCAATGGGGTGACGCTCTCACCCAGTCAGTAAAGGAGGCCTTATAGAGAGGCGGACATCGTTCCCCAAACTAGGCAAGAAACTTCAAGCGCCTCCAACCCTCATATTTTTATGGTACCGAAGATATGATTGCATCAGATACGTGTCTTCAGGACACTAAAACTATCCTATAGGCAGTCGAAGTTCCTGACAGAGAGCAAGTATCAGTAGTTTGACTGTAGTTACTAGACTTGGCCTGAGACTGGTGGGCAGCACAGATGATTTTTCTGATAATATCCGTCCCTTGGGCCGTCTTCAGCGAGAGATTCCAAATGAGGTACTTTGACGCGGTATCGCATTATGATCTTCAACACCAGCCCCGCCAGTTAGGGCCTTAACAATTGGATCTCCGAGGAGGCCCGTATCGACAACCTCTGTCTAGAAAATGGCACCAACTCGACCCCAGCAGCAGAGGACATCTTCTTCAGTAGGGTGTTCCCATTATGGCAAATCTGGACACGTATTTTTTGAGTGCCGGAGAGAACAAGGATTGTGTTTAGCCTGTGGAGCTCCAGGACACAGAGTAGGATCTTGCCCACACAAAGTCAGTTCATCATCATCTTTCCCAACAGGACCACAGTATAGGGCTCCAGTGCCGGCTCAGCAGAACCAGGGTCAGAGATCTTTGCGGACCCAATCTCAAGTATACCAGCAACAAAGGCCACAGCAGTATGCGCAGGTCTAAGCTCAAGCACAGGTTAGGCAAGGAGGTCTGCAGCAGAGAGGACTAATACCGAGAGGACGAGGTCAGGCAATAGAACCCACTATGGAAGAGTAGTTAGCTTCAGGTGAAGTAGTGGCTGGTACCATTCTCGTCAACTCTCATTCAGCTTCAGTATTGTTTGATTCAGGTGCATGAAATTCTTTTATGTCTGTACGATTAGCGACACAAGTTGGTTTGGAATTCGAGTCCTTATCAGTAAGACTCAATATACTTACTGATAACGGTATTATGGCAGTCGATAGAGTTTATGCATCATGTCGATTCATAGTGTGCAAGCGAGAATTTCTCGCTAGATTGATTAAATTTTCTATGGGAGATTATGACGTCGTCTTAGGCATGGATTTGTTAAGTGCTTGATATGCGACGATAGATTTCCATGCTTGTAAGGTTATCTTTCGTATTCCCCGAGAAGAAGAATTCTCATTTTCTAGAGGCAAAATAGAGTCATCACCAGCAACCTTGAGAATGGCAGTAGCGGAAGAAGTACGATTCCCCAGAGTTGTTGATGAATTCCCAGATGTATTTCCAGAAGAACATCTAGGCATGCCACCAGAAAGAGAAATCGATTTTACCATCAATCTACTTCCCGGGACAGTTCCAGTATTAGAGAGAGTCTACAGGATGGCACCTTTAGAGTTAGAAGTCTTATACCGAATGATTAAAGAATTGAGAACCAAGGGATTCATCTGTACTAGTGGATCACCTTGGGGATATCCAATGCTACTTGTGAAGAAGAAGGATGGCACGTCAAGATTATGTTTTGATTATCGTACCCTCAATGCGGTAACCATCAAGAATAAGTATCCATTACCTCGGATAAATGACTTGTTCGACCAACTTAGTGGAGCGGCCGTGTTTTCGAAGATTGATTTATTGTCTGGATATCATCAGATCAGAGTCAGAGAGAAAGATATACCCAAGAGGGTGTTCAAATCAAGATATGGCCATTGGGAGTTTCTAGTAATACCTTTTGGAGCGACCAATGTGCTAGCAGTATTTATGGATTTCATGAATCGTATATTCATGCCCTACTTAGACAAGTTCATGATAGTATTTATCGATGATATCTTGGTGTACAGTCAGAGTAACGTAGAGAACGAGCAGCATCTTCGAGTAGTTTTTCAAATTCTTAGAGAGCATAAGTTATATGCAAAGTTCAGCAAATGCGAGTTCTGGCTTGATCGTATTTCCTAATTGGGCCACATCATTTCCAGAGGTAGAGTGGAGGTAGATCCTAAGAAGATAGAAGCCGTTGAGACATGGCTAGTACCCATGACAGTTGAAGAAGTTCGTAGTTTCTTGGAATTAGCAGGATATTACCGAAAATTTGTGGCAAACTTTGCTAGAATTTTTGCACCCTTGACACAGCTAACACAGAAGGATGTGCGCTTTGATTGGACCGATGCATGTCTGACCTCTTTTGAGAAGCTTAAGCAGAAATTAATCACAACAAATATTTTGACGCTTCCGGACAGGACAGGTGGACTCACAGTTTATTGTGATGCATCCGACAAGGGACTGGGGTGCGTTCTAATGCAACATGGTAAGGTTATAGCTTATGCGTCCGGGCAGCTTCGGGATCATGAAAGAAATTATCCGACGCACAACTTGGAGTTAGAAGCAGTTGTTTTCGCACTCAATCTTTAGAGACATTATCTATATGGAGATCGAGTAGAGATTTATACTGATCACAAGAGTTTAAAGTATATCTTCACCCAGAAGGATATCAACATAAGGCAAAGAAGATAGTTGGAGTTGATGACAAACTATGATCTTTGTTGGCCCATCCGGTCTCAATCAACTTAATTTTTAATAGTTAACTAAACCATGCATTGATATGTCGCATCTGAAACCTCAAAACCGCTATTACATGTCATCTGTATTGCGTCTATTCAAATGTAATCTTTTATTTATTTGAGTCTAGGACTGATGTACGCTGAGTCGTACTGGTAAAACCAAGAACCTATAAACCAGATACCTAGTCCACTCAAATAAACCAAAGAACTATCCACCAAATTAGGCCATATTCATTTACAAAGTCTACCATACTAGAAGACCGAACTCGGGCCGACCTCATGCCGAACTCGGACCGAACTCGATTATCCTTTTGGTATGAAATCAACAAGTTCAATAGCTCCTGATTTTCTTGCCCAACGGTTGGAAATTTGAATTAAACCCTGACCGAATTCTGGCCAAATTTTGTTTGCCTACAACCTACAAATAGGATTAGAATTCTCATTCTTACTCACTTAACTATTCTTAAGTCTTCTATCCTACTGTGAGCAAACCTCTAAGTCTTAACTTTCTTATCTCAAAAAGCAACTCCCTAGCCTTCCTAGTGCCAAGTGCGATCTTGGTCTAGAAGTCTTTTGAGTTGTAAAGAGCTTTATTCGATCAGTTACTCTCTCTCTCTCTAAGATATAAAGTTGCGAGACTTTGGATCAAACCTCGTAGTGTAAAAAGTGGAAAACTTTCGGATCAAAGCTTGTGATTTACTATTGGTGATTATAGTGGAGAAATTTTGAGCTTGAGTTCTCGGGACTGGACTAGTCCTCTTAGAGGGTAACCAGAATACATCTTGGTATTTGTATTTTCTCTCTCTACTTTACTGCTTTACTTTATTGTCTCTATATACACTATTAGTTAGCAACTGCCTTTATTCTGTTAATCTAAAATTGGGTAGATTATTCCACTGCACTCTATTCACCCCCTCTAGAGTTGCCTCACGGTCCTTTAATTGGTATCAGAGCGAGTTCTTTTGATATTTGGCTTAACATTCTAAGAGACTTATGGAAACTGTTAGATCTATCCACACCAACAATGGTGAAGGCTATTCCACATATAGGCCACCCCCTTGAATGTCCATCTGATAAATTTTATGCTAGATATTTGAATGGTCACTTCTTTGAAATGCATCGCATTATCTTTTTAACTTTTCTACCTAAGAAGGCTTACTTTGATGAGGTCTCTTATCTAGAAATGTCAGCCTTATTTTATTTTTATTTCGGTATTAACTTTAATGTTCCACAGACCATCTTATCTCAAATGGTTCAATGTCGCAAGAAAGGGTATCCATTACTATACGCTATGTACTTGCCAACCATTTTCAGCTATTTCGATATTCCTTTGGATACTTGTCCAAATCTTGAGGAACCTTTATACCTCAATTGAATTCGAAGAATTGAGCCAACTATGATTTTACCTTATAACTCATCATCAAACTCCAACATTCATCATGTTGATTTCGTCCCTCCTGAAGATGAACAACCATAAACCTTAGAGTCTACTTTGACTCTTTTACGTGATTATTTTCACTAAGAAGATTTATGCAATCATGCTACTGATCATCGCTAAACTCTTCAAACTCAGGCTCTTGGCAATATTTGATAGACATTCAGTGCACCCTATCAAAGAACCCAACCGGACCTTTTCTGATTCTCCGAAATCCAAATCAACAAGGATTTCGTATTGATCACCCATATGTTCAGCGACATTTGGATCCAGTTAATGCCTTCTTTGATCCAAACAGAATACTTGAACCAGAAGATGAAGATGAAGAAAATGACAACTAGTTACTCAATTGATTTGAATGTTAAAAAGTTTACTTTGAGATATTCTACTAAGATGTTTCCATTACACATCCACTTCTGTATATTTTCTTTCAAATGAATAAAAGTTTAAATGCAAAAAAAATTGTCATTATATATTATCATGTATACACTTTACTCTCTTGTTTTTCTTGTCATCTCACCGATTTCGGGGGAGTATGTCATTTCCATCAAATGAAAATAGGGGAGAAAGAATACATGATACTAGCATACAAGACGATACTTGACAAACATTGTCTTCAGCATATCAACTGCTCCACAGTTATGGAGGAGCCTTGCATTTCAAAGACTTGCAGTATCATTCATAGTTTGTCAATTATCAAAATAGGGGAGATTGTTGGCCCATTCGGTCTTAGTCAACTTGATTTTGATAGTTAACTAAACTATGCATTGATATGTTACATCTGAAGCCTCAATACTGCTATTGCATGTCATCTATATTACGTCTATTCAAATATAATCTTTTATTTATTTGAGTCTAGTACTGATGTACGTCGAGTCGTACTGGCAAAACCAAGAACCTATAAACCAGATACCTAGTCTACTCAAATAAACCAAAGAACATATCCACCAAATTAGGCCATATTTATTTACAAAGTCTACCATACTAGAAGATCAAACTTGGACCGAACTAGGTTACTCTTTTGGTATGAAATCAACCAGTTTAATAGCTCATAATTTCTTGGCCCAACGGTTGGAAATTTGAATTAAACCCTGACCGAATTCTGGCCAAATTCTATTTTCCTACAATCTATAAATAGGATTGGAATTCTCATTATTACTCACTCAAATATTCTTAAGTCTTCTATCCTATTGTGAGCAAACCTCTAAGCCTTAATTTTCTTATATCAAAGAGCAACTCCCTAGCCTTCCTAGTGTCAAGTACGATCTCGGTCTAGAAGTCTTCTAAGTTGTAAAGAGCTTTGTTCGCTCAGTTACTCTCTCTCTCTCTCTCTCTCTCTCTCTCTCTCTCTAAGCTGTGAAGTTGCGAGACTTCGAATCAAATCTCGTGGTGTAAAGAAGTGGCAAGCCTTCGGATCAAAGCTTGTGATTCACTATTGATGATTATAGTGGAGAAACTCTGAGCTTGAGTTCTCGGGACTGGACTAGTCCTCTCAAAGGGAAACCAGTATACATCTTGGTGTTTGCATTTATTTTCTCTCTACTTTACTGTCTCTATATACACTGTTAGTTAGCAACTGCCTTCATTCCGTTAATCTAAAATTAGGTAGATTATTCTGATGTACTCTATTTACCCCCCCCCTCTAGAGGTGCCTAATGGTCCTTAAATATTGACCTTCAGTATCATCCTGGGAAGGCCAATGTGGTAGTAGATGCCTTGAGCCGGAGAGCAGGAGCTTATTTTCTCACAACGCAGCAAAAGATTTTAGAAGATCTTCAAGAGATGGGTGTAGAAGTAGTATTTTATGGCAACACAACATTGATGACTGGTCTCCAAGTTTAGTCCAGTATAGTGGAAGAAATCAAGGTAGCACAGTCAGCAGATGCCAAGCTTCAGCGACTAAGAGCAGAGTGTAAGGCAAGACGTAGACCCAAACTTAGCATTCCCAGTGACGGAACTCTTTTTTTTTGGGAATCGTCTTTGTGTGCCTAACGGAGACCTCCACCGTAAGATTATGTCGAAAGCCCATCGTTTGCAATATTCCGTTCATCCCGTAGGAACCAAGATGTACAGAGACATTCGTCAGCATTTCTGGTGGAATAGAATGAAGGACGAGATAGCTCAATTTGTTTCTTGATGTGTGCAAGAAGTAATAGGTCCACTAAAGATCCTCCAGTAGGACATCCTTAACAAAATACGGTATTGTACTACGTCCATATTACCCCTAGTACAATACCCAAAGTCCACAACATATAATATGACGAGTACAAAAGAGAAGTTCTGGAAAAAGATAAACTTTTCATTAATATTCAAGATCATGAGCACATACAGTAAAAATCCATAACATTTTAAGGGTTTTCATTAATATTCAAGATCATGAGTACATGTAATAAAAAATTCTATAATCAAAACATTCTCCATCCAGGTGCCCCTTTGTGCTGTCGTTACTACTGACACAAGTGGACCCAGCAGCAGAGCTCAATGCTTTCTGGATCATCCCTCCACAATGCATTCCTTAGTATATGGAAAAGACTCCACACTGATGGATAGCAAGGGAGGAGCAGGAGCTGGAGCTCTACAACCAAGCGTAATAACCGAAGACAGGAATGGCAATTAATCCAAATCATGTCATCGATGCTGCAGGCTCCCAGCTGGTAGCAAGCCGCATAAAGGGGAGAAATGCATCTAGCACGCTGCATGAACAAGGACAGCTCCGCACATGACACAAGATGTTCATCCTCGTCTCCTGGATCAGTTCTTGGCAAACCATCCTCGTCTCCTAGATCAGTTCTTGACTAGGAAATGTCACATAAGGTTGACATTCTCTTCGAATGACGGGTTCTATGATATCCTTCCATGCTCCATCTTGGGCACCACAAAAGATGGTAAAATCTGCATAAGAAGAACACACATCAGTCTCCAACAAAGATTACAAAAATATACAGCGATCGTATGCCACTTTCAAGTTGTAGCCACGCGTAGGAGGGGACATCTCGAGATAGCCAAGATCGTACATATGAGCAAGAGAAATTTTCATCCATGCGGCCAAACCATAGATGGACCGATTTCTCATCAATGCGACCAAGCCACGGATAGGCTCTGCGATCATGTTACAGATGACTGCACAGCTATGTGACCAGACTCTGTGAGGATGGGGCCTACGCGTGTTTTAGATGATTTCTTATCCACGCTGCAAGGCCATGTACTTGTGTCTCTGTGTGTATTTTTGTATACCTTCCAACGCGACACACTCTTACCTCCAAAGAGAACACTAGCATCAGGGGGCCACAGATCGACGTGGCTCTTGACAAACTCCTCGGCAAGATAAACAGTAGCCCTCGGCATATTCTTTCGCAAAGAGAAGGGGAAACCAAGAGACGAGAGTTCTCTCTCCTTCTTCCTAGTCGGCCTATTTATAGGCTCCTAGGGCATGTGAAAAGATTGAGGCGATGAACCAGGTAGTTAAGAGGATGAATCTAATGTCTTATTTTGCGTGATCCATAATTATCTCCTCGAAAATAGTCGTTGACCCCGAGTTCCCAAGAAATCCACTCGAGGATCGAGCTGAATCCTGCATTAAATAAAGATTTGACATCCTGGCAAAGACTCGTCCATGCGACCCGCCATCAAGCAGCCCAAAGTAATCTTCTTCATACTTCTTATTCAAAGTATCTCAAACTTATCAGTTTGAAAACTTTGAAGGAGGTCTTGTAGAAGCATGGAAAATCTGGATCCATGCATCCAACAACCATGCGCCCCACATTCAACTCAAAAGAAACCAGGCAGTAGGATAACCATGCCATAGAGAAAAAGCTGCATCCTTGCACCCCAAACATTGGCCGCATAAATGCCTGTCACTTTTCTTTTCCGATATACGTATTTGGAACATATTTTTATTTTAGCATGGTTGCATGTGCATGGAGACTAGATCCATTCTTTAGTTTAACCTTGCTCATGGTTTATTTTGTGGGTTAGTTCAAGTCATGAGAACCCTTGGTTCAACCCTCAATCCTACCATATATAACCCAATATTTTTCTCTCTCCCTCTCTTCACTTCTTCATTTCTCACTCTCTCTTTAGTTTTCTCTCCCCATTTTCATAGACAAGTACACCTTGAATGAGAAATAGAGAAAATCTCCATATTATTGTTCCATTATGTTTGTTATGTGTTTCTTAGCACTTTTAGTTCTTGGAGTTTTCTGTATTGATAGATGGGTTTGTGTAGATCTATATTTCTAAACTTAGGATTTTATGGGTTTCATGAGTTATTCTTGGTTTTGATCTATTAAACATGTATTTTAGAAAACTATTTTTTGCTACATGATAGAGCTTTTAATTTAGAGCATTTTTTTTGGTTCACCCAATTTGGACTTAAAATAAGGATTTTATGGACAAACCAAGATTTTAGTTTTTCGAGCTTTTTTGCCATGGATGAACCTGATGTTTGGAGAAGACAAAGTCTTCATGCGGCCAGCGAGTCGTACGGCTGAGAGTGCTATGCAGCCCGAGAGGGTTATGCGGCCTGAACTCTTGCCACATACTGACAGCATGCGTCCATCTTGTTGGATACATTGTAGAGGCATGAAAAATACGCTGGGAGGAGCTACGCAGCATACTGATGCAGAGCAGCATAAACAGAGGCCTTCAGAGCCATCAAGCATACAAGCAGAGCTTTCTCCGCAAAACACAACGTGAAGTACAAGCTCAAAGGACCATCCGCGTAAGTGCAGTACGTCCAGGCCGCTCCAGCGTAAACAGGGTTCTTCATCGCCTCCATGGCGTAAAACTCAGCCGATCTCAAAGCAGCGTTAAAGCGTACGAGGAACGCTTCATCTTCCCCGAAATAAACCTGTCAAGTCACGCAGTGAACCTGACCTCTGACTCCTGACAAAAAGTATTGTACTGCTATCCAGACGACGGCTGAAAATGATGACAGACCCCTTGGAACGCGCACCACAGTATGATGCGGATCTCTGCATTTAATGCAGAGGATTTGGTTAAAATATCACCCGAACCGTCGTTTACTGATGTCCCCTCAGCATAAACTGCTCTTTCGCATACAAGGGGATACGCTGCCTTGTTTTACACAGGCAAACATGAGCTGTTTTACGCTCCGCAGTAGACAAACCGCCTGCCACGTCAAAAGCTGCACTTCGTACGGGGCTCGAGGCACGTCTCTACGTCTAATTGCACAGAGCGGTGACAGGTTCTCTCAAGGCACGTCTCTGCGACGGATGCACAGAAGGGCTGCAGACCTTCAAAACACGCCTCCGTATTTAATGTACAAGATGGTCGCAAATCTCTGCAAGAGATTTGATTATATCTTCAAAAGCCGTAATTCCGGCTAAGATATCCATATCAGCACTCTGGCACGGTACGCAGCGGCTTCTACGCCCATTCAAGATCTGTGCTCATTCGGCTTCTATGCCCATTCGGCTTCAAACGTCCACTCAGTCTCTACGACCATTCGGCTTCAAATGCCCACTCAGTCTCTACGACCATTCGGCTTCAAACGCCCGCTCAGTCTCTACGACCATTCGGCTTCTACGCCTACTCGGCTTCTATGACCATTCGGCTTCTATGCCCATTCGGCTTCTACGCCTACTCGGCTTCTATGTCTATTTTGGCTTCTACGCCAGGGTGACAGTCATTTGGCTTTTACGCCAACCTCTTCTACACAAGGGATACCTACCTACGTGGCTTCTATGCTGTGATCTTCGCAGCAGATATACGCGTTTTGTCCCCTTAGTTGGACACGCGTCACATGCTCACTCAAAAGTTCATCTATACGCAGGCATTGGTTATTTTAACCGTTGTGTAAAAGGGTGCTATACTTTCCACTCCTCGATTTTTACACCGACGGAGTGGTCACTGTCACCAAAACTCTATAAATAGAGACCCCTATCAATGGGGAAAAAGGTCGAAAAACTTCAAACTTAAAGATCGAACAAGGTCGAAACTTTGAAAGAAGGATCGAACAAGGTCGAACTTCCCAGAAAGATCGAACCGGAGGTCAAGAGAGAGAGAGAGAGAGAGAGAGAGTCCGGAGCTCAGGCAAAGAGTAGGAATCGACGACTTTGGCATCGTGCATCCACTCTCCTTTGCAACCTTCGAAGCTGCTACCTGTCTTCCACGGCACTTCTTCAACATCGTGTGGTCCAAGGGCTAAAGTGATCGACTGCAGATCAGACACCTATAGCAATTTATATCCAGATTAAATAAATTGTACTCCCACATCCTCGTATAGGATTAAATTGTACAAGTTTGTTTGTAACCCAAAGGGCACGGGTTTCGTATAAACCCCGTCATTGAAATACACTTTCATTCTTTCGTTTAATACCACAAACAAGATGGTGACTCTGCTGGGGATCTCCTTTCTCTTCTGATGAGGAAGTAATTGCTCAACATGATGCGGTATCTGTAGGAACCGTGAAGAAGACACTGGTCGTTCATTTCAACCAGTCTGCCTACGAAGATATGCTTCGAACTGGGGGTAGCTCTCACCCTCTCTCCGTCCAAGACAATAGGAAGCTGCGCAAGGTCTGGATGCCCAAGACATCCTCTACCATTCCTGTGGACTCTCCGATCTCTCCGACCTCTCCGATCAATGAGGTTGTAGCATTGCTCCCTCCGTGCCCTGCAAGTAAAATTCAGTCTCCCGCTACGCGTGGTACAGACGAAACTTCGGGCAAAGCCTCAGCGCTAACCCAGAAGTATCCACTGCAATCTACGCGTAGAAACCAGTCTCCCGCTATGCGCGGTACAGACAAAACTTCGGGCAAAGCCTCAGCGCTAACCTAGAAGTATCCACTGCACTCTACGCGTAGAAACCAATATCCCGCTACGCACGATACAGACAAAACTTCTGATGATGCCTCAGCGCCAAATCGGAAGTACAAATCACGCTCCGTGCGCAAGACAACATCTGACCTCTACGGGAAACCAGATGAGCGTTGTGATCTCCGCAAGTGCAACGACAAGTCTGGGGGTAGTCTCCCTCGACAAAATCGAGCAACATCCAAAGCTGGGGGTAGAATTCCCTCAGAATCCGAAGATGATGCAACGATGACGATCTTTCCAGAAGACCATAGAACTCAAGCATCAGGAGCCCGAAGGCCAAAAGGGACTTTCTCCTTCAATGAAGATGACATCAGTAAAATCTTCAATACGTTGATAAAGGAAAACAAACTTCAGCTATCCAACATCAGATACCCTGAGAGGGCTGGCAAAGACGATGACCCAGATTATTGTCTCTTTCATCAGTACATTCATCATCCTACAAAGGCGTGCTATGTACTAAAAAGGAGAATTCAGGAGTTGATCGATGCCAAGGTCATCACTTTGCATCTATAAACGAGGAGACGATCACTGCAAATTGGTTTCACTTTGAAGTGACAATTTGCTCCCTCAAGAAAATACCAGATGATGAATCTAAAAAGTTTTCCCAGTGGATTCTTCAGGTCCAACCCAGGGAGTTTGTCATGTTCATATTACCTCTGAACAAATCTTCCTAAAATCGGCTATCGATTATCATGTTCATATTACCTCTGATATCGATTGTCATCTTAACTTAGCACCCGTACTTAACTCTAAGTACGCCAGTGGTGTTGAGTCCACAAAAACTGCCATGTCCATATTATCTCTGAGCAGATGTGTGCCTCTATCCCCGATAGAGTCACAACCCAGGGAGTTTGTCATGTTCATATTACCTCTGAACAAACCTTCCTAAAATCGGCTATCGATTATCATGTTCATATTACCTCTGATATCGATTGTCATCTCAACTTAGCACCCGTACTTAACTCTAAGTACGCCAGTGGTGTTGAGTTTACAAAAACTGCCATGTCCATATTACCTTTGAGCATATGTGTGCCTCTATCCCCGATAGAGTCACAATCCAGGGAGTTTGTCATGTTCATATTACCTCTGAACAAACCTTCCTAAAATCGGCTATCGATTATCATGTTCATATTACCTCTGATATCGATTGTCATCTCAACTTTGCACCCGTACTTAACTCTAAGTACGCCAGTGGTGTTGAGTCCACAAAAACTGCCATGTCCATATTACCTCTGAGCAGATGTGTGCCTCTATCCCCGATAGAGTCACAACCCAGGGAGTTTGTCATGTTCATATCACCTCTGAATAAACTTTCGGCTATCGATTATCACCTCTGATATCGATTATCATCTTAACTTAGCACCCATACATAACTCTAAGTACGCCAGTGGTGTTGAGTCCACAAAAACTGCCATGTCCATATTACCTCTAGCAGGGCTTGTCCCAAACCTATTATTTGCACTCTCGTGCGCAACAAATGATAGGTCCACAAAAATTCTCCTGTGGAATGCCCGCAATGGAAAGGTCAGTTTACGTCCATATTTGTAACCTCCGATTTCCAAATTTCTGAAATAATTAGACTTTTAATTTATTTTTTTAAATACCAAAATCTTATAAATTATTTTTCTGAAATTCTAGTATTAGGTTTTTTAACAGTGTTGATTTTAGAAGGTAATTTAAAATCTTTTATAAAAATCATTTTTTTCTAAAAGTCGATTTATTATAAAATAACTAGATAAATAATGATGTAAATATAATACTATAGCTTCGAATATTTTTGGCTTGAAATCATAAAATTATTTGTTTAATAAAAATTATTGAAGGACTAGTTGTTCATAATAAATTTTTATATCCATTTTTGGAATAGTAAATAAATGAATTTCATATTTTCTAGGGTTTTCAAATAGGGGTTTAATTAGTAGTTAAATTGGAAATCAGCTAGTTTTTCCAAAATATTTTTTGAAATTATAATCTTCTTTTTTTAAATTTTATAAGTTGCCATTTTCCATTAACTAGCCTACACACCCTCATTTTTTCCATATGGAAACTCATTCATACCTATCTGGGCCATTCGTTATTTGGGCCAATCCTCACCCTTTATCCAACACCCTCTCTCCCTATTTAAGTCCCTCATCACCATTCCCAAGAAACCCTAGCTAGCCCTCACAAATTCCCACAAGCCAACAACCATCACCATTTTTGTGTGCTCGTGTCCGTGTGTCCAGCTTTATCGTGTCAGCCGTGTTGGCCTCGGGTCCGACCTCGGGTGTCCTATCGTATCCATTCATTTTTGTGTCCAGTTATTACAATATTACAGATTTTTGTGTCCATCACCATCTGGACACAACCCCCACACCACAGTACATCCTCCCTGTGTCCAACACCCGGACACATCTGCCATCCAACATCGAATCCTCGTGTCCAGCCTCGGACACGATTCAAAACCCTAAACCTAACTTCGACCTGCCGCCGGTGGTCGCCGTGGATCCCCTCATCGTCGTCGAGCCGTGGCCGCCTCACCCGCGTCGAGCCCGCGTCGAGCTCCGCTGACCTTCGACCGGACGCAGCCAGATCCGCCGCCTCGGATCCGTCGAGCACCCGCCGCCTCGGATCCGTCGAGCACCCGCCGCCTCGATCAGATCTACCGCCTCCTCGAATCGAGCGCTGCCTCCCCGAGCCGAACACCCGCCGCCACAGCAGACCCGCGTCGAGCCGAGCGACGCCGCCGCTCTCGAGTTCCACGCCGCCGCCTCAGATCTGGAGCCGCTGCCGCCGCCGAGTTCGATCGCCTCCTCAGCAGACCGCGCCGACGCCTTGCCGGCCGACCCCGGCGAGACCTCCTCCGTCGACGTCGGGAAACCCTCCGGTGAGATTTCCCTCTTCTCTTTTTCTTCTGTTCTGTGAATAAGGGTATAGTGAATGTAATTAGTATATTAATTAGTTAATTAATTTATAATTAGTTTAGATATAATTAATCAAGTTAGTTAATTTATATTAGTTAGTTAAGTTATAATTAGATTAGTTAATTATTCTTAATCATTTAATTAAGTAATAATCAGTTAATTAATTTCATAATCAATTAGTTAATTAGTTTAGTAAATAAAATATAATTAGTTTTATTGTTTTAATGTATGAATTTAGTTAATTATTATGTGTAAAATTTAGTTATGTAATAATTAAAAAGGGTTTTTGATTATGCAAAAATATAGTAATTTTGGAGTTATATTATTAATTAAAAATATAGTTTCAATAATAAAAATAAGATTAATTTGTTAATTGGGCTGGTGACCAATTTTACCATAGATATAAAATTATATTGGCTTTTTACATAAATTCTAAATTTTTATAAATAAACTTTTATTGTAATTATTGTTCAAAATAATTTCAAAATGATTTTTCATAAATTAAGGTGTTACCTTGATTACGAACAATCGACTATTTTCTCTTATTAGCTAACTTGTAAATCTTAACCTTAGCTAAACCCCGGTAGGTTTCTCTATGTATTGAGGACTCGGTATCCTTATCTCGATTTTCGTGCCGAGCTCCGATCTTGGACTTCTTTATATAGTTTCTAGCTATTTGGACTGCTCCGGACCCATTGGAACTAACTGCTACTTCATTTGGGATCACCTTGAGGAGTGTGACATTATACACATTCTCTGATTTGTTATATATATATATATATTTGATTAGTATATTTATATATACAAATATGTATTTTTTATATAACTATACAATTATATACATCTATTTAGTGTATATACACATATACGTATTTTGTACAAATTACTAAGAGACACTTATATATATATATTATATACGTTTTATTGGTATATACTTTGAGTGTAAAAGTGTATTATATACGTATCCCTACTAGATGGCCCTAGTTGACTAGTGCCATACCTGGCAGAGCCCCTGAGTTCATGAATTGTGATGTGTTAGTGTAGCGCCTGATGCAAATGTTGTATTTGATATATTTTTAGGACTGTGGGTTCCTCCAGACGATACTCTGGGACAGGACATTGGTTTTACCAGCTAAGGACCTAAGGCAAGTACATTCTCTGATTAGTTTCTAATTTATGATATCTCCTATGTTCACTGTATCTAGTGTAAATATCCATGCTCTTGACACGCTGGTTACACGGATTGGTATACACGGATCTCGTCATGAGATGTTATTCCTTATTCATGGTGTAGCTTGTACAAGACTTGTTTTCCTTGTTATCTTGTGCATGTACAGACACTGATTTCCGGAGAGATTTGCTACCTCCCTAGGGAATCCCGTGCCATAGCGTACCATGATTGGATCTACTATACCAGTCGGGGTGGGGAGTATTTTAGTGTAGATATGTGATCATACCCAACCTTTTATGCATCATAGCTCACCCCACATCTCACGTCGGGTGCGGCCTGACCCTCTCCATGCTTCATAGCTGTTACGTGTGATTATCCTGACCTATACATGCATCATAGCTAACCAACGGTTAGCCTGACCTTCGTGAATCATAGCTAATCACATGTAACCAGCCTGATCAAGTTCCCAAGCCGATCACATGTTAAAGCTAGTACTCACACACTTAGTCATAGGTTTCTTGCTCATGGACATATTGTTTCTTTTCCTGCAGTTACTTACAGTATTTTCCAGTATTTTTTTCATTGTACATTTCTCGTACCTATACATGCATCTGGTATATTTCTATCTAGAACTGCTACATAGTTTATGTTATTTATATAGAACTGCTATTTAGAGATGTACTTTGCTCCTTCCTGACTGAAAAATATTTTTCCAGACTGTGACCTTAGTGGACTTGTTTCTGACACTTGGGGATTGGTTGTTACTGATTGCAGGTATGATTATTTTGTCATTAGACTTGTGTTGTATTCTTTTGTTTCTTTAAATTCTTATCGTGCTGTAGTTGTGATTGAGTATGTTGTTCATTTTATAGTGGTATCCGTGTCTCTTTATGGAGTTGGATACTAGTGTGAGATTTTTTAGACAGTACTTGACCTAGACAGCGTTCTACCGCCGATGCTGTGGCGTAGGCTGGACGTACCCACGCTCTCGTGCCCTTATACCGGGTGCGGGTTGTGACACGTTTTTAGTGGTGGCCCATGCAGGTCAGATTTCGCTAGTGGTGCGATGTCGTAGTAGTGCGACGTCATAGTTGTACTACTACGTGCCTGCTATAGAATATAGGACATAGGATACTATGATGAGAGAGGATACTCAATCACAAATTCTTGAGAGATTCCTGGGACGACCCCTTGAGAATCTTATTATAATTTACAATTTAAATATTTTCTTGTTTTCGTCCACTTTTGCTTGTTGTTATTGAACTTGATCCTTATTGATCAGTTATTAAATTAAAATCTTGGTATCATTGTTGAGTTTGATTCTTGTTGACCAGTGGTTAAATTTAAATTCTTGGTATCGTTGTTGAGTTGATTTCATATCGAGATAAATTTTATGGGCTAAAATTTACGGTATCATCTGATGACATATGTTGATAAGGACAGTGAGAAAGGTAAAACGTCTACTTTGGTTATGGACCCTAGAGTTATCGCAGCCATATTAGCTGTGGTGACGAGAACGTAGGAATCTGACTTGGATGTACATATTATAGTTATGAAACTTAGAGTCTCTCGCAGCCATACCGGTTGGCGTGGCGAAGATTCTAGACGACATGATTATAGAGTTGCATACCTTAGTTACGAAATATATCGTTTATCGCATCTATGCTTACTGGCGTGGCGAGGATTCTGAGTGTCATGATTTCAGACAGACGTGTATGATTATCAGGTTGTATCTTAAATTGGTTCTTAAAGTATCATCTCAAGACTTATCTATTTATGTTATTTCAGGACTTTGTTCCATCGCTTCTTTTCTTTACTAGCAGTAAAGATACCTTCAGTCCTTAACCCAGTTCTTTTGAGCCTTATTTCTTTAAGGATCCTTGTTAGTGTGATAATTAGTGACTTGTAATTTTGGTTGTGTCTTGTATTAGTTTGACTGAGTGTGACTTGTGAGTTTGTAAGTGTTTCTTAGTTGGACATGTGAGCAGTAGGCTTTAATCTAGAGTTAGCCCTTAGCATAGCACCTTGTACCAATGGTTCTAGGATAAGTGTCATTAGAGACTGAGAGTTAAGGAGAGTATAGAGTATCAGTGATAGTTCTCAGAGTTAGTATCAGAGCCAATTATCCGTCCTGGATAATCATGATTATGTAATTGAGTGATCTATGTAAACGATTAGGTATCCAGGAATTGTGTTAAGGATGTATGGAGCATGATGTTCAATTTGATGATTGATATCGGAAATATTAAAGGTAAAGAAATGTATATGCATAAAGGGTTTAATGAGATGTCATAAGTAGAGAAATATCAGGATTAGTAATGGAAGTTGCGAAGTGTATCACAAATTAGTTTAATAGACTGTAAAAGGATTAAGAGATATGCTTATACATCAATCGAGATATAGAACCATATGCCTGCCCATGAGAGTAAAGAAACATGAGTATTATAGAAGGTACAGGTAAACATGAGTTCTAATAAGCTTGATGAGATGATTCATTAATGAAGCTAGTAATATAATACCAAGAGTGCCAATGATTCTATATCAAAGATTATTGAAAATGGTGCTAGTAACAGTAAGCACTCGGTGTGATGATAATTAGATGATATACCAGTTGACATGAATTGAAATCATTGAAGAAAATATGTGTTATGATAACTTGGATTATTGGAAGCGATATTGCAAGTAATCCGGGCAGTACAAATTTCAGTACACAGTTGAGGTTGTAGATAATTGGTGTATTTGTGTGGACCTTGAGTATTAGAGACTGGGAGTATCTATATGTATACTTGAGGATTTAAATTTATAATTTGAAGAGTGGGAATGGATTTTAATTTTTAAGAATTTAGAGGAGTTAAGATTTTATGTTATTAAAATTTTGAGTATTCGAATTCAATTCAATAAACATGGACAAAGCTATAAGGATTTTAAAAGTGATTAAATTTTTTCGATATTTGAGTATCTGATTTTGAGGAGGTATATGCAATTATTTTTAAGTTGATCGAGAAGTTAAACCTTGACGATTATTTTGAGGATTAATTTTATGGTAGATGAGAGATATGAATATTAATATATGATTAGATGATATACATGTGTAAGGATCTGATAACTTGAGCAGGATTGAGATGACACCGCAGACTGACTTGGGTGTCCATCTAGATTTGTATTAGAAGGGGTTAGCACTTAGTATGGTGTTACGCTTGGTGTGCACTGGAGCGATGAGGAAATAGTATGGACAATGGTAGTAGGAACGGGAACTGACAGAGGGTATAGTACTAAGGAGATAGAGGTATCAAACTTAGATGCATTATTGAACCATGGTTATATTAGAGGTTCTTGGTATCAGATTTTGGTATTAATAGACAAGTGTGTGCAATATTGATATATTCATGGATCTTGTGGATTAATGATTAGTTGATAAGGATATCAGTGTACAGGAATAGGAATTTGTTAGTGAATGTGCTAGAGTAAGTGTTTGTTAGAGATAGCAGATACCGTAAGAAATATGTTAAGAGGTTCTTTCTTCCCCTCCTAATGATTCCTTCTTCCATCTTTCGATTGATTGTTTTCCTAATACTGTAGTCCTTATTCATGATTTTCTTGTTAAAATATAACTAGTAGTACATCTTAACAGAGACTGAAATACCATGACAAGATACATGACCTATATATTTTTTCTTCTTAAATTGCATGGCGGTAGGTAGAGTTTTCTTAAACCATGATCATTAGGGTTTTGACCATAGCAAAGGTCTATGACAAGGTTGTGACCGACAAAAAGGGACAAGATGATTAAATTATGGATGAGCATTAATTTAAATAAAAAATTTAGGGGATTGTTATAACAGAGTAGATGGATCATTGATTTTGCGAAAATCGAGGTATGATAGAAATTCGAGAATAAACATTAACTTAAATGGGGAGTTAAGAAATTCACAGGGCAAAATTGAGGATTTATTAATTTTAGGAAGGTCTTGATATGATTAAATTGATTATTAAAATTTGAGAAAATTGGAGAGATTATCATTTATCTATTTGATTGCAAGATGGAAATTTTATATTTTGTATTATGAATGTTGCGTTGAAGATTCTGAAAGTATCGCATCGTTGAGTATTTGAGGAAAAAGAAAAGTTGAAAATAAAATCGTTAATGGAATGGTGTCGAATTCAATTCTCGGAAAAGAATTTAGATTTGAATAAGCATCAATTGAATTTGAGTTAGAGGAGTAAGATGATTGATGGATTAGTGGTTAAAAATTTAAATTTTGGGATACGATTTTTATAAATATGCATTGATTGGATTTCAATTTGGAGGATTGGATATTAAAATTCTGGAATATTTAGATATGAACTTAAAATTTTTGGAGGAGATTATGACAAAAAGGGGATTGGATTTTTTAAAAAAAAACTTGAAGATTTTCTGGAATATGATGTTATAGAATTTTGAAAGGTTGTGAAAAAACAATATGGGAGTACTTCATGATTATTTGGTTTGAAATTTTAAATTTTGATAGAAATAATACAATATGTAAATGCAACCATTGTGGACCTTAAATTTTGAGGACGAAATTTTTCTAAGGTGGGTAGACTTGTAACCACCGATTTCCAAATTTCCGAAATAATTAGACTTTTAATTTATTTTTTAAATACCAAAATCTTATAAATTATTTTTCTGAAATTCTAGTATTAGGTTTTTTAACAGTGTTGATTTTAGAAGGTAATTTAAAATCTTTTATAAAAATCATTTTTTTCTAAAAGTCAATTTATTATAAAATAACTAGATAAATAATGATGTAAATATAATACTATAGCTTCGAATATTTTTGGCTTGAAATCATAAAATTATTTGTTTAATAAAAATTATTGAAGGACTAGTTGTTCATAATAAATTTTCATATCCATTTTTGGAATAGTAAATAAATGAATTTCATATTTTCTAGGGTTTTCAAATAGGGGTTTAATTAGTAGTTAAATTGGAAATCAGCTAGTTTTTCCAAAATATTTTCTGAAATTATAATCTTCTTTTTTTAAATTTTACAAGTTGCCATTTCCCATTAACTAGCCTACACACCCTCATTTTTTCCACATGGAAACTCATTCATACCTATCTGGGCCATTCGTTATTTGGGCCAATCCTCACCCTTTATCCCACACCCTCTCTCCCTATTTAAGTCCCTCATCACCATTCCCAAGAAATCCTAGCTTGTCCTCACAAATTCCCACAAGCCAACAACCATCACCATTTTTGTGTGCTCGTGTCCGTGTGTCCAGCTTTACCGTGTCAGCCGTGTTGGCCTCGGGTCCTACCCCGGGTGTCCTATCGTATCCATTCATTTTTGTGTCCAGTTATTACAATATTACAGATTTTTGTGTCCGATACCATCTGGACACAACCCCCACACCACAGTACATCCTCCCTGTGTCCAACACCCGGACACATCTGCCACCCAACATCGAATCCTCGTGTCCAGCCTCGGACACGATTCAAAACCCTAAACCTAACTTCGACCTGCCGCCGGTGGTCGCCGCGGATCCCCTCATCGTCGTCGAGCCGTGGCAGCCTCACCCGCGTCGAGCCCGCGTCGAGCTCCGCCGACCTTCGACCGGACGCAGCCAGATCCGCCGCCTCGGATCCGTCGAGCACCCGCCGCCTCGGATCCGTCGAGCACCCGCCGCCTCGATCAGATCCGCCGCCTCCTCGAACCGAGCGCCGCCTTCCCGAGCCGAACACCCGCCGCCACAGCAGACCCGCGTCGAGCCGAGCGACGCCGCCGCTCTCGAGTTCCACGCCGCCGCCTCAGATCTGGAGCCGCTGCCGCCGCCGAGTTCGATCGCCTCCTCAGCAGACCGCGCCGACGCCTTGCCGGCCGACCCCGGCGAGACCTCCTCCGTCGACGTCGGGAAACCCTCCGGTGAGATTTCCCTCTTCTCTTTTTCTTCTGTTCTGTGAATAAGGGTATAGTGAATGTAATTAGTATATTAATTAGTTAATTAATTTATAATTAGTTTAGATATAATTAATCAAGTTAGTTAATTTATATTAGTTAGTTAAGTTATAATTAGATTAGTTAATTATTCTTAATCATTTAATTAAGTAATTAATCAGTTAATTAATTTCATAATCAATTAGTTAATTAGTTTAGTAAATAAAAGATAATTAGTTTTATTGTTTTAATGTATGAATTTAGTTAATTATTATGTGTAAAATTTAGTTATGTAATAATTAAAAAGGGTTTTTGATTATGCAAAAATATAATAATTTTGGAGTTATATTATTAATTAAAAATATAGTTTCAATAATAAAAATAAGATTAATTTGTTAATTGGGCTGGTGACCAATTTTACCATAGATATAAAATTATATTGGCTTTTTACATAAATTCTAAATTTTTATAAATAAACTTTTATTGTAATTATTGTTCAAAATAATTTCAAAATGATTTTTCATAAATTAAGGTGTTACCTTGATTACGAACAATCGACCATTTTCTCTTATTAGCTAACTTGTAAATCTTAACCTTAGCTAAACCCCGGTAGGTTTCTCTATGTATTGAGGACTCGATATCCTTATCTCGATTTTCGTGCCGAGCTCCGATCTTGGACTTCTTTATATAGTTTCTAGCTATTTGGACTGCTCCGGACCCATTGGAACTAACAGCTACTTCATTTGGGATCACCTTGAAGAGTGTGGCATTATACACATTCTCTGATTTGTTATATATATATATATATATATATATATATATATATATATATATATATATATATATATATATATTTGATTAGTATATTTATATATACAAATATGTATTTTTTATATAACTATACAATTATATACATCTATTTAGTGTATATACACATATACATATTTTGTACAAATTACTAAGAGACACTTATATATATATATTATATACGTTTTATTGGTATATACTTTGAGTGTAAAAGTGTATTATATACGTATCCCTACTAGATGGCCCTAGTTGACTAGTGCCATACCTGGCAGAGCTCCTGAGTTCATGAATTGTGATGTGTTAGTGTAGCGCCTGATGCAAATGTTGTATTTGATATATTTTTAGGACTATGGGTTCCTCCAGACGATACTCTGGAACAGGACATTGGTTTTACCAGCTAAGGACCTAAGGCAAGTACATTCTCTGATTAGTTTCTAATTTATGATATCTCCTATGTTCACTGTATCTAGTGTAAATATCCATGCTCTTGACACGCTGGTTACACGGATTGGTATACACGGATCTCGTCATGAGATGTTATTCCTTATTCATGGTGTAGCTTGTACAAGACTTGTTTTCCTTGTTATCTTGTGCATGTACAGACACTGATTCCCGGGGAAATTGCTACCTCCCTAGGGAATCCCGTGCCATAGCGTAACATGATTGGATCTACTATACCAGTCGGGAGTGGGGAGTATTTTAGTGTAGATATGTGATCATACCCAACTTTTCATGCATCATAGCTCACCCCACATCTCACGTCGGGTGCGGCCTGACCCTCTCCATGCTTCATAGCTGTTACATGTGATTAGCCTGACCTATACATGCATCATAGCTAACCAACGGTTAGCCTGACCTTCGTGAATCATAGCTAATCACATGTAACCAGCCTGATCAAGTTCCCAAGCCGATCATATGTTAAAGCTAGTACTCACACACTTAGTCATAGTTTTCTTGCTCATGGACATATTGTTTCTTTTCCTGCAGTTACTTACAGTATTTTCCAGTATTTCTTTCATTGTACATTTCTCGTACCTATACATGCATCTAGTATATTTCCATCTAGAACTGCTACATAGTTTTTGTCATTTATATAGAATTGCTATTTAGAGATGTACTTTGCTCCTGCCTGACTGGAAAATATTTTTCCAGACTGTGACCTTAGTGGACTTGTTTCTGACACTTGGGGATTGTTGTTACTGATTGCAGGTATGATTATTTTGTCATTAGACTTGTGTTGTATTCTTTTGTTTCTTTAAATTCTTATCGTGATGTAGTTGTGATTGAGTATGTTGTTCATTTTATAGTGGTATTCGTTTCTCCTTATGGAGTTGGATACTAGTGTGAGATTTTTTAGACAGTACTTGACCTAGACAGCGTTCTACCGTCGATGCTGCGGCGTAGGCTGGATGTACCCACGCTCTCGTGCCCTTATACCGGGTACGGGTCGTGACAATATTATCTCTGAACTACGTCTCTCCACAATCCCCACAGAGTCCATATAACCTCTGCCAGGATTTGTCTCAAACCTATTACTTGCACTAATGTGCGCAAAAAGTAATAAGTCCACTAAAAATCTCCCAGTGGAATGTCCTCGACAAATACGGTATCATCCTACGTCAGCCTATTATTCAGAGAAGACGGACAGTCAGCGAATTCGAAAAAAAATTTGCGCAAAGCAGTTCGGCGGGTTCTACGCTAAAGGCGATTTCTACGCTCGACAGCAACAGATCTACGATTTTATGCTTGCAAGCTATAAGTCTATGGTTTTTTGCCCGGATGCCTTTGTGCTCGGTAGCTTTTATGCTCTAGAGGCAACAAACCTACGACTTTACGCTCAGCAGATACCAAATCGATGATCTCACACTCGGTGGAGCTCAGTTTACGCTCAGAAGCAATAGATCCGCAAAACTTTACGCTCGGAGAAATTTTCTTTTCAGGAGCTACAGATCTACAGTTCTACGCTAAAGGAGCTTTCTACGCTCGACAGCTACGAATCTACGGCTTTACGTTCGACATCTATAAGTCTATGGTTTTACGCCCGGATGTCTTTATGCTCGGTAGCTTTTATGCTCGAGAGGCTACGAACCTATGACTTCACGCTCAGGAACCACAAGTCTACGATTTCACGCTCGATGGTGTTTTACGCCCAGAGGCTACAGGCTGATGATTTCACGCTCCACGACTTTCCGCATATTCGAACAGTCCCCGAAGCGGTCAATTGCAAAGAGTTCACACAGAAGAAACTCGTTCTTGACCCCAAAGTACCCGAAACATACAGAGTTCAAACATTAAGAAATTACTCTTCTCGGGTCCAAAATTGGAGGTTCATCCAGACTCTAGTCTGAACATCTCGTATATCAAGATGGCAAACTCAGTTTGACAGACAAAACCTCGACCCTGTTCCAAGGGAGTTTTGAGAGGTCATTCTTGAAGACGAAGTCTGAACAAAATTTCTGCTCATCAGAAGCAGCAGTTCAGAGCTCTACGCGGTCCCTCAGTCCTAGCAACAGGACAGTTCTAAATGTTCAAAAAATGCTTAACAGCATTCTATGGACTGTTCGCTATGCGCAAAAGGACAGGACCTAGCACTCTCTCTACGGAGTCGGCGTAAAGAATTAGACGTGTCAAAGCTACACATATTCAGACTTCACAGCAACGTATGGCAAGATGATCATATGAAGAAGAAGACGATTTTATTAAAATCAAAATTACGATTACATATGAGGGAAATCTGATCTACAAGGGTTTTTCTCTATTTTTTTCATGATTACATCTGAGGGAAACTCCGTCGACAAAAGGATTTCCCCACCGTCGTCTGAAGGCCGCCCTCGGAATCTGTTCTGACAGGTTCTCGCATTGGTGGTCTTCCTCTTCTTCCAAGAAGATGATCAGTGGCAGGAGGATACAAAACTAGGCATATGACCCATCCTCCAACAGAAGGAAAGCAGGGTAATTCTGCTTTCCTACAGACCACCGCCACTCTAGCCGGTCTGTCTGCCTCTCGTCACCAGAGGTAACTGGAGAAGGTGCCACTTGCAAGCAGCGTGGTGAAATACGATTCTTTGTCTCTCCCGAAGAACCACCATACAAAGTTGCTGATTATCCCGAGCAAGGGAGGCTAACATATCCTTCCATGATCCATCGTTGTAGTGGACACTTGCTCGAAGACGTCGTCTTTTTCAGCTCCCTACATGCTGGAAGAACATGATCTCCTTCTTCCTCAGGTCAACCCGACGAACTCCGGCGATCATCTCTGCATTGTGATGGGAATGTGGGGAGAACAGGTTAACTCCCCCAGCCTTTTTATAGGTGAAAGAGATCACAGCGGTCCCCAATAAATCTGCCATAAAATTCGCATCGACCGTTTCAACGCTCCATTCAGAAATGTTTCGAGTTACGAGGGGCCGTTCATGCTTCATTCAAAGCGTTTCAAATTCCGAGGAATTTAAAAGCTTTGAAGGGGGTCTTGTAGAAGCATAAAAAATATGCTGGGAGGAGCTACGCAGCATACTGATGCAGAGCAGCGTAAACAGAGGCCTTCAGAGCCATCAAGCGTACAAGCAGAGCTTTCTCCGCTAAACACAACGTGAAGTACAAGCTCAAAGGACCATCCGCGTAAGTGCAGTACGTCCAGGCCGCTCTAGCGTAAACAGGGTTCTTCATCGCCTCCATGGCGTAAAACTCAGCCGATCTCAAAGCAGCGTTAAAGCGTACGAGGAACGCTTTGTCTTCCCCGAAATGAACCTGTCAAGTCACGCAGCGAACCTGACCTCTGACTCCTGACAAAAAGTGCTGCACGGCTACCCAGACGACGGCTGGAAACGATGACAGACCCCTCGGAACGTGCACCACAGTATGATGCGGATCTCTGTATTTAATGCAGAGGATTTGGTTAAAATATCACCCGAACCGTCGTTTACTGACGTCCCCTCAGCATAAACTGCTCTTTCACGTACAAGGGGATACGCTGCCTTGTTTTACACAGGAAAACATGAGCTGTTTTACGCTCCGCAGTAGACAAACCGCCTGCCATGTCAAAAGTTGCACTTCGTACGGGGCTCAAGGTACGTCTCTATGTCTAATTGCACAGAGCGATGACAGTTTCTCTCAAGGCACGTCTCTGCGACGGATGCACAGAAGGGCTGCAGACCTTCAAAATACGCCTTCATATTTAATGCACAAGATGGTGGCAAATCTCTGCAAGAGATTTGATTATATCTTCAAAAGCCGTAATTCCGGCTAAGACGTCCACATCAGCACTCTTGCACGGTACGCAGCGGCTTCTACGCTCATTCAAGATCTGTGCTCATTCGGCTTCTACGCCCATTCGGCTTCAAACGCCCACTCAGTCTCTACGACCATTCGGCTTCAAACGCCCACTCAGTCTCTACGACCATTCGGCTTCAAATGCCCGCTCAGTCTCTATGACCATTCGGCTTCTACGCCTACTCGGCTTCTATGCCCATTCGGCTTCTATGCCCATTCGGCTTCTACGTCTACTCGGCTTTTATGCCTATTTTGGCTTCTATGCCAGGGTGACAGTCATTTGGCTTCTACGCCAACCTCTTCTACACAAGGAATACCTACCTACGTGGCTTCTACGCCGTGATCTTCGCAGCAGATATACGCATTTTGTCCCCTTAGTTGGACACGCATCACATGCTCACTCAAAAGGTCATCTATACGCAGACATTGGTTATTTTAACCGTTGTGTAAAAGGGTGCTGTACTTTCCACTCCTCGGTTTTTACATCGACGGAGTGGTCACTGTCACCAAAACTCTATAAATAGAGACCCCTATCAATGGGAAAAAAGGTCAAAAAACTTCAAACTTGAAGATCGAACAAGGTCGAAACTTTGAAAGAAGGATCGAACAAGGTCGAACTTTCCAGAAAGATCGAACCAGAGGTCAAGAGAGAGAGAGAGAGAGTCCGGAGCTCAGGCAAAGAGTAGAGATCGACGACTTTGGCATCGTGCATCCACTCTCCTTTGCAACCTTCGAAGCTGCTACCTGTCTTCCACGGCACTTCTTCAACATCGTGTGGTCCAAGGGCTAAAGTGATCGACTGCAGATCAGACACCTATAGCAATTTATACCCAGATTAAATAAATTGTACTTCCACATCCTCGTATAGGATTAAATTGTACAAGTTTGTTTGTAAACCAAAGGGCACGGGTTTCGTATAAACCCCGTCATTGAAATACACTTTCATTCTTTCGTTTAATACCACAAACACACATAACTGCTTATTTATACAAGTTTCCTTGAACATCTAGTATTTTCACTCGCTGAACGAATGAGAAATTTGCTAAGTCCAAGAGACCTCCATGCGACATCGAACTCCATGCGGCAGTGATGTGCATTGCCCTTCAACTGTATTATGATGGCAATAGCTAGAATATACATCTCTTGGAAGAGTCTAGAGAACTCCTCCCAAGTGACTCGGTCCATTCCAAGCCGTCTTTCCTCATATAGCCACCAGTGATGTTTATTTCCCGTCAACTGCATTCTGACGGCAGTCATCCAACGCTCCCTCGGAAGCTTAGCTACTTATAATTGGTGTTGAGTATTTACGAGCCACTCATGAACTTCAGTAGGCTCCTCCTTGTCAAAAAATATATGGGACTTCAGCTGGCAGAAATCAGTGATTGAACCCGTCGATGACCGTCTAGCTGGTGGGTTTGCCTGCTCTAGTGCGGTCACTATGTTGTTCCTCAGGTTCTTTGCCTGGTGACGCTGAACCTCTTGATGAACCTCCTATTGTGCTTGCATTATTACGTAGAATATTTAAAATATCTGTTGTTCGTCCATAGGCTATCCTGGTGGGAAAATGGGCATCGGTGGAGTAAACTGTGACGGTGGTGGAATGTCGTCTCGCCGGAACCTCGAGGCGTGCTGATATGCTTGATTGCTTTATTGAGTTAAGGGATCTCCACTTAGTAGTATGACCCCATCTTCGTAAGTGACCACAACACCTTGTGGTGTGCCCCATATTCGAAAAGCAGGCATATGCGGCAAGCAGAGTACGCGACCACTTTTTTTTTGACGCATGACTCGAAAATCGTGGCACATGTTTCTATAATTTTTGTCTTTTCTTCCTGGCATTCTTTATGGCTTGTCACATCAATAACTTTATGTCACACCACTAACACTTCATTCATTGCCCGTCACTTCAACACTTATCCCAAGGAGTAGACTTTAACCCTGAGCATGCGGCCCAGACTCCATATGCGGCCAGAATTTTTCATGCGGCCTAACTCTATATGGGGCCAGGATTTGTCATGCAGCCCTAACTTCATATGTGGCCTAGAGCCATATGCGTCCTCAACTTTCCATGCGGCCTTGCTTATTTTGATTGAATATTTCTTGTTCTTCGTGACCCAATGTATAATTGGTAATTGGACTCGAATATTGTATTCGTGTTGATACCACTATTACCTGATAATTGTCCATATTGTAATATGCACTAAGGTACGACACATCGTGTCACATGTTAAGTGATTATATTTGGGTTGTGCATCGAGAATGCCTCTAAATTTCTGAATGTGTGATATTATAAATATATATTATTTTTCCAGCACGGGCATAATAAGCGAATCAACTACCGAAGCGTGGCTAGAATATTGATTGTCTGAATGTTGCATACATGCTCGGTCCAGATTTGACTTTCATGGATTCGTATATAGCATGCCCATACTTTGTATGACATCTTAAGTGAAATTCTCATATGACCACGCCTTGATATTTCAAACACAACATAGGGCTAATTAGGTAACTAAAAATGGTAGTAACATTGGAGGGAACGGTATCCCAAGATCATGCCAACGAACCTTCCCACAGAGATTCATTCTAAGTGCGTTGTGGGCTCCAACGCAGATACTGTAATCTGCCTTAGTAGAGTGCAGTATCTTACCTATTATTATGCTGAGCCACTGTTTTACTATAGGAATACTAGAACCGCTAATACCGTATTTTTAGCGTAGTGGCCCTACGGAGAACTAGTGTATCTCATGAATATTTATTTTATTTATTTGGCTCAGTTAGCTCGTGTTTGGCACTGGTGTGATCTGAGAATTCCTATTATGCATTATTTCTGAGATAACCTCAGACTCCACAAATAGCATATCGTACAAATGATTGGCCAATATAAGAAAATGGACTTTGTTGTGATTGTATTATTCGGCTAGTAGCCTAGGGAAATGGACTATCATAGTATGATGGTTCAACCATTGTCCTTGTTTGGTTGTAGGGTTGGGCCTTTGCGCTAGGATATGCCATGGACCTAAGTTACGACACTGAACCTATGTATTATTATATATTTTTCTTGGGTTTTTGTTTATCTATTTCGTGCTTCCTTTATGGTACTTGCTATTTGGGGTTATAAAACCCCTAAGTTTAATAACCGTATTAAGTATTTAATTAATTATTTAATTTAAGTATAGTATTTATCAGCTAATTAAAAGAAATAAAATTTATTTAATTTTATTTTTAGGTATTTGTGCATTGAGGGATTTAAAGAGCAATTATAATTTTTTTCTTAATTTATTCCATGTAGGAGACCCTGTGGACATTTGATAGCTTAATGGTATGCACTAATATAATTTTTAGAATTTTCTATATATATATATATATATGTGTGTGTGTGTGTGTGTGTGTGTGTGTGTGTATGTATGTAAGGTTATTAAAAAGAATAATAGAAGAAAAGGAATTAGAAAAAAATTAGAAAAAAAATTAGAAATAGAAAAGGATAAAAGAAATGAATAGATAAAAAGATAAATAAAATAAAATTCCTAATGGATCTAACCCATTTCCTATCCTAACCCAAACCCACCTACCCTACCCGCGCACCCAACCCGTTCCAAATAAACAGCAACAGTTATAGCAACCCGCGCGTGAAATCCCCCTCCCCCGCTATATATATATACTATAGTTATAGAAAACCATAACCCTAATTCTCCCTCTCCCCGACCCGAGCGCCGCCGGAGCCCAGAGCCACCGCCAGAGCCGCCACGACATCGCCGGAGTAGCCGCACAGCCGTGACCATGACCCCGCACCGCGACAGAAATACACTGCAGCGTACTTGTGTTCACGCTTTGTTTTCTGCGCCATCGCTCGACCAAACTCGACCCTGTTTTTGCCGGTATGATCCCCACATATCCCTCTCTAAATCCCCTAGATTAGTTTTCATCGTTCAACACGTAAACCTAGGCAAAAATCGACGCCAAGTCGAGAAAAAAACTACGACATTTAATCTTAGAAAATCTGTTTCAACCACCCCTGTTTACGGACTCGTATCTCCCACCACAGAGATCCGAATTTAGTTTTTCTTCTTGCTATGCGAAGACCACCTAACCTAGATTATTTTTTGTCAATTATACTATTTTATTTGATGTTGTATGCAGAATTAAATTAGGATAAAAACCCATAAAAACCTATTTTTCGAAACACAAAAAATTTGTGATACGGAGCGCGCCCCGCCAAACGAGACCGTCCCATCGTGTACCAAGTGTACCGAAAGGTGCGCACGGTATACCCAGATGTGTGAGATTTTACGAAAAATGATTCGGACGCGTGTGCGCGTCGAAATCAGCCGGTATCCGCAAAAATCCTCCGTATCGTGACTTTGCAAAATCCTGCGCCATTTAGTGTACGCTCGTTAGAATATGACGAAACTTGTGCCATTGGACTCGTGGTATCGTGCTGGTCCTGTGACCTAATTTTTACGCAATTCTAAGACAGTTGACCAAGTCACCTATTGGCGGGCCTCATGGTTGACTTTTTGGGCAAAATTATGTTTGGCTCACTAGAATCCATATTTGGATATACCGTTGAGTTTGTGCTGATATTTGGAGTTGTTTGACCTATAATTTATCCTATTTAGAGACCGTTACCCCTGACACGCTTTTTGGTGCAAAGTGGCCCACATGTGGAGCCCGCTTTGACCTAAAATTACCGTTTTGCTCCTGTGTCCAAATTGGACGAAAGGGTAGTGCTTTCTAGCTATCTCGCTTATTCTGGGAACGTTGGTGATGTTTATTTCAGCATCCGAAGATATTTATTCTGAGGCCGTAGTTTCTGACTCTTAGTGTTTGACATCTGGACGTTACATTTTGCAGCCCTCTTGCCAGGCAAGTATACCTTGCCTTGTTGTACTGTTTAAATTTAGTTATTATTTTAGTTGCATGTTTATTATTTTAGATTATATAACTGTACGCGGCCGAGAGAGACTCGGGTGCAGTCAACGAAGGCGTTGACGTTAGGACTTGTGTCTGACCTAGTGTCTAGTAGACCACCTAAAGTTGTGAAGTTATTGGTATGACTCCACAGGCCTTGACACATATCATTACATGTCACAGAGTGAGTTCATGTAGGGACGCGTGCCTCATACTCAACTGGCCATCGGTGTGAGCAACACATGTAACGGTATTTAGCTTAGTGTTTATTTCTCTAGAGACTTGCATTATAGTACGAGATATCCACGTGGTGTTCACGACTTGTACTATATTGGGCGGGGAGGACGACTAGTAGGCGTATGGGATACCCACTTTCTTTATTCAGATTTTACACTCGACGGGGCAATATGGACGTTATATACTATGCAGATTCTACGTTCTTCGGAGCGATATGGACGTTATATACTATGCAGATTCCCCGTTCTTCAGAGTGGTAGGGCGTTATTATATTACATAGCGCCCTTGTATTGGGGGCATATGTGGCATATACTAGTCAGTCATGACGATTGGTGAATTACGTCAGCATATGTCTAGCCTACACTTTCCCATACATACTAAGTTGTCCTCAAATTGCATTTCACTTAGATGGTTAGCACACCCATTTATTTGTTCAGTATTTACTTTATGGCATGATTCTATATATCTTGTTATGTCCCTCTAAGGACCTGGTCCCTTTCCAGGTGTAGATGTTCATGAGTATTCGCAGGAGCGCAGATCCGGATTGGTTACTTATGTTCCGAGGAGTCTTCTCTTCGAGCCTCGTGATTGTTAGATATTGTACTTATATTGTATTTATCTTGTTATTTTATATTCTAGTTCGATAGTGGATTTATTTCCATCCGACTGTCATACTTTGGTACTTCATGTTGAGATCTAGTTTCATAGATATTGGTTATTTGTCTCTATTTAATTTATGTGGATGAGATTAGATTATACACTGTGACTTATGATAGTTTTTACCATTGGTGAATTATTATTCATGATACAGCGTACGCATGAGTTATGATTTTCATATATTGGAGTTACCATACACATACGGCTGGCATGCTTACGTGTCCTAGTCCTACGTATTTTGGGACTGGGGCTTGACATATTTTTAGTGGTGGCCCATGCAGGTCAAGAGTATATTGTCTCGGTTATATTACTGTACTGAGCAAACCTGCACCTAGGATTAGAGTATAGGATCTCATCCACAAATGATTATGACTTATCTTCCTTCCAATCTGTTCTATTTGAATAGCTGCATCATGCTTGATTCATGTGCTTCCCTAATAGTTTCTTGAGTATAGCTTTTCGTAGAATATAGGAATCCCTGTTGTTAGATAATAAGTAGGGTAACCTTTCTATTAAGAGTACAACTAGGATAATGACACATCACTGAGTTAGAATACTTAATGAACCCTAGCATTCCTTACTACCTAATGAACCCTAGCAACCCTTACCTGTAGAATGATTGACCATTATCCCTTGATAATTAGGGATGACTTGAGAGTAGTATAGACACAACTAGAGTGAGTTATAAATTTAACCATATTGTTTGACCCTAGCATTGTGGGACCAATAGAAATCCAAGGTTGAATATTAGGACCAAAACTTAACTTCTATAGTGGGATAGTATTATAGAACTATAAATTTAGGTTCTTGTCCTGATACTAGCAGACAGTACCTTAGGAAGCCAAGAGGAATGAATATAACATTTTCCTCGATCAAACCTCGAGCACAGATATTAGCATACCATATTCCCCTTAGAAAACCATAATATTATCTAGAGTCCCTCTATTTTTCAATTCAAATTTTGATCCTCTGAAAACTTAGCGCTCGCTATATTTGTGCGACGACTAATTATATTCTACTATTCTTCATCTTTCAATTTGTGCCACTTAACCTTTCTGATTTTAGGCCAAGTGATTTTATCTTATGTTAAGGATATATAGTTGTTAGGATTATAGTTGTAATCTTAAACTTTGAATTATGTGCTTGGTAGTTAGAACTTGATAGTTTGAGTTATTTCTTTAGATTGTGATCTGATTATTCTTAGTTTTAAATTACGTAACATGTACCCCACCTCAATATAGGTTATATCCTCTTTCCCCTTGAAGGCCAGTAACTTTTCCATTCTTACTATTGACACATGTTCTATGAGCACTATGATTAAGACTTAAGGTGACCATTACCTATATAATGCAATAAGAGACCCTAATAAGTACCAAGATCTATTTTGCATATACCCCAATAAGAGTTTATACCTTATTTATAAGAACAAGGTTATTTTGTAGATTTTCCTTAAGACTGTCACAGTATTAGTTTATTATCTGGGTAGTATGCCTCACAACCTAGTAACATATAGTCCTATTAACTCATTATTGAAGTGTAACTGAATGACATTAACTGTATACTAGCATAAGACGATAGTGTTTATTCAGACTGTATAACTTAGAGGTCCATGCTCCTATTTGGTCGACTAGCAACTTAGACAAGGAGTTAGTATGACAACTATAAAGACTGTAGATTCTTATCTTTTTATGAACTTGAATTACTATGTACTTTCTTTCATCATGATCCAGCGTATTTATATTTTATATACTACCTTGACTGATGTCGCTATTATAGCCTAGTTTTGCGAGCTTATTTTTTTTATCAAGCTTGTTCACAACATATGTATTATTGGATGCATATACTAATACATTTCAGAATCAGTATATTACGGTCTGATTAACTATAGTGCGCTTGGTTCGCCCTTCGCATAACTACTTTACGTGGATTGAGGTATATAGTGATAAGTAGACGAATGTACTTGTCCTCTAGATATGTCTGAACATAACGTATCAGTTACATAACTGTACTAATATGAGCATGTGAATAGAAATTACCAAAATAGGATTTCAATCCACAACTGCCTTGACAATTTCTATTTGAATTCTTTAAACGCCTTGATCCCCACCCTTCTATTCTATTACCTCCCCCTTGAACTCTTTATTATTGTTTTTCATCTTCTCTTATTTCGGAAAGATGAAACCTCGTGCTTAGTATAAGTTTGATACAGAGAGTACTAGATATACCCCATAGGGCAATCACAGTACTTGATGATTATTTTCCGTAATTAAGGGTATATCATAGGTGATATATTTTGTGTAAACTCTTGAGGATTGCTAAACATGATTGAATAAATTGAGGAATAAGTTTTCGTAAATGTAAGAGCCTTATATGATAGATGGGTAAATTTTAAGTTGGGTAGAAGTTGCATTGTCAACTTGAAAGAAATTTCTTTTAGATTGTGATCAAGCAAGATTAGATTGGGAGATTCAGGTCATTTTAATTTTAAGAAATTTTAAAAGAAGGATTAAGATGATGATGATTTAAAAATTTTAAAAACTTTGATATGGCGAACCAAACCTTTATACTTGGGCATATGATTTAAATTTTGAATATTGAAGGTTGAATCATCGTTTTAAATCTTGAGGAAAATAAATGAAACTCTAAACATGAACATTGACGGATTGAATTCCAAAATTGATGATTTGAATCAAAAGTTAAATTTTGATGGTTGGATTACCTATTTGAAATATTGAGGATGTGAATTGAATTTAAAATTTGAAGAATACAAAAATTCATAAGTGAAAATAGGAATAATATTGAATTAGAATTGTTTTTTTAAAGAAGATTATGATAGTTGGAGATCATGATGTGGAAATTGATGTGGGCTATTTAAAACTTGAAAATATCATATAGATTTAGCTTAAATTTGGATGTGATTATTTAAAAATCGAGAAGAGATTACAATATTTTGATTAAATAGAGGTTACCTTAATTTTGAAAGTGATTGCGATGGATTAGAATATATTTTAAATTTTGGAAGAGATTGTGATTGACTTGCCTTATATGCGAATATGAAGGAATTAATAAATTATGCCTTATTTTAATTTTGAGGATGAAATTATTTTTAAGTTGGGAACCCCTTCACCCAAAATTAGACCTACTTGGCTTAGAAAGAGAAACTAGGGCTAGTTTGAATCCAATTAGAAATAGAACACGGTATTTTATTTAATTATACAATATTTATATCACTTAATGCACCCTACCGTTGGTTCGATAATTGGAACACTACACTAGCCATTGCCTTCCTACAAATTTTATACCCTTGACCTAGATGTGGCCGCCTTCTATTCTGACATTGGTGTAACTTATAATTATGCTTTCTTGTGCTATATTTTAGTCGCATAATATTCGTCGCGGACGTTATTTCTTAATTTTAAATAATTCTAATCTTGTGTCCTGGTGCGTCCCAATCAAAATTGGAGACACCTTGTGTAAACCCCCTCACCCAAAATTAGGTTTACTCGGCTTATATAGTAAAATTAGGGCTAGTTTGAACCCAATTAGAACTAGAACATGATATTTAATTTAATTACTAAATAGTTATGACACGTAGCGCACCTTACCGTTGCTACGATAATTGGAGCACCTCACTAGCCATTGCCTTTCTACAACTTTACAAAATTATCCTGGACATGCCCGCCTGCCTTTCTGACCTTTGTGTAACCCATAATCATGTTCTCTGGTACTATATTTTAGTCGCACAATAAACGTCGCTGACGTTATTTATTAATTATAAATAAATTTCAACTCAATACCCTTGTGCGTTCCAATCGGAATTGGAGACACAATCTTGCCCGTCTTGTGCATCTCAAATTTTATTAATATTCTACACTGTCCCCTCTACGCCCTGACACTTGTGCCCCGCCTAAATCTAATCCCATGTACTCCTAATTAATTCTAGAACATCATGCGCATTCGATTTAATTAATTAAAATTAATTTTTGCCTCTGTGCAATTTTCTAATTTTTGGGGGGCTCTTATGCAAAAACGTATTAAGGTGCCCCCACCATTGGACAATTCGTGAAGAAATCTATTTTTCTCCTTCATAGAAATTTTCCCATAATTTTTCGGGATGTGCAACGCGTGCGCACATCGCCCGTATATTAAATCTACCCTCGCATCTAATTAACGTAATTTATAGCCGTCCCCAACATCCCCATGTGAGCCCAAGGCCCAATTCCTAGAGATATTGACCAAGTCAAACCAAGCTTTTAGGTCAAACACCCACCACATGTATATAAACAAATTTTCTTTCCCTTTTCTTTATTTTTTTCTCTCTCCAATACCTAAAACCAGCCGACCCTTACCTCATCCCCAAGCCCTCTCTACTGTTCTCCTTCCCCGACCTTCCTCCGGCAAGCCATCCCGCCGGAGCAGACCAAGCAGCATCGCCCCCCAACGGTCGGAGACCCCGCTGCACTTCCCAGTTCTCCTCCAGCGCCGCCTGGGAGCCGCTGCACTGACGCCGGACCGACCCGACCCAACTGTCGACTCCCTCCCTTGATGACCAGGCTCCGATCATCGTCCCCAGAGCACAACCACCTCCGCCTCATTGCTCCCAGCCGCCACAAGCCACTGCTCTTCCTTCGGTGATCTCCCTCGCGGAGCTCGACCACCGGCAAACACCAACACCACCACCGACGTTCACCTGCTCATCACCTCCTCTCCTTCTTCCACCCTGAACTCCTCTCCCTCCGGCCATCTCGACTTGCACCTCCGACCCTTCCTGTCCTCCGTCACCCTTGCTGGAGCACCTTACCCTGGCCGGACTTTGGCAACAGTAACTCATCATCATCATCTTTTTCATCCTCATCAATCCATCATTATTATCATCATCATCATCATCGCATCATCGGTAACTCATCATCGTCCTCGTCGTCGTCTTCAGCGTCAACCTCGTGTACGTGCACGCCCGCGCAGGTTCGTTCCTGCCCCCTCGTGATTTCATGTACTTATGTGTATGCAAATAGGTATAGGTATGTACTTGGTATGTATAGTATAGGTATTCCATTAGTATAAGTTTAATAGGTATATAATCGGTATAAAAATAATATATACATATATATATATATAGTATACATACTCAATTAATATACATTTGGTATATCTAAGTACTTCCTTGGTATATATATATATATATATATATATACATATATACATATATTGTATAGGTGTTTAATTGGTGTATATAAATTATAAGTAATTAATTAAATGCTAATTTATAATTATGACTATATGTAATTAGACCGTACGACCCTAGGACACCATGGACTGTCCCGTACTTACCTTGACCATGTTGACCCTAAATACTTATGAATTGCCTGCCTTGCGTACCTTAATGTACTGGCTTAGACACATGTCAATCGACTGTCTGATTGTGTACAACACTTGAAGATGAGACCCCACATAATTCAACGCGTAATTTATCGTGCTAGATGACTAGTGTTACCCCTAGTGTACCCTCCTGAGGCCAGTATAAATAGGGTTGTGTATGTGCTAGTGTAATGACTAATGATTTTATTATATTATATTTATGTGTACATAGGATATTGGGTTTGTTCTGCGCAATTTTTGGAGTAGGTTATTGGTATATTGCAGCTTCCTTGCCAGGCAAGTATACCTTGCCATTGTACTGTTATTTATATTCCATATGTTGCATGCATCTTTATTTTCTGTCTTTAGTTCATATATTTTAACTGTTATATAAAATGCGCGCGACGGTGTCATCGCGGTATATTTTTATTTATGTATTTGCATTGACCTTGTTTATGAGACTACCCCATTATCATGTAGCATCTTTAGGTTCATCGGCCGTGACACAGTTGTTACACGAGTTGTGAGTCTCATATAGATCACGGACTGGCGTGCAGGGTTGGCCTCCTGTACGTGTGAGCCATGCGTTAGGAATAACTGCTGTTAGAAACTTTGTATGCTAGTAGACTTAGCAGTTATTAGAGGTCTAGAGACATAGCCTATTGTAGTACAGTGGTCCCATCCTTGTCCTTGTTTGGCTGCAGGATTGGGCTAGGGTACTAAGAATAGGCTATGAACCAAATTGTGTCATGGATGTGACATGCTTAGAGCATGGGGTGGGGAGAACAACAAGTATCGCATTTGAGCTCCTTTACACTTTTCCTTCTGTAAACCGGAAGCTCCGCTGGAGATACGGACGGTGATGACCCCTTTACTACTTGGCGGGCCTCTGCCGTTCAAAAGACGACATGCCTTTGAGGCTCCTAGTTCTCCGAGAGAGTCATGTCAATCCCAGTTCTTAGCCAGATAGCTCACTTGTTAGAAAGTTGTTCTCAAACTGCATTCACATAGATGGTTAGGCGACCCATTGGATATTTATTTCAGTACTTTATTGGCATGTGTTTAAGTATCTTGTTATGTCCCTCTGAGGACCTGGTCCGCTGCCAGGTGTATCTGTTCTTGAGTATTTGCAGGAGCGCAGATTTGGATGGTTGTATATGCTTCGTGGATGTCTTCTCTTCGAGCCGTGATCGATAGCTGGTATACTTATATTGGGTTGATTGTGTTGTACTTATTTTGTATTTGCTCTTATATTCGAGTTGGTAGTGGATTTGTTTCCATCCAACTATCATCCTTAGATACTTCTTATTGAGATCTAGTTTCATAGATGCTGGTTATTTATTTATATTTAATTTTCTGTGGATGAGATTTAGATTGTACCCTATGACTTGTGACATATGTTTATACCACTTGTGGATTGATATTCATAATACAGCGTACGTGTGGATTTGGTTTCCATATATTGGAGTTGCCATATCCATGCGGCTGGCATGCTTACGTGTCCTAGTCCTACGTATTTTTGGGACTGGTGCGTGATACCTTGACCCATTTTGTGTAACCCAAATTAGGGTAATATTCTATTCTGAGTCCCCTATATCCATGACACTTGTGTCCCACCAAATTTTATTCCCATGTACTTCTAATTAAGCCCAGAATACCCAACACACTAATTTTAATTAATTTAATCCAATTTCCATCTTTGTGTAATTTTTAAATTGTTGGGCACTTTTATGCAAAAGTGCATTGAGGTGTCCACACCATTGGACACAACACCTGAAGAAACCCATTCGTTCATATGAATTTTTCCTATGATCTTTGGAATATGCAACGCGCAACATCGCCCACTCATTTAAACCTAGCCTTGCATTTAAAATACAAATTATAGCCCTCCAAACATTCCCATGACAATTGAAAAATCATGGAGGTTAGGATGGAGGAAGGTACAGAATAAGCTGCAAATCTCTATCTTATATCATCCTTGACTTCCTATCGTGGCTTAGTTTTAAATTTCGAGGACGAAATTTTTATAAGTTGGATAGAATGTAAAATCCCTAATTTTAATAATCGTATTAAGTATTTAATTAATTATTTAATTTAATTATAGTATTTATTAGCTAATTAAAAGAAATAGAATTTATTTGATTTTATTTCTAGGTATTTGTGCATTTAGGAATTTACGGAGCAATTATAATTTTTCCTTAATTTATTTCATGTAGGAGACCCTGTGGACAGTTGAAAAAGGATAAAAAAATGAATAGATAAAAAGATAAAGAAAATAAAATAAAATTCTTAATGGATCTAACCCATTTCCTATCCTAACCGAAACCCACCTACCCTACCCGCGCACCCAACCAGTTCCAAATCAACAGCAACAGTTATAGCAACCCGCGCGTGAAATCCCCCTCCCCCGCTATTTATATATACTATAGTTATAGAAAACCCTAACCCTAATTCTCCCTCTCCCCAACCCGAGCGCCGCCGGAGCCCAGAGCCACCGCCAGAGCCGCCACGACATCGCCGGAGTAGCCGCACAGCCGTGACCGCGATCCCGCACCGCGACAGAAATACACTGCAGCGTACTTGTGTTCACGCTCTGTCTCCCATGTCATCGCTCGACAAACTCGACCCCGTCTTTGCCGGTATGATACCCACCTATCCCTCTCTAAATCCTGTAGATTAGTTTCCATCGTTCAGCACATAAACGACAAAACTTTTGCAACTTTTGCACGCTTTTGCAAAACCTCACGCCATTTAGTGTACGCTCGTTAGAATACGATGAAACTTATGCCACTGGACTCGTGGTATCGTGCTGGTCCTGTGACCCAATTTTCACGCAATTCTAAGACAGTTGACCAAGTCATCTATTGGCGGGCCCATAGTTGACTTTTTGGACAAAATTGTGTTTGGCTCACCGGAATCCACATTTGGACATACCGTTGATTTCGTGCTGACATTTAGAGTTGTTTGATCTATAATTTGTCCCATTTAGAGACTGTTATCCCTGGCACGCTTTTCGGTGCAAAGTGGCCCACATGTGGAGCCCGCTTTAACCCAAAATTATCGTTTTGCCCCTGTGTCTAAATTGGACGAAAGGGTAGTACTTTTTAGCTATCTCGCTTATTCTGGGAACGTTGGTGATATTTATTTTAGCATCCGGAGACATTCATTTTGAGACCGTAGTTTCTGACTCTTGATGTTTGACATCTGGAAGTTACATTTTGCAGCCCTCTTGCCAGGCAAGTATACCTTGCCTTGTTGTACTGTTTAAATTCAGTTATTATTTTAGTTGCATATTTATTGTTTTAGATTATATAACTGTGCGCGGCCGAGAGAGACTCGGGTGCAGTCAACGAAGGCGTTGACGTTAGGACTTGTGTCTGACCTAGTGTCTAGTAGACCACCTAAAGTTGTGGAGTTATTGGTATGACTCCCCAGGCCTTGACACGTATCATTAATCGTCACAGAGTGAGTTCATGTAGGGACGCGTGCCTCATACTCGATTGGCCATCGGTGTGAGCAACACGTGTAACGGTATTTAGCTTAGTATTTATTTCTCCAGAGACTTGCATTATAGTACGAGATGTCAACGTCGTGTTCACGACTTGTATATCTACATTGGGCGGGAAGGACGACTAGTAGGCGTATAGGACACCAAGTTCCTTTATTCAGATTCCACGCTCGACGGGGCGATATGGACGTTATATACTATGCAAATTCCACGTTCTTCGGAGCGATATGGACATTATATACTATGCAGATTTTCCATTCTTCGGAGCGGTAGGACGTTATTATATTACATAGCGCCCTTGTATTGGGGGCATATGTGGCATATACTAGCAAGTCATGACGATTGGTGAATTACGTCAGCATATGTCTAGCCTACACTTTTCCATACATACTAAGTTGTCCTCAAATTGCATTTCACTTAGATGGTTAGCACACCCCTTTATTTATTCAGTATTTACTTTATGGCATGCTTCTATGTATCTTGTTATGTCCCTCTGAGGACCTGGTCCCTTTCCAGGTGTAGATGTTCATGAGTATTCGCAGGAGCGCAGATCCGGACTGGTTACTTATGTTCCGAGGAGTCTTCTCTTCGAGCCTCGTGATTGTTAGATATTGTACTTATATTATATTTATCTTGTTATTTTATATTCTAGTTTGGCAGTGGATTTGTTTCCATCCGGCTGTCATCCTTTGGTACTTCATGTTGAGATCGAGTTTCATAGATATTGGTTATTTGTCTCTATTTGATTTATGTAGATGAGATTAGATTATACACTGTGACTTATGATATTTTTTACCACTGGTGAATTATTATTCATGATACAGTGTACGCATGAGTTATGGTTTCCATATATTGGAGTTACCATACACATGCGGCTGGCATGCTTACGTGTCCTAGTCCTACGTATTTTGGGACTGGGGCGTGACAGGGGTCTAACCCCATTGGTTTTTCATGGCCAGATTCGAGCCAGCACCCGAGGATCCAGCGTACCTTCCCCCAACTCATGGCGCGTACCAGGTACATGGTCGCAGAGGATAGCGAGTGGGTTTTCTTCTTCCCTACTCATCATGAATATTTACTTCTTTTAGGCGTTTAGCCATCGACACCTGTTAGCCGGCTCATCTGGACATTAGTTTTTCTTACATGATTATATTAAATCAGACTACAGTTGATCACTGTCATGTACTTTTGTTACTCTTCCAGCTCCTTATTTTGCAAAGCTATTCTCCAGAAAATTTTGAGAAAGCATTTAGGACGCCTTATTGCTTTATCATATATTTTTTATGCTTATTGTTTCTTGTTTGAATGATTGAGACATAGAAATTCTTGACCATAGGAGACTTGATTGTAGCATGCACCTCCTTGTCTTATACAGTCGTGACTGTCGTACGACGTATAGCACCTTGTACAGGATAGCTGGCCATGTCCGTCTTCATATTCTGGTACTGGGGTATGACAATGCCTAAAACAAGGATTATGTATGACATAGAATTCGGAAAAAATATTTTTTTTGAACGCTTCGAAAAATGTGAGCACACTAAGCGACAAGAAGCTCTCGTCAGACTAATAATGACTTCTGACAAGCCTGCAGCACCACGTGTATGAGACCTCATGCGTCTCAAACACCATGCACTCTATGCGACTCTGGCCATATGCGTCCTAGAATCCATGCGCTCCATGCGACTCGGACCCTTTGCGTTCCAAAATCCATGCATTCTATGAGACTCTGGCCCTCTGCGTTCCAGGCTCCATGCATTTCATGCGTCTCTGGCCCGATGTGTTCCATATTTTATGCGTCCCATGCGTCTCTGGACCCCTGCGTTCTAGACACCATGCATCTCATGCGACAAAATCTTCCTGTTATGACTGAAATAATTCTCTCCAACTAAATACGATCATTTGTCAAGCTGACCAAGTCACACAAATAGAAGACGAGAACCGCCAAGATCTTCGGCAACAGCAAATCCCAATAAAACGTCCACGTGGTAACCTACCCTGGACTCAACCTATATTATACGCCCACAGTTGCAACCGTATTCTTTTGAAGGAGTCCCTTGTGGCTACCAAACCGAAGGACATGCGGCACCTATAGCATATTAGCATGATGGCTATAAATATGAACAACTTTGACGTCCAAAAGAAGGGTTCTTTCTGCTTCAGAGACCATACAAGGGGGGAGCTATGTACGGGCACACAAGCTCGGGAGAGAGAAAATAGGAGAGAGCGTCATTATTCTCTCATTAGACCGTCAACGGAGTAAATGAGATGCTACCGCACACGATCTCCATCGTCACTACCCAGATCAAAATATTGTACTTAAATACCCTGTCTAGGATCTCTTTGTACTCTTGTGTTTATTGTTAAGCTAAAGTTTTCTTAAACTCATATTAATGGCAAACAAAAAACAACAAGCTTTTGAAGATCAAAACAAAGAAATACTCAAGAACCCTCACACTCATAAAAATACAGATCTACACCATTCCATCCACCAAATCTGAAATTACCAAGTTCTAAATATGCTTAAAATAACAAAATAAATATAATAGACCAATAATATGGAGAATTTATCCATTTTTCATGCAAGGTGTACTTGCCTATGGAGGGAGGAAAAAACCTAAGAGAGAGAAGGAAAAGAAAGAATGAAGAGAGAGAGAAAAAAAAAGTTGGGTTATATAGCTAGGGTTTGAGGTTTAGACCATGGGTTCAACTCATGACCAAACAAACCCAAACCATAAATCATGAACCAAGACAAACCAAAGAATGGGTCTAGCCTCATTCAACCAAATAAATAACATTCAATCGAGAATAATACGCTCCCAATACGTATACTGGGAACGGAGAGTGACACCGCCGTTCGCCTACGCTCCCCCTCCCCCTCCCTCCTCCCCGCAACTGCCCTACCCCCTGCGCCCCCATTCTCCCGCAACAGCACCAATAGAAGTGGCGCGCGAGCAACGGCGAGTAGCGCGGTGACACGCGAGTAGCGGCAGCAGCGAGCGGCATGGCGGAGCACGCGATGCAGCGGCTGCTGCTATTGGCTGGGGGCAGGGAGCGGTGGCGGGGAGTGGGGGAGGGGGGAGGGGTCCGGTGGCTAGGGGAAGAGGGGGCCCGGTGGCTGGAAGAGGGGAGGAGGAGCGGCGGCGGTGGCGGAGGGGTAGGGAAACGGCGACGGCGGCGGCAGCCTGCCCTCGGGGGAGCGGTGAGAAGAAAGAGAAATGAGAGGGACATTTTGGTCAAAAATATTTTGTCAAAGCAGTTGATCGTCATGATTGGACGATTTTTTTCAAAAATGGGAGGACTTGTACATTATGGAAAAACTGTAGGGTGCACCCTGAATATAGATAAAAAAGTGAGGGGTAAGTCAAAATTTCTAAAAAAAATAATAATAAATCTCAAGATACTATTTTTAAAATTACTACAGTTGTGATTCACTCAGATAGCATAAAAACGCAGAAAGACTTGGAATCTTCTTTGTTTATAACAAAAATCTGTTGCTTTAGAATGTCTATTATATAATAATAATAATAATAATAATAATAATAATAATAATAATAATTGTTGGAGTGGGTGGGATTCCCAACCTATGTAGAAAATATCCCGGAGTATGATTGAGTATTTCTACATATAACAGGAATACCTCAATTTATTTGGATTGGATATTCCTAAATATAATAGGAATATATCAATGGATTTGGATTGGATATTCCTACATATAATAGGAATATGTTAATAGATTTGAATTTGGATTGAATATTCCTATCTATAATAGGAATGCTAGTTGTGGGTTTGAGGCTATATATAGGTGTCTCTTGGCCCTAAAATACATCTCTCTCTCTAAAAAAATATATAGCAACAACGAGAGAAAAGGAGGCAAGAGTGCCATTGCAACATTGGATAGGAGAAAGAAAGATTTGAGGCCGTTTCGAAGAAGGAGATCAATTTCGGATATTTTTCGTTGTCTTTCTTCTTCGTGATTATAATATATTTTCTGTTCCAAAAGAGTTGTGGTGATCCGTTTGGATCGGTGAGAAGTTTGTAAGGAGTCGGTGTATTTTTTATTCCATTAGTGGAGGCTTTTTAGGGTTGGACTCCGATCGTCCCATAGTTTTTTTCGTAAGGATTTTTCATGTCAAAAATCTCTGTGACTGTAATTTATATTTGGTATTTTTTGGTTTGTGCATTTTGCTCGGTTCTTTCGCAGGTACTCTCTGGTTTAGGGAACAGTTTCTGCACTTTCATTCCCAACAAAGTGGTATCAGAGGCAGGTTCTGGAATTTCAAAAGGGTGTCAAGAGTTGACAGGAAAACCAGGGAGGAGAGTTGGACGCGAAGCCGGTGCGCATGGTAAACCTGAACGGTACCAACTATCATTACTGGAGGAGCAAGATGAAGGATCTGCTATTTGTCAAGAAGTTGCATCTGCCGGTATTTGCTTCCAAGAGGCCGAGTGACAAATTTGAAGAGAACTAAAGTTTTAAGCATATATAGGTGTGTGGGTACATCAGGCAGTTCGTTGACGAGAACGTGTACAACTACGTTGCCAGTATTTAGCACGCGAGGACACTGTGAGATAAGCTAGAATCTTTTTATGCGAAGAATACCAGAGTAAATAAATTATTCCTGATCGGATGATGATGGCTCTGCAGTACAAAGATGGGGCATCTATTACGGATCACTTGAGTGAGTTTCATGACGTGGTTGACCAGCTATCCTCGATGGGAGTCAAGTTTGACGACGAGGTTCAGGGACTATGACTATTTTGTACATTGCCAGACTCGTGGGAGACCGTACGAGTGTTTATGATCGCTTCTACTCTGGAATGCTTGGTCAGTCTAGAGTTTGCCAAGAGCGGGATACTGCATAAAGATATGCAGAGATATTCTCAGGGCACTTCATCCACATCCCACTCAGAGGCACTTTTCAGAGAGCCGCGGAAGGGGTAAAAGCAGGGGTCCAAGAGGTGGTAGAGACAAAAGCAGGAGAAGGTCCAAGGGTCGGTACGAGGACTTGGAGTATTATCATTATGGCAAGAAGGGCCACATCAAGTGGAACTGTTTCGCTTAGAAGAGAGAGAAGAAGGGCGACAAGGGGAAGCAAAGTGAGAATACTACAGCGGCGGCCTCGACACATAGAAAAGACATGATCATTGTAGGTGATGAGGTAGTTATGAACCTCGTCTGCGATGACAACTCTTGGCTGGTGGACTCAGGGGCTTCAGCGCACGTATCTCACAACAGGGCACTATTTGCTACATAGCCAATAGGAGACTGTGGAGTGTTGAAGATGGACAATGGGGATATGTCGAAGGCGGTTGCCATTAGAGATATGCATTTGAGGACAAAGACAGCTGCAGTTCTTATTCTCAAAGATGTCCGTCATGTCCCTGATATTAGTTTCAACCTTGTGTTGGTTAGAAGGTTGGATGACGAGGGTTTCTTCACTCTCTTCGGGAACAATCAATGAAAGCTTTCCAGAGGTTCGATGGTGATTGCTAAAGGAAGCAAGAGGTTCGGACTCTACTATATGGAATGGAGCGCACAAGGGGCATAGGAGGTTAACGCAACTACTGATGCGTCTACTGAGTTGTGGCACAGGCGGCTCAACCATATCATCGAGAAGGGAATGAGCTACTTAGTGAACAGGAAGGTGATTCCAGGGCTAAAGTCTACAAAGTTGGAGAAGTACACGCACTGTTTGGCGAGAAAGTAAAATATGGTATCTTTCCAAAGTCACCCAAGTTCAAGGAAGCTCGCATTGCTCGAGTTGATTCACTCGAATGTCTGCATTCCTATAAAGGTAAAATTCATTGGTGGTGCTTCTTATTTTGTAACATTTATTAATGACTGTTCCAGGAAGGTTTGGGTCTATATCTTAATGACCAAGGATCAGGTGTTGTCTACTTTCAAGGAGTTTTATGCCTTTGTTGAAAGGAAGACGGGCAAGAAGCTGCTTTATGTTCGGTCGGACAATGGCAGTGAGTATATCGGTCCCTTTGATGCTTATTACAGAGGACAAGGGATACGACATCAGAAGACTCCACCAAAGATACCGCAGCTCAACAGTGTAGCAGAGCGGATGAACATAACGCTAATAGAGAAGGTACAGTATTTGCTGTCAGAAGCAAACTTGCTAGGCAACTATTGGGGTGAGACACTTTACACAGCTACTTATGTTATTAATTTATCTCCTAGTTCTTCTTTGCAGGGTGATATGCCTGACAAAGTATGGTACAACAAAGAGCCGTCATACAATCACCTGTGAGTGTTTGGTTATAAGGCCCTAGTGCATGTAATGAAGGACGAGAGATCCAAACTTGAGCCAAAGACGAGGTGGTGTGTCTTTGTCAGCTTCGGCCGGGATGAGTTTGGTTATAGACTCTACGATCCAGTGGGAAGAAAGCTCTACAGAATCAAGGATGTGGTATTCGTCGAGGATCGGATCATGACCAACACTCGGGATTCTGAGATGCCTTCTGAGGCTGAGGAATTGCCTGAGTTAGAGTCATTTTGCTTCGAGCAGTTTCTAGAGGACATCGTAGAGGATCCAGTTAGGGGGGAGCCAGTACATGGAGTTCTTTCCAACCTTGATCATCAGTCTGCCGATGGTGGTCAGGGTGACCCTCAGGAGGATGAACATGCCAAGGAGGCAGTTCCTGGAGGGAAGAAGACTATAGATATACAGCCAGCACCAGTAGTTCTGTTGAGGAGGAGCAATAGAGAGTTTCGACCATCTACAAGATACTCACCATGTGAGTATGTGCTACTGACTGACGGAGGAGAAACCGAAAGTTTCACAGAGGCTATGAAAGACGAATACAGGCAGGGGTGGATGGAGGCCATGTAAGAGGAGATGAGTTCCTTGGAGGCCAACTCTACTTATAATCTGGTGCGGTTGCCAAAGAGAAAGAAGGCTTTAAAGAATCGATGGGTGTTCATAGTGAAGCAGATAGATGATGCTACTCACCCTCGATACAAAGCGAGGCTGGTAGTTAAAGGATACGGTCAGCGAAAAGGCATAGATTATGATGAGATTTTTTCTCCAGTCGTCTATACGGGTGGTGCTAGCATTGGCAGCCAGTTTTGACTTGGAGGTCGAGCAAATGGACGTGAAGACGGTATTCCTCTACGGTGATCTGGAGGAGAAGTTGTACATGGAGCAGCCAGAGGGATTATGTGAGAAGGGCAAGTCATATTTGGTCTGTCGATTGAGGAAGAGCTTATATGGTCTGAAACAAGCTCCGAGGCAGTGGTACATGAAGTTTGATTCATTTATGGGGGAGCATGGTTATGAACGGACGACGTTGGACCACTGTGTGTTTGTGAGGTACTTTGCCGAAGATGATTTCACCATTTTGTTGCTTTATGTTGATAACATGTTGTTGGTGGGTCGGAATGCCACCAGGATAGTAGAGTTGAAGCGCCAACTAGGCACGGCCTTCTCTATGAAGGATTTGGGCGCAGCGAAGACTATTCTTGGGATGGAGATCAGCCGAGAGAGAGAAAGAGAGAGAGAGAGAGTCCAAGCTGCTACACTTGTCCCAAAAGAAGTACATTCAACGGGTACTTCAGCGTTTCGGGATAGACGGGTCAAAGAAAGTGAGTAATCCCCTTGCGGCTCACTTCAAGTTCACTGAGGACCAGTGTCCATCTACCGAGGACGATAAGGAAGATATGGAGCGAGATCCATATGCCTCAGTAGTGGGGAGTGTCACCACCCCATTTCCAGAGCCGAATATTTTTTTTTATTTTTAATTTAGTTAATTGTGGATTATTTATATTTAATTGTATTTATATTTAATTATTGATTGTATTATATTTTTATTGTTTGTTTTAGGATTTTGGCTAGCTTGGACCCATGTCAGACCCTAGTGGACCCATGTCCGACCCAGCCCACACCCTTGTGAGAATTATTTTGGGGCTTAGATTTATTATTTTATTTTTAGGAGGTTAATTGGAGAGATTTGGAGCTAGTTTGAGTGCTTTTGGAACCCGGAACCCGAAATCAAGTCACGTAGGGACGTTTTGGGCATTTTGGAACATGTGGAATCCCTTTATTTTGCTCCATCCGACCCTATCCCAGCCCCATTCCCGTGAGCAGCAGCCCCCACTCCCCTTTCTCTTCTTCTTCATCTTCTTCCTTCTTCTTCTTCTTCTCCACTTCTTCTTTCTTCTTCCTTCCTTCTCCAAGTAAGTTTCTCTTCCATTTTCTTCCTTCTTTCTTCCATTTCTTCTTCTTGATTGAACCCTAACCCTACATTCTTCCCCAACCTAGGTGGGTAGAGCCTAGATTTGGAGTTGGAGCTAGATTTGGGAGCTTGGAAGCTTGATTTGGAGGATTTGGAGCATTTTGGAGATTTTGGCTTGGGATTCCAACTTCCAAGAGGTAAACCCTAATTTTCCCTTTGTAATTACTCTTTTATAGTGTAATTAATATTTTAGAACCTTCCTAGACCCTTAGGCTACCCGTGGGAGGAAGTTGGAACTAGTTTGGTTGGGTTTAGAGACTTTAACATTAGGTTTTGTGACAATTTCGGGTGGAATCCAAATTTGGCCCAATTTTGGGTGATGCCCTAGGTTAGATGGACCTAGGTAGACGTTGTCAGGTGTCTTGAGGGTGAGTGCGTGTCTCCGTTCGGACACGGGAAGCCGCGTCGCGGAGAAACGGGCGTTTCGGGCGAATTTGGGACTTTTCGTCGTCGCCGATTCTAAGTGCGTGTGCGTTTCTGCCACGGGCCTAGAATCGACGCGGGAGCGCATTTTCTAGGATCTAGACATCGTTTAGGACGCGTGGGTAAATTTTGGGCCAATTCCGAGTTCGTTTGGTGTGCGTTTCAGGAGGTTTTCCGAGCCGCGCACCACGTGTTCGTCGAAATGACCGAACGGCCATTTCGACTTGGTTTCCTCGTTTCGGGCTTGTGCGCACGTTGGGTTAGTATCGGGGAGTGTGCGCTAGAGTTTTCGAGTTATATTTTATATATTTTAGGGCGTTGGTGAGTGTCGGGGTCGTTGGGCATGCGTAGGTGGGGCGTTGTGTGCATCGTTGTGGTAGTGTTGTGTTTGTGTATATATGTCTCTATATATATATTTATTTGTGTGTGTGTTCCTATATATATATATATATATATTTCTATTTATATATATATGTGTGTATATATATATATATATAGATGTGTGTTTATATATGTATAGATATATGTGTGTGTGCTTATGTGTGTGTGTTGATAGTGTTGTGAGTGTGTGTGTGTATTAGTGTGTGAGTGTGCTAGTGTGTGTGTTAGAGTGTGTAGATGAGTGTGAATATATATATATATAGATATCTAGTTATATATATATAGATGTATATATATGTATATATATATATATATATATATATGTGTATATATATATAGGGGGGTGTGTGTGTGTGTATGTGAGATGAGAGGGGGGGGGACAGAATCTGGAACCAGCAGCAGCAGCAGCTGCTAGAGCAGCAGCAAATTCATTAGCAGTAGCAGCATGCATAGCAGCAGCTGCAGCAGCAAATTCAGCAGCAGTAGCAGCATGCTTAGCAGCAGCAGCAGCAAGCAAGAGCTAGCAGCCGCAGTGGCAATGCGAGGGAGGGAGAGAAAGGTATATATATATATATATATATATAGATAGATAGATTGATACATAGTTAGATAGTAGAGGAATAGTTAGATAGATTATAGATAGATAGATGATAGTTAGGTAGTTAGATTGAATGATAGATATCTAGATAGCTAGTTAGGTAATAAGATGGATAGATATAGATATAGATAAATAGATAGATACAAGATAATTAATAGATAGATACATAAATAGATTAGATAGATAGATAGATAGATAACTAGGTAGTTTGATATATATAGATAGATAGATAGATAATAAGTTAGACATTTAGATAGATAGTTAAATAGATACATAGATAGTCAGGTAAATAGATAGATATTATAGTTAGGTGGATAGGTAAATAGGTATATAGATATATGATAGATAGATAAATAGATAGATATCTATAGATAGTTAGATAAATAGATACATGAATAGATATATTAGATAAATACATAGATAGATAATAGATGGATAGTTAGATAGATAGATAGGTAGTGGATATCTAGATATAAATAGATAGGTATATTAGATAGGTAGATACTAGATAATAGATAGTTATATATATAGATACTTAGATACATAGCTAGATAGATAGTTAGATATCTAGATCTAGATATATATATATATATGTATACGTAAGGTATGTGTAAGATAAGGTAAGGTATTGGGTATAGATATATAGGTATATGCCTATATGTATTAGATATCTATATTTTAGCCTAGAATATAACTAGATATATATGTTTATGCATAGTTAGTTAGCTAGAGGGGTAGTCGGGTTGAGTTTAGAGCGGTATCTCAATACCTTGAGATACCGAGGTATCTCAATACCTTAAGATAACCAAGGTATTGAGTTTCGAGCGGGGTTTTTGAGCAATAGCCTAGGAATAGTATTGGAGTAATTTTTATATGTATATGTGTATATATTTACGCGTGCTAGCATAGGTTTTAGCGGGTTTAGGCGGGGTGCGTGGCCTAGGGCGAGGTATCGGATACCGAGGGTATCCCGGTATCTCGATTAGGCGAGTTTGTGAGTTTAGTAACTTAATGACCTCGGTTTGACCTAGAATTTCAGGAGCACCCTAGTTTGACCCAGACTTGACCGTAGTTGACTCGGTTGACCGCCAAAGTCAATTTTTGACCTAGTTTTGACCCAGAGTTAACTTTTTGGACCTAGAGTTGACTTTTTGACCCAGATTTCACCGGTTTGACCCGTTTGACCTAGAACGACCCTAGAAGCCTATTTTTAATTATTTTATATCTGTTTAACATATTAGAAACCCTGTTTAACCTTGCTTTTCGCATTAGGTCCTTGCGACACCGGTTCGGGTCGCCAGTTGCTCAGGACGTCAGGCGAGTACATTCTCTGATAGTTTTTATTATTTGATGATTATTATGATTCAGCTTCTAGTATAGTATCATCTAATTATTCTGGCACAACACGGGACACTGATTGATATTTCTGGATTTATTTACTTATGACACGTACATTTCATGTTTCTGGCCTCTATTCTGGAATCACTACTGGCATCACCTACAGGCATCACCTACAGGCATCACTCATGTTCAGGCTGGACTCATCTTGATTTGCGTATCGGGTCTTGGATCCACTTGTATTAGTCGGGGCGGGGAAATACTCGAGTAGACATGTAAACATTCCTATCTGGCATCATCAGGAATCACTCCCTCTGGTCTAATCTGGAATGATAGCAGCCGCGCACCCAGTGCGCGGTGAGCCGTACTTACCCCTAGCCGTTTACATGTCGAAACAAGTATTTCAAAGACACCGAGTTCATTCTTTATAGTCTGGACTCTCATGCATTTCTTGACTTATCTCACTTACATGTTTCTGGACTTGACTCACTACATATTTTTCATGCTGGACTCACTACACGTTCATGTGCACGGACTTGATCTTAGCTTAGATTTCCTGTATCTTGTAGTTATTACTATCTTGCTCTGATATCCATGCATCTTTACCTTTATGCACCAGTGACTTATATATTTCTTATTTCATACTTGCTTCACTCTTCTTGCTACTTGCTATAACTGTTTTATAGTTTTTATCATTTAAATGGAACTGCTGTTAGAGATGTACTTGCTCCAGTCCTGACTGAACATATTTTTCAGAGTATCCGGAGGATTGGTGCCCGATATTTTATGGACCTGAGCCTGTCGATGGTGCGGACAGGGACCCTCTAGCTTAGGGGTAATTTCCGGGTTGGTAGCCGGGATCACTGAGACCTTGTTGTTGTTTTTATTAGCTTTTAGCACCGAATTTGTCTCCGGTTTTGGATTGAGACCTTGTTTGTATATTATTTTGGATATTGTTGTATTATTATTTGATGTTGTGGTTGTTGTAGTAGTTGTTGTTGATTAGACTTTATAGTTGTTAGATCTCTGTGTTATCTTATCGTGCTTAGATTCGTGATTGAGTATATTGTGATTATCATTATGATATTTGCTCCTCCGTTTGGAGTTGAGATATTGACAGGTTTATATTGTTTGTGTGGTTGCCCTCCTTTTGGAGAGGTCATGGCCAATTTTTGTGTGAGATTTATTATCTAGATAGTTGACCTAGACAGCGTTCTACCGCCGATGCTGCGGCGTAGGCTGGACGTACCCACGACTCATGCCCGATTTTTCGGGTGCGGGTCGTGACACGTTTTTGGTGGCGGCCCCATGCAGGTCTCGATTCGCAATTAGTGCGATGTCGTGGTGGTACAATAACTTAGTTGTACTGCTGCGAGCCTGCTCTAGGATCTAGGATCTAGGATGAGAGTGTACTCAATCACGACTAGGAACAATTCCAATCTAATTATTCTGAAATTGCTTCTTTTGAAATATTACTGTCCTTCTTTGATGATATCGTATCTTGCACCGTATTGACTTCTTTTGATCTGTGTTCAGGATGCCTCCGAAGACACGATCCCATCGTACCGTTCCAGCAGTTGCCTCGGAGAGGTCTGCTACCTCTCGTCCAGCTCGTATTCAGGCAGCTGCTACCGCTCCACTCACCACTCCTGCGGTTGAGGGAGCATCTGCTTCTCTCGGGGATCCTCCTTCACCTGTCGATCCGAGGACTACCCCAGTCGTTCCGGTGGTTCCTCCACCACTTCCTGCTCCAGTAGATACCGCGCAATTGTTTACGTTCTTCAGGGAGATGATGGACGCGCAGCACCGTCAGGTGGATGTGATGAGACTGGGCATTGAGAACGCCCACCAGGTGGCCATGACGGCAGTGGATAGGGTGGCACAGATTCAGCCACAGGCAGATGAGATTCAGCATCCGAGGCCGGGCAGTATTATTGACTTTCAGAGGATGCGGCCCAAGGAGTTCCGTGGTACAGAAGGGATCCTGTACGCGGATGACTGGATAGAGCAGATCGAAGGGATCTTCAGGCTGGCGCAGATTCCAGACAGCATGCAGATAGAGGCAGCGGGCAGTCAGATGTTCGACCTCGCCTTGACGTGGTATCGCACTGATACGAGGATTGCAGCGCCAGGGCTTACTTGGGAGACTTTTAAGAGGCTTTTTAAGAAGAAGTTTTTCCCTGATGTGGCGCTCAGTGCTTTGGAGAGCCAGTTCGAGGCACTCGTCCAGGGGAGCATGACAGTGGACGAGTACGCAGCGGAGTTCTGCCGTCTGGGCAGATTTGTGGATGGCTTGAGTGAGGCAGCTAAGGCGAGGAAGTTTCGCAAGGGCTTGGTTATGGCGGTCAAGTCTTTGACCAGGAGCGACCGCGAGGCGACTTTTGAGCAGATAGTAGGAGATACTCAGAGAGCAGAGGATGACTTGGAGCTCAAGTCCAAGAGAGGCAGGGATGATTCAGGCAGTGCCAGTGGTAGTACGGGACCGGCTAAGCATCCCTATGTGCAGAAGGCAGCGCAGCAGGGTCAGGATCAGAGGGTGCCCACTTGTGCCTACTGCAGGAAGGCAGGACACACTTGGGATATTTGTAGGAGGAGGCTGAAGGTGTGTTTGTTCTGTGGATCCGCTGCTCACCAGATGCGAGATTGCCCTACTGCACCTCCATTGGGTGGAGCACAGGATCAGGGAGTTGGAGCTAGGCCACTTGTGGCACAACATCATGCCCCGCACCAGCAGAGGGATACACCCCAGCAGGGCAGGGCTTATGCGTTGACGGTCGAGGAGGCCGATGCTACGGATGTCGGGTTAGCAGGTCTGTCTCTTGTTTCTTCTTCCTGTCCTTTTCCATTCCTGTGGTGTGCTTCATTAGTACCTGTTAGATTTTCTTTGTGCTATGGTAGATAGTGTAATGACCCCGATTGAGACTGTAATAACACGACCAGTAGGACCCTGATCTTGTATGTTGTTTAGGTAGAATTTCTTGACTGTGCTTGTTGGGGGTTTGACCTAGAGAGATTGTGATTGACTTTAAATTTCGAGGACGAAATTTTCTAAGGAGGATAGGCTTGTCACCACCCCATTTCCAGAGCCGAATATTTTTTTTATTTTTAATTTAGTTAATTGTGGATTATTTATATTTAATTGTATTTATATTTAATTATTGATTGTATTATATTTTTATTGTTTGTTTTAGGATTTTGGCTAGCCTGGACCCATGTCAGACCCTAGTGGACGCATGTCCGACCCAGCCCACACCCTTGTGAGAATTATTTTGGGGCTTAGATTTATTATTTTATTTTTAGGAGGTTAGTTGGAGAGATTTGGAGCTAGTTTGAGTGCTTTTGGAACCCAAAACCCGAAATCAAGTCACGTAGGGGCGTTTTGGGCATTTTGGAACATGTGGAATCCCTTTATTTTGCTCCATCCGACCCTATCCCAGCCCCCATTCCCGTGAGCAGCAGCCCCCACTCCCCTTTCTCTTCTTCTTCATCTTCTTCCTTCTTCTTCTTCTTCTCCACTTCTTCTTTCTTCTTCCTTCCTTCTCCAAGTAAGTTTCTCTTCCATTTTCTTCCTTCTTTCTTCCATTTCTTCTTCTTGATTGAACCCTAACCCTACATTCTTCCCCAACCTAGGTGGGTAGAGCCTAGATTTGGAGTTGGAGCTAGATTTGGGAGCTTGGAAGCTTGATTTGGAGGATTTGGAGCATTTTGGAGATTTTGGCTTGGGATTCCAACTCCCAAGAGGTAAACCCTAATTTTCCTCTTGTAATTACTCTTTTATAGTGTAATTAATATTTTAGAACCTTACTAGACCCTTAGGCTACCCGTGGGAGGAAGTTGGAACTAGTTTGGTTGGGTTTAGAGACTTTAACATTAGGTTTTGTGATAATTTCGGGTGGAATCCGAATTTGGCCCAATTTTGGATGATGTCCTAGGTTAGATGGACCTAGGTAGACGTTGTCGGGTGTCTTGAGGGTGAGTGCGTGTCTCCGTTCGGACACGGGAAGCCGCGTCGCAGAGAAACGGGCGTTTCGGGCGAATTTGGGGCTTTTCGTCGTCGCCGATTCTAAGTGCGTGTGCGTTTCCGCCACGGGCCTAGAATCGACGCGAGAGCACATTTTCTAGGATCTAGACATCGTTTAGGACGCGTGGGTAAATTTTGGGCCGATTTCGAGTTCGTTTGGTGTGCGTTTCAGGAGGTTTTCCGAGCCGCGCACCACGTGTTCGTCGAAATGACCGAACGGCCATTTCGACTTGGTTTCCTCGTTTCGGGCTTGTGCGCGCGTTGGGTTAGTATCGGGGAGTGTGTGCTAGAGTTTTCGAGTTATATTTTATATATTTTAGGGCGTTGGTGAGTGTCGGGGTCGTTGGGCGTGCGTAGTTGGGGCGTTGTGAGCGTTGTGTGCATCGTTGTGGTAGTGTTGTGTTTGTGTATATATGTCTCTATATATATATTTATTTGTGTGTGTGTTCCTATATATATATATATATATATATATATATATATATATATTTCTATTTATATATATATGTGTGTATATATATATATAGATGTGTGTTTATATATGTATAGATATATGTGTGTGTGCTTATGTGTGTGTATTGATAGTGTTGTGAGTGTGTGTGTGTATTAGTGTGTGAGTGTGCTAGTGTGTGTGTTAGAGTGTGTAGATGAGTGTGAATATATATATATATATATAGATATCTAGTTATATATATATAGATGTATATATATGTATATATATATATGTATATATATATAGGGGTGTGTGTGTGTGTATGTGAGATGAGAGGGGGGGGACAGAATCTGGAACCAGCAGCAGCAGCAGCTGCTAGAGCAGCAGCAAATTCAGCAGCAGTAGCAGCATGCATAGCAGCAGCTGCAGCAGCAAATTCAGCAGCAGTAGCAGCATGCTTAGCAGCAGCAGCAGCAGCAAGCAAGAGCTAGCAGCCGCAGTGGCAATGCGAGGGAGGGAGAGAGAGGTATATATATATATATATATATATATATATATATATATATATATATATATATAGATTGATACATAGTTAGATAGTAGAGGAATAGTTAGATAGATTATAGATAGATAGATGATAGTTAGGTAGTTAGATAGAATGATAGATATCTAGATAGCTAGTTAGGTAATAAGATGGATAGATATAGATAAATAGATAGATACAAGATAATTAATAGATAGATACATAAATAGATTAGATAGATAGATAGATAGATAGATAGATAGATAGATAGATAGATAGATAACTAGGTAGTTTGATATATATAGATAGATAGATAGATAGATAATAAGTTAGACATTTAGATAGATAGTTAAATAGATACATAGATAGTCAGGTAAATAGATAGATATTATAGTTAGGTGGATAGGTAAATAGGTATATAGATATATGATAGATAGATAAATAGATAGATATCTATAGATAGATATCTATAGATAGTTAGATAAATAGATACATGAATAGATATATTAGATAAATACATAGATAGATAATAGATGGATAGTTAGATAGATAGATAGGTAGTGGATATCTAGATATAAATAGATAGGTATATTAGATAGGTAGATACTAGATAATAGATAGTTATATATATAGATACTTAGATACATAGCTAGATAGATAGTTAGATATCTATATCTAGATATATATATATATGTATACGTAAGGTATGTGTAAGATAAGGTAAGGTATTGGGTATAGATATATAGGTATATGCCTATATGTATTAGATATCTATATTTTAGCCTAGAATATAACTAGATATATATATGTTTATGCATAGTTAGTTAGCTAGAGGGGTAGTCGGGTTGAGTTTAGAGCGGTATCTCAATACCTTGAGATACCGAGGTATCTCAATACCTTAAGATAACCAAGGTATTGAGTTTCGAGCGGGGTTTTTGAGCAATAGCCTAGGAATAGTATTGGAGTAATTTTTATATGTATATGTGTATATATTTACGCGTGCTAGCATAGGTTTTAGCGGGTTTAGGCGGGGTGCGTGGCCTAGGGCGAGGTATCGGATACCGAGGGTATCCCGGTATCTCGATTAGGCGAGTTTGTGAGTTTAGTAGCTTAATGACCTCGGTTTGACCTAGAATTTCAGGAGCACCCTAGTTTGACCCAGACTTGACCGTAGTTGACTCGGTTGACCGCCAAAGTCAATTTTTGACCTAGTTTTGACCCAGAGTTGACTTTTTGGACCTAGAGTTGACTTTTTGACCCAAATTTCACCGGTTTGACCCGTTTGACCTAGAACGACCCTAGAAGCCTATTTTTAATTATTTTATATCTGTTTAACTTATTAGAAACCCTGTTTAACCTTGTTTTTCGTATTAGGTCCTTGCGACACCGGTTCGGGTCGCCAGTTGCTCAGGACGTCAGGCGAGTACATTCTCTGATAGGTTTCATTATTTGATGATTATTATGATTCAGCTTCTAGTATAGTATCATCTGATTTCTGGCACAACACGGGACACTGATTGATATTTCTGGATTTATTTACTTGCGACACGTACATTTCATGTTTCTGGCCTCTATTCTGGAATCACTGCTGGCATCACCTACAGGCATCACCTACCGGCATCACTCATGTTCAGGCTGGACTCATCTTGATTTGCGTGTCGGATCTTGGATCCACTTGTATTAGTCGGGGCGGGGAAATACTCGAGTAGACATGTAAACATTCCTATCTGGCATCATCAGGAATCACTCCCTCTGGTCTAATCTGGAATGATAGCAGCCGCGCACCCAGTGCGCAGTGAGCCGTACTTACCCCTAGCCGTTTACATGTCGAAACAAGTATTTCAAAGACACCGAGTTCATTCTTTATAGTCTGGACTCTCATGCATTTCTTGACTTGTCTCACTTACATGTTTCTGGACTTGACTCACTACATATTTTTCATGCTGGACTCACTACACGTTCATGTGCACGGACTTGATCTTAGCTTAGATTTCCTGTATCTTGTAGTTATTACTATCTTGCTCTGATATCCATGCATCTTTACCTTTATGCACCAGTGACTTATATATTTCTTATTTCATACTTGCTTCACTCTTCTTGCTACTTGCTATAACTGTTTTATAGTTTTTATCATTTAAATGGAACTGCTGTTAGAGATGTACTTGCTCCAGTCCTGACTGGACATATTTTTCAGAGTATCCGGAGGATTGGTGCCCGACGTTTTATGGACCTGAGCCTGTCGATGGTGCGGACAGGGACCCTCTAGCTTAGGGGTGATTTTCGGGTTGGTAGCTGGGATCACTGAGACCTTGTTGTTGTTTTTATTAGCTTTTAGCACCGGATTTGTCTCCGGTTTTGGATTGAGACCTTGTTTGTATATTATTTTGGATATTGTTGTATTATTATTTGATGTTGTGGTTGTTGTGGTTGTTGTAGTAGTTGTTGTTGGTTAGACTTTATAGTTGTTAGATCTCTGTGTTATCTTATCGTGCTTAGATTCGTGATTGAGTATATTGTGATTATCATTATGATATTTGCTCCTCCGTTTGGAGTTGAGATATTGACAGGTTTATATTGTTTGTGTGGTTGCCCTCCTTTTGGAGAGGTCATGGCCGATTTTTGTGTGAGATTTATTATCTAGATAGTTGACCTAGACAGCGTTCTACCGCCGATGCTGCGGCGTAGGCTGGACGTACCCACGACTCATGTCCGATTTTTCGGGTGTGGGTCGTGACAGGGAGTCTTATGTATGCTATGGTATGTACGAGGCCAGACATTGCTCACGCACTCGGCATAGTTAGCAGGTACACTTTCAATCCTGGAATAGTACATTGGAGTTGGGTCAAGTGGATTCTACGATATCTTCAGGGTACTACCGAATGGAGACTTTCATTTGGTGGTGACAAGCCGAAGCTGGTTGGATATACCGACGCTGATATGGCTGGAGATGTAGAGACGAGGCGGTCGACTTCGGGCTATGTGATGATGTTTGCTGGTGGAGCAGTATCATGACAGTCACGTTTACAGAAGTGTGTTACCTTATCGACGACAGAGGCATAATACATTGCAACGACGGAGGCTTGCAAGGAGTTGCTGTGGATGAAGAAGCTGCTGCAGGAAATTAGGCTAAAGCAGGAGCAGTATCATTTATTTTGCGATAGTCAGAGTGCTATTCACCTTGTGAAGAACCAGACATTTCATAGGCGGTCCAAGCACATTGATACCCGGTATCATTGGATACGGGATGTGGTTGACAAGAAGGAAGCAGCGCTTGAGAATGTTCATACAGATGACAACGGAGCAGATATATTCACAAAGGTTTACCAAGGGGAAAGCTCAAGTACTGCAGGCGGATCGTCGGGATGACGACCCCCTCCACATAGTTATAAAGGAGAAGATTTGTTAGAGTGGGTGGGGTTCCCAACCTATGTGAAAAATATCCCGGAGTAGGATTGAGTATTTCTACATATAATAGGAATACCTCAATTTATTTGGATTGGATATTCCTAAATATAATAGGAATATCTCAATGGATTTGGATTGGATATTCCTACATATAATAGGAATATGTCAATGGATTTGGATTGGATATTCCTATCTATAATAGGAATGCTAGTTGTGGGGTTTGAGGCTATATATAGGTGTCTCCTGGCCCTAAAATACATCTCTCTCTCTCTAAAAAAAAATATAGCAACAAGGAGAGAAAAGGAGGCAAGAGCGACATTGCAGCATTGGAGAGGAGAAAGAAGGATTGTAGGCCATTTCGAAGAATGAGATTAGTTTTGGGTATTTCTTGTTGTCTTTCTTCTTCGTGATTATAATCTATTTTCTGTTCCAAAAGAGTTGTGGTGATCCGTTTAGATCGGTGAGAAGTTTGTAAAGAGTCGGTGTATTTTCTATTTCATTAGTGGAGGTTTTTCAGGGTTGAACTCTGATCGTCCCGTGATTTTTTTCGCAAGGGTTTTCCACGTCAAAAATCTCTGTGTCTGCGATTTGTGTTTGGCATTTTTTGGTTTGTGCGTTTTGCTCGGTTCTCTCGCAGGTACTCTCTGGTTTGGGAAATGGTTTTCGCACTTTCATTCCCAACAATAATAAGAGAATTGCAGTTGCTAATGATATTTTTATAATATTTTTGAATTTTTAAGATGGATTATCAAAAGTACTCTTAATTTATAACTTTTTTTATATAAATTAAGGATGATTTTGTAATCCATTTTAAAAATTTGTGAACATTACAAAAATATTTTTAGATACTTATGTATGTCATGTTTAACTCGGAGTTATCTTAGTATAATGGTACCATTTACTAACTTAATACATGTCGACAATTATAATTTCACTGTACATAACTTGGATAAATTATCATATTGTAGATATATAGTTAATCCTGTAATATTATCTATGTTAAATTGATAAATTTATTAATATCACTGTTTTTGTTTTTTTTGACTGTCCTCTCATAGGTTGGGGAAAATGTTCTCGTATAAATACTCTTTTGAGACAAAATTCAAGATTTATGATAAGGGTTAAAGTGTTATATATTTTTATTGTTTAAGCGCGACCGTTTCTGATTTTTCAAGAAGGGGTCTTGTGAACTACTAAAAAATAATCTTTTTTAATCAGTTAAAAAAAAAATTACATTAGCAAAATAGACGAAGTTAAAAAAATTTGGGACCTTCCGATTTTTGGAGTCTTGTGCAATCACGCGATCACACATCTTACACTCCCTCAAAAACGGCCATGTCAAATAGTAATATAAATCGACTGATATTAATACAAATAAAGAGTTTTCCTAACACATCTAAAGAATAAAGAAAATGTTATCCTAAAGATGTAGCAATAAAAAGAAAATTAACAAAAGACAAGATCGTTGGAGAGAATTTACAATAAGAGTGTGTTTGGTATGCGTAATACTATATTTTCATATTTTGTGACTATACAAATATTTCCGAAAAAAACATAAAAATAAAAATAAGATAAGGAACTAAGAAAAAACCAAAAAAATGAAGGAAAAAACCAAAAATTATTCTTAATAAACGAAAAAAATCTTAATAAAATGAAAGAAGATTAAAATATATATATATAAATCCAAAAATGAAAAAAAAAACAACTTAAAAATGAAAAAAAAAAGAGGAAAAAATCTTTAAAAATGAAATATGATAAATAAAAGAAGAAAAATAAAAATAAAAGAAAAAGAGTATAGAAAAAACAACCACCACCAAAATGTTTCCGGGCAAAAAAATATATATATATATATCCATCTATTCTTAAGGGATAAGTTTACCATATTTTTTTTGATAAATTATTTACTAGGTCTTAGAAATTTTCGAAAATATATTTTGGTAACATAAATTTTCGAAAAAAAAAATTGAGGTGAACTGGAACCTACCCTAGCATATAGCTGGATCCGCCCCGTCTTCGACATGGATGCTACAATATAACACGACATAAAATTAATTTAAATATGATCCATGCAGGTACTCTGATATATTTCTATGGTGAAACTTAAATCAAAGTACTGATCATACAAATATGACACCAAGGGAAGGAGATCAGCTGTGCTGCCACCATTGTATATATCCAACACGAAGTTGTTCACGGTCTCTAATGTATTCAGAGCCTCTATCGCGTGTCTTCAATGAGACGGGTTCAACATGCACATTTACTGTCCTCATTTGATGGCATGAAAATGAGGAAAAATGTTCTAGACTGTCACTTACACTTATTTCTATACCATCAACTGAAGGACAATAAATTAGCACGGTGAATCTAATAATTTTTCCAGTAGTGGAGAAAGAACGGATGGAGGAAAAAGGAGTAAATACCGGTGCCTTCGGTGTCCTCACTCATATAAGGCTGAAAAGAAAAAGAAAAGAAAAAAAGTACGGAACTCTAAGAGCCAACCTTTTTTTGTTACATACACAACAACATCACACCTCACAGGATATTATAATATATCCGTCCGGAAAAAAATAAATTTATTGCTCCTCTGCACTGCACTCCACTATCTTCATTCCTCATTTCGTACTAGACTCGTATAGTCCATACAACTCACAATAACACAAAGTAGTTCGTTACGATAAAAAAAAGTATACTCTTTTGTTGTTATACTAGTTTCTTTAGAGTTTCTGTCGCTATATCAGAATTCTAGAATTGTGACCAACGCTAAAAGTTAACTTTTTTTTTTATTATTATTATTCTAACATGTTATCACGGTTCAAAATGTATACCTTTGTTACACATTACAAACACAAGTAGGAACAAGGATACCATGTGGATACTAGATATATACCAACACTTTCAGATAGGTGTAATATGCAGTCATCTATATCTCATGATACGGACATACAAGAAAAGGATACATACATCATTTTTCAAAGTTCGTGCAACATAGATGTACAGTATATAGACCTTAAGATTTGCAGTATCAGTATCGGAGTCGGTATCGGATCCTTCCCCTTCCTACGAGGATCGAATCGGTGGTATCGACAGAATCGACAATTTCAAATCGAAATTGCAATAAATTAGGTATTGAAAAGCAAATAATTATTAAAAATTTAGAAGAAAAAAAAATATTTTATACATTTAGACATAATTTTAAGTATTTTATATGTTATTTTTTAATAGTTTTGAAATTAAATGAAATATCGGACGCCCTTGCTGATTGGTTTTACCCGCGATAAATAAATTATATTCATTTACGTGCTTTTAAGATCTCAATATGCTGTTACACCCTTGTCATTGGTATTTTTCATTCAATTTTCTCTTTCGAATTGGGATCCTCGAATGTTGGTATCGGTCAGTATCGATAACAGTCTGTATCGCATCGCGATCGGGACTATAGGTATCGGCAGATAGTGCAAACTAGGATAGATCTACACAAGGATGGCTATGATATAGGGAGGTTAATTTGATAGGGTGGTGTTTTCTGCAAAACCTGTTGAGCACAGTAAGTTGTTAATTTAAGGGAAGCAAGTGCTGCGCTCCCTTCCCTTCCCTTCCCTCCTCTCCCCTATATAAGGCCTCCACCCCCCTCAATAACATGCAAGGAAGAGAGAAGAAAGAGCTTGAGGGCAATTGGTGTGTGTTCTTTCTTAAACCTTCATTTCCATTGAAGGAGAGAAGAAGGGCCTTCACATAGCTTGCATTCTTCTCCTCTTTCTTCCTCACCTGTTCCTATCCGCCGCCGCAAAGGAAAGATGGCAGGGCTATCACTCGACCACCCTTGGGCTTTCGCCTTCGGCATCCTAGGTGAAAATCTTCTTGAATCTAAACTTATTTGCTTGCATTCAATGTTCTCTTCTTTTCTTTTCTTTTCTTTTCCTTTCCTTTCTTTACGTGCTTCATAGTTCTCTCCCTTCTTCTTCGTTCGTTGTCCTTTTCTTTTCTTTTTCTCTCTCTATTTTCACCACCTTTCTTCGAGTTATAGATTCTATCGTACAAGAAATTTGAATTTCTGTAACATGTAAAGTTATCACAGAACAGAACATAACATATGCTGTTGTTTTGCACAAATAAGTACAACAGCTGATACTGAAAATAAATAGAATGAAATTGTCAAAAGCTTAATCAGAATGAATTAAGCATGCTACATCTTCTCCACCACTCTGCTAGCTGATACTAGGCCTGCTAGTTACATATATATACTTCATTTTTTTGTTCTCCAAAATTTCTCACCATGCTCCACTCTGTTTCATGAACTTGTAGGCAACTTGATCTCATTCATGGTGTACCTCGCTCCGATGTAAGAGCTCTACATATATACTCTTATCAACCCAACCCAACCCAACATTATTTTTCCAGAAAAGGAAAAAAAAGGAAGTGGATTTAATTAGACTATTATTATTTCTTCTGTTTGATTACAGACCAACCTTCTATCGAGTGTACAAGAAGAAATCGACCGAAGGGTTCCAGTCGGAGCCCTACGTGGTGGCCCTGTTCAGCGCGACGCTGTGGATCTACTACGCGTTGGTGAAGACCGACGAGTACCTCCTCATCACCATCAACTCCTTCGGGTGCGTCGTGGAGGCCCTATACATCGTCATGTTCCTCGCCTACGCCGCGAAGAAGGGGAGGGTCCACGCCGTGAAGCTGATCCTGGCCCTGAACGTGGGGCTGTTCGGCTCGATCGTCCTCTCCACGATGCTCCTCGCCAAGGGCCCGACGCGGGTGACGGCTCTCGGGTGGATGTGCGTCGGCTTCGCCGTCAGCGTCTTTGCGGCCCCTTTGAGCATAATTGTGAGAACATATACATACAACTTTCAAGTGGAAATCTCTCTCTCTATCTTGAAAAAAAAAATAAAAAATTGCAGCACTCACCTCTTCGACCTCCTGCAGAAGCAAGTCGTCCGCACGAAGAGCGTCGAGTTCATGCCATTCTCCCTGTCGTTCTTCCTCACATTGAGCGCCGTCGCGTGGTTTTCCTACGGCCTACTCATAAAGGATATCTACGTTGCGGTGAATATATATTCTTTTTTTCTCTAGCAATATGGGTACGTACTCACTGCGCCACGAGCGATGCTCATAATGTCAATGTTTTCTTGTCGATCTTGATCAGATTCCAAACATTTTGGGATTCACCTTCGGAGTCCTCCAGATGGTCCTCTACATCATCTACAAGGACGCCAAGGTGGTGCGAAACGATGACAAGTTGCCGGAGCACGTCGTCTCCGTGCCGAAGATTTACGAGATGAAGGTCGCGCCGTGCGCGTCCGAAGAGAACAGCAGCGCGAGCGAGGGCGAAGAGAAGGCCGCCGAAGTGAGCCCGGTGTGAAGGATTATGCCTGGGATCAGGAAAAACTATCTGTGTTGGTGAACAAAGTCTCAAGTTCTATCTATCAATACCTTGTCTGTGTGTCCTACTTATGGTTGTGTCAGTTATTAATTTGTAGTAGTTGTTACATTAATGTATTGTTTGCGTTTCACTAGCAAGTAGATTGTCGATGTAATAATTGATTCAGTGTTTCATCTTTCGTTAATAAAAATCTATGTTTATTAGTCATTGCTTCGTGCGAAAACAAACTCTCCATATATGGATCAGACTTTCTGCAACTGTCTGACTAGCAGAAATCTCGTGACACTGAAACTTCATTTCTATTATTACTGGTACGTATGATCATATCCTAGTACTATCTATGCTGGTGTTACTTTTAAGTAGTAGTCACTATAACTTGAATTTGTGGGAAAAAATCAGAAAAAGAGATTATTTAAATGGTAAACAAAAAGAGAGGTTAGCTAGTATAGATTTAGTAATTGCCCCTCTCAAGTGCAAACCAAAAAATCGAACTCTAAAATGGACTAGAAATGACTAACTCAAATATATATATATATATATATATATATATATATATATATATATATTGAGGCGGGCCGGAGCCCACCTCAGCCCTTATGTTCTCTGTAGCCAGTATGGACAAAACCAAGTTTGCAACATGGTAAGAGGAAAAAAAAATATATGAACTTCCCACTCAAGAACTTAACATTGGGATCCTATGAAGCTAACTATGAAAATTTTGAAATTTTACATATCCATCGTGGAAAATAGTAAGCTGTGGACAAAACTAGACTTCCACAAATAGGAAAGCCTGGTTCTGCATGTATAGGATAGGGGTGCAAACGAGCCAAGCCGAGCCAAGCTTTCATAAGCTTGAGCTTGGCTTGATTAGAATTAACCGAGCTCGAGCTCGAGCTCAAGCTTGATAATTTTTTTATTTTAGAGCTTGAGCTTGGCTCGAGCTCGTTTATATTAAGCTTGAGCTTGGCTTGGCTTGGTTTGAGCTCGAGCTTGGCTTGATAAGCAAGCTTGATTCAAGCTTGATAAACAAGCTTGATAAGCTCAAACTCAAGCTCGTTAAGCTTGATTTTGAGCTTGATCAGCTTTATTTCAAGCTCATTAAGCTTGATTTCGAGCTTAACGAACTTGATTTCAACTTGTTAGGCTTGAATTCAAGTACCTATAATGTTAACAATTTATTTATAAAAATTCAATTTAAAAAGTTTTTTAATATCAATTATTAAGGATATATAATTATATACAATACACACAACCATATTGTTATACAAACATGCATACAATTAAAATTCAACAAAGAACAAATTTAAATTTAAATAATAAAATAAATTTGTAGACTGCCAACAACGAGCTCCTAAACGAGCTTCTAAACGAGCCAGCTCACGAGTCAGCTCGCAAGCTTCTAAACGAACCAGCTCGCGAGCTCAAACGAGCCGAGTACTTCTAAGCTTGAGCTTGGCTCATTTATTAAACGAGCTCAAAAATGAAGCTTGAGCTTGGCTTGTTTACTAAACGAATCGAGCTCAAACGAACTTTTATCAAGCCGAGCTTCGAGCAGCTTGCGAACGGCTTGGCTCATTTGCAGCCCTATGCATGTATACAGGGGGCAGATCCAGTAAAAAGGTGGAGTGGGCTGGAGCCCACCCCAAACAAAAAATTTCATTCTTTTTCTTTTTATAATTTTTTTTTTTTTGATTTTTTCTTTATATACCTCCAGTCCACTAGCCTATCATAGTTTTAGGGATCCGCCCATATACCGTATGAAGTCTTGAACATTATATATATATATATATATATATATATATATATATATATATATATATATATAACCATGTAAAATTTATAATTGCATCTATTTCCTTGGAGAATTTTTCTTTCTTTTTTCATAGATAGTACCCTTGTCAAGGAATTGTATGAAGATTTTTACTTTGGTAAACATGGCTTTGGGCCAAGATATGTAATATAATTCATAAGATAAACATCTAAATAATGAACAGGAATAGTGTTTTGCTATACTCTTGTTGGACTAACTTGATCTCCACTACTCTCGAGTTTTCTAAATGCAACTTTTCATTCCAAATTTAAAAGTAACAAATTGTTATTCTAAGCTATATAAAATGCATTTTAAAACCCTGAAGATAATAAATAAATTTACAATTTGCCGCCATGAGGTTGTTAGTGGTGGATACAAAAAGACAAGTTTATCTTCATCAACCTATATATTCCACACTCCAAACCCTAATGCTAGCCCTTACCATACCCATCCGCTTCTACAATAACCCTCTCCGCTGCTACTTGTCCCCTTTCAGCTACTCCTCTAACAATAGGGGTGAGCATTAGGTTTATTCAGTTTCAACCGAACAGAAATAGTCAAACAAATATAAACCAAAATTCCAAAAATCTAAAACCAAAATCAAACTGAAATTATCCAAAACCGAAACCGAAGCGAACCGAATAAGCTATTCGGTTTGTTCGGTTGAACTATTGTTATTGTTTTATGGGTCGGACCCAAAGTTGAAATCGTGGTTAAATGATATTAAAAGTTATAAATTTAAACATACATTTGTTGTATTTCAAAGTTGTCCAATATGCATAGAATTAGGGTATTTACATAATTGCCTAAATCTTATTCGGTTTTCGATTTTGGACCGAAATTGAAATTCAAAATCGAAACCGAAACTGAAACTGAATAAGGAATTTTAGTATTTTTAAAACCGAAACGAAACCGAAAACTTTTCAAACCGAACCGAACCGAGATTCAGTTCGGTTCGATTTTCGATCCAAAAATCGAAACTGAAACCGAATAAGAAATTTTAGTATTTTTAAAACCGAAACGGAACCGAAAACTTTTCATTCTGAACCGAACCGAGATTCAGTTCGGTTCGATTTTCGGTCCGGGGGAGGGGAGTTATAACAAAGACTAGAGTTTGTTATGAGTTAAGGAACACGTAAGAAATTTTATAGACAAAATTATTTTTTTATGTGGCCCGGTATTTCACAAGGGACTTTTTGTGCATGCTGCGTTGCACGCCTTGTGAGCCCACTGCCCCCCCCTTCCAACTCCCACCATTAATAAATAGAAGGAATAATATGCCCCCGTGGCTCGATCCACTGATCTTTCGCCACCTAGTTGGGATCTTATAACTCTCCTCGATAACCACAAGGGCCACTCGAGTTTGGTATAGACAAAATTGTTAATAATCTAGTATGCACAAGGTCCATGATTGTCTATGGGACGAGTAAGGGAAGGTGTTAGGGGGTGTTTGGATGAAGTTTTGTATTACATAAATCTATTTTCTATTCTTTTTCCATAGAAAAAGAATTCAACATTCTTATATCCATGTTTGGTTAGGTTGGAGATATATAATCCGAAAATTTTAATGTTTTCATGTTTGGTACAGAGAAGAATATAAATTTTGATTTGTTTATGTTAGAATAAACGTAGAAGAAGGAAGAAGAAAAATATGAGAGAATATATCTTATTAGTGTAATCACATAGTGGGAGGCAAAAGCCTTATTTATACAACCCAATGAAGGTGTAATACTAATCTCTAACCAATGTGGGACTAAAATACAAAGTGAAAATCTAACCCTTTAGTAACCCACGTTATAACACTCCCCCTTTGGATGACCACCATATCTAAGCCTATTGTCTCATTAAAACTTTGCCAGAAAAATCCATTAGGACAAAACATGTGTGAAAGAAAAGAGTACAATATTTAGAATTACTTAGATAGGTGTTGGATATGCTTAATGTTTCCTCATTAAAACCTTGTTAGAAAAAATCCAATAGAAAAAAAATCATGACTAAGGAAAAAGAATACAACGCGTTATAGTCCATACAAAATGTATCTCCCCCTGAAAATAATCACTCCTCCTGATGATGTTGATCCTGAACAGTCAGCTGATGAAGACGTGGCATTCATATTCCATGAACTAGTTTCTGAAAAGTTGACTTTGGCAACGATTTGGTGAACAAGTCTGCAAGATTATCACTTGAGCGAACTTATTGGACATCAATATCAAAGTTCTTCTGAAGCTCATGAGTATAGAAAAACTTCGGTATGATGTGTTTGGTCTTGTCTCATTTAATGAATCCACCTTGAATTTGTGAAATACATGCTGCATTATCCTTATAAATAACAGTTAGAGTATCTATGGTAGGAGAAAGGTGACAGGAGCTACGAATGTGTTGAATCAACGATCTCAGCCAAATACATTCTCTACTTGATTCATGGAGAGCCAATATTTCTGAGTGATTTGGGGAGGTAGCAACCATTGTCTGTTTTGTTGAACGCCAAGAAATAGCTGCATTGCTACTAAGAAACACATATCCAGTTTGTGAACGACCTTTATAGGGATTAGATAAATAATATGAATCAGCAAAGCCAACTAGATTCGCGATGTCAGATAAACCACAAGTATAAAATAATCCCATATCGGTAGTTCCACGAAGATATCTCATCACATATTTAATGTCATTCTCATGTCTGCGAGTTAGCGCCGAGTTATATCTAGCCAAAAGATTGATAGAGAATGATATGTCTGGCCTTGTACATTATGATAGATACATTAATGCCCCAATGACATTAAGGTACGGTACTTCGGGTCCTAGCATCATTTCATTATCATCCTTAGGACGATTGTCACGCCCCAGTTCCAAATTATCGAGGGACCAGACACGTGGCAATGGCCAGCAGCATACACCGATGGACAAACCCAATTTAATGGATCCATCGGGGCATACTTAAGCTGTAGTACAACAATAAATAGGTCCAATGATACAAGTCACATACTATTCTAATCTCATCCACAACAGATAATCACAGATCAAATGCCAGAATAAATGCAAATAAAATAAACTAACAAATCTCAATAAAAAGTGTCTCGGAGAACAATCCGAGAACAAGTCTGATACATCAATGCAATAGACTGGAAATAAAATAACTAGAAACAGAAATAAATGAGTATCTCAAGCCAATACTCAGGAGAAGTCCTCTGGTACAATCTCGTCCTCAAATCCTGGTTCTGCTCCAACGTATGCACCTGTTTCTGCTTCTGCTAATGCTCCGGTCCCGTATACTTCAGGATAGATCTCGTCTGCAATATCTGGGGACATAATCCGGATCCAGGTCCTCAGGGGACATAGCAAGGTACAACATAATACAAGCCAAAATAAATGCAGTGCAGCAATAAATGAACAATAGGGTAAACTATGTAACCAACTAAGTGATATGCAAGATGAGAGCATCACTAAAACTCAGGCTGAACCACTACAAGCTCTGTGTCGGGGAGCCGGTAGCAGTAATATCGCTAGTAGAGTGCCTAGCTCTGATGTAGAGTCTGAGGCCTCAAAAATAAATATATATATATATATATATATATATATATATATATATATATATAAATCAGCCTGTAGCCTGTGTGTCTCTCCCCACCCAATGTAATCCTACGTCTCATGTCCATGACACGCAAGATCAAAGCTAATGCAGCAAGTCATATAATATCTAAGCAAAAGAATATGTCATGAAACCTGTACCCTATACAGAATCACCATTAATATCTCAAGAAGATTCTGTCTCATGAATAGTGTCAAGTGTCCTGGGTTATGATGTACTTGATAATGCAAGTACGAGAATGTAAAGGGTTCCGATATCCATGTCTAGAGACATTACACAACTCCGCGTACGGTGTTGGCACCCGACGATTAATCGGACGCTAAGTAAGTCACACGGTCCTAGATCAAGTATGTACAACAATATATAAATAAGACAAGGAAATATGCAACAAGAACTGCAATGTTTGGCAAGGTACACTTGCCTGGGATTCTGGCTCCAACTGTAGCTCTGGTCTCAGTGTGATTTGTAGGTACTACTCCGGTTGCTGAAATAAATATCACCATTAGATTCAAAAAATATCAAATAGCTAGAAACGCCTGTCCTTGCGTCCAATTTGGACACAGGGACAAAAATGACAGTTTCTGGTCAAAGGGGGGTCCACATGTGGGCTGCTTTGCACCGAAAACCGTGTCAGGGTCAAAGGTCTCTAAATTCATTCAACTTATTGTCAACAAGTCAGGAACGATGATACAAAGCCAACGGAACTTCCAGAACTGGATTTCGATGAGCCGATCACAAAATCGCCCGTCAAGTGGAGCCTGTGGGGCCCACGATACGCGATTTTGTCAACGTTCTCAGAATCGAACCAAACTTGGGTCATAGGACCAGCGTATTTCTACGAGTCCGATGGCGTAAGTTTCGTTTAGATTCAACGTGTGTACACAAAGTTACGACGTGTTCCAGAACAGGCGGATACGGGACGTTGTCGGCGGATACGAGTTGATTCCGGTGTGCACGCACATCCAAATCAACTTCTGCGAAATTCCACACGTCCGTATCAACGGCGCGCACGTTTTGGTAAAGACCGCGTGCGATCAAGTCGTCCCGTTTGGCGGGGCGCACTCAGTTCCGGGGTAAAACAGGGCGTTGGTTTTCCTGTTTTTGGTTCGCGGTTTGCGATCACCACAGGACGCGACGCACCGAACGGGTTGCACGGGCATCGAGAGGGTTACACAGTCTACGCGACACAACTGACAGAACGGAAAACGGAATAACGAGGAGAGAGAACGGGTTACCTGAACAGGGCTCCGTGAACCGAGAATTCTCGTGTCCGGGATGCTGTCTCGTGTCCTGGTCACCGTGTCCGCTGCGTCGGCTCTGCACAGGGTCTGTGTCCCTGCTAGGGCTGTTTCTGAAGATAGCAGGGTTGGACTCGTCGGCGGAGGGCGGCTCGGCCTAGGGCGTCTGGGGTGCTGGTCGGCGGCGTCGAGCGGGCTGTGCGGAGAGGAGCGGAGGTCGTCGGCTGAGAGGATGGGGTCGGGGGAGTTTTGGATGAAGGAGGCAGAGCGGGGAGTGGTGGTGGTGATGGTCGAGGCGGGGGAAGCGGCGCTGCGGGTGGTGGTGATGGTCGAGGCGGGGTGTGGTCGACGTGGTCGAGCGACGGAGAGTTGTGGAGGTGGTGATCGGTCGACTGGTCGGGGGACGGGTGGAAGGAGGAGAAGACGGCGGCTGCCTAGGGTTCAGGCGAGGGTGTCATCGACTGCGACGGAGAGGAGAGGAGAGGAGAGAAGAGAGAGGGGGTTTGCGGCGGCGGGGCACAGAAGTCGAGGGGTTTTATAGGTCGTGAACAGTAAATCCGGCGGAGATCCGATTAGGGTTCGGTTAGGGTTTCGGGTCCGGGTCGGGTTTGATTCGGATTCGACCCGACCCGACCCGTTAGGTCTGGGTTGGCTTGGTTCGGTTCACTGTGGTTTGGTTTGGTTTATTTAAAATAAACCGGTTCAGTCAGGGTTTAAGTCGGTTTAATTCTACATTGATTTTTAAGGCTTTAAAAATGTTTCCAGAGTCCAATAAATTCACAAAAAATTACCCTATGTCTGGTTTTCCATTTTATACCATAAAATATTATTTCCATAATATTTTAATATTAATTAACATCATTTAAAAATCATTTAATTACAAAATACCTTGATTTTAATTACAGAAAATCTCAGAAAATTCCAGAAAATTATGAAAAATCCAAATTTAAAGATTCCTGAAAAATCAGGAGGTTTATAATCTACCCCCCTTAAGAGGATTGCGTCCTCGCAATCAAAGAATAACCGGTCAACAGAGATGACACGATTGCAAACATTGTTCGAAGCACATTACGATCAAGAAGATTCAAGGATGAGAGTTTTGAGAAGAACACATAGGAAAGATCATTTTCCCAAGCATTAGAAGTTATGCAATCTCCCGTATGAAGGAAATCTAGAAAACTGCGATTTTAGAAAGACTAGGTTATCACTTAAAACATATTAGGTTAACAATTATAAAATATTCTAGGTTATCAATTATCAGCAAATTCAAAAATACTAGGTTGTCAATTATTAGCAAGTTAAAACTACCAAATTAAGGCTAAGGTCACGAACCAATAGTTACGAGATAAAACAAATCTATAAACAGATAACTACGAAAAATTACGCGCTTTAGCTACTCCATGGGTCTGCGCATCTTCCAAAGTCATCGATGGAGCTTGTTCATGTCCTTGCAGTTGATACCTCTGCTGCTGTTGAGTCTGCTGGAAGAGTGTTGCTTGTGGTGCCCAGGGTGGCCTCGACTGATATTCTCCTGGGGCTGGTGGTCTGACTCCTTGAACTTTCGTTTGCGGTACTTCCAATGCTGGATAAGCTGGCCTTGGTGCTGGTGACATTAGCGCTCTCTTTCTATGCTGAGGACAATCTTTGGCTAAGTGTTGGTTGGACGCACAAATCAAGCATAATTCCAATTTACGTCTGCACTCGTTCTCAATGTGGCCTCGCTTACGACAGTGCTGACAGATAGGTAGTACTTGAGGAGATGCTTCTGGTAGCTGGTGCATGTATGACTTCTTTGCAATTTCTTCCTGTGGTGCTCTGGCTGGTGCTGATGTGGCTGGTTGATGAATCATCACTGCTTTCTCTCGACGTTCAGGGCAATCCCTTACCGAATGCATTTTGGATCCGCAAGATAAACATACTCCCAATCTGCGTCTGCATTCCTTATTAATATGGCCTATCTTGCTACAATAGTAACAAGTAGGAAGGAATGAGGCTCTGGGTGCTGCTCTCAGTGGTGGATTCATCTGTGATCGCTTTGCAACTCTTTCTTGTTGTGCTTGGTCTGGTGCTGATGCATACGGCCGCTTTTGGCTGGACTCGATCCTTGTGATGCACTCCCTGGGTCGTGCTGCAGCAAGAACATCCTCGTCTAAGGTAGTTGCATTTGAACTGATTAACTTCCGTAACTCCGAGTTAAATCTGTCGATGAACTTCTCCACTTGGTTTTGCTGAGCTTCTTCCTGAACCTTCTGATGGGCTTGCATCATCGCGTAGAACATTAGAAACATTTGTTGTTCGTCCATAGCCTGCCCTTGTGGAACGGTAGGCATCGGTGGAGCAAACTGTGTCGATGGTGGAACGTCATCTTGCTGGATTCTCGTGGTATGCTGACTTGCTTGACTGCGTCGTTGAGCTATTTGACCTTCATCTACTAGTATTACTTCATCTTCGTTGGTTACCACAGCATCTCGTGGTGATCTTGCAGGAGTCTCGTCGTTTGCTGGTGGATCCATAACTCTGCATCCAAAATAAATAATAAGAGGCGCACAGGAATCAAGGCAGGATGCAAGTCAGAAAATAAATTTGAATCCGATATAGATATCAAGACGTTTCAAGCAAGTGGATGAGATCCTAAAACTTATCCTATTCTTATTGCAGGCTTGCTCGGTCCCTAAGTTGAAACCGAAGCAATTTAGTCGTTGACCTGCACGGGCCACCACAAAAACTATGTCACGCCCCAGTGCCAAATTATCGAGGGACCAGACACGTGGCAATGGCCAGCAGCACATACCGATGGACAAACCCAATTTAATGGATCCATCGGGGCATACTTAAGCTGTAATACAACAATAAATAGGTCCAATGATACAAGTCACATACTATTATAATCTCATCCACAACAGATAATCACAGATCAAATGTCAGAATAAATGTAAATAAAATAAACTAACAAATCTCAATAAAAAGTGTCTCGGAGAACAATCCGAGAACAAGTCTGATACATCAATGCAATAGACTGGAAATAAAATAACTAGAAACAGAAATAAATGAGTATCTCAAGCCAATACTCAGGAGAAGTCCTCTGGTACGATCTCGTCATCAGATCATGGTTCTGCTCCAACGTATGCACCTGTTCCTGCTTCTGTTAATGCTCCGGTCCCGTATACCTCGGGATAGATCTCGTCTGCAATATCTGGAGACATGATCCGGATCCAGGTCCTCAGGGGACATAGCAAGGTACAACATAATACAAGCCAAAATAAATGCAGTGCAGCAATAAATGAACAATAGGGTAAACTATGTAACCAGCTAAGTGATATGCAAGATGAGAGCATCACTAAAACTCAGGCTGAACCACTACAAGCTCTGTGTCGGGGAGCCGGTAGCAGTAATATCGCTAGTAGAGTGCCTAGCTCTGATGTAGAGTCCGAGGCCTCAAAAATAATAAATATATATATAAATCAGCCTGTAGCCTGTGTGTCTCTCCCCACCCAATGTAATCCCACGTCTCATGTCCATGACACGCAAGATCAAAGCTAATGCAGCAAGTCATATAATATCTAAGCAAAAGAATATGTCATGAAACCTGTACCCTATACAGAATCTCCATGAATATCTCAAGAAGATTCTATCTCATGAATAGTGTCAAGTGTCCTGGGTTATGATGTACTTGATAATGCAAGTACGAGAATGTAAAGGGTCCCGATATCCATGTCTAGAGACATTACACAACTCCGTGTACGGTGTTGGCACCCGACGATTAATCAGACGCTAAGTAAGTCACACGGTCCTAGGTCAAGCATGTACAATAATATATAAATAAGACAAGGAAATATGCAACAAGAACTGCAATGTTTGGCAAGGTACACTTGCCTGGGGTTCTGGCTCCAACTGTAGCTCTGGTCTCAGTGTGATTTGCAGGTACTACTCCGGTTGCTAAAATAAACATCACCATTAGATTCAAAAAATATCAAATAGCTAAAAACGCCTGTCCTTGCGTCCAATTTGGACACAGGGGCAAAAATGACAGTTTCTGGTCAAATCGGGGTCCACATGTGGGCCGTTTTGCACCAAAAACCGTGTCAGGGTCAAAGGTCTCCAAATTCATCTAACTTAGTGTCAACAAGTCAGGAACGATGATACGAACCCTACGGAACTTTCAGAACTGGATTCCGATGAGCCGATCACAAAATCGCCCGTCAAGTGGAGCCTGTAGGGCCCACAATACGTGATTTTGTCAACGTTCTCAGAATCGAACCAAACTTGGGTCACAGGACCAGCGTATTTCTACGAGTCCGATGGCGCAAGTTTTGTTTCGATCCGAGGTGTGTACACAAAGTTACGACGTATTCCAGAACAGACGAATATGGGACATTGTCGGCGGATACGCGTTGATTCCGGTGCGCACGCACATCCAAATCAACTTCTGCAAAATCTCACACGTCCGTATCAATGGCGCGCACGTTTTGGTAAAGATCGCGTCGACCAAGTCGTCCCGTTTGGCGGGGCGCACTCAGTTCCGGGGTGAAACAGGGCGTTGGTTTTCCTGTTTTTGGTTCGCGGTTTGCGATCACCACAGGACGCGACGCACCGAGCGGGTTGCACGGACATCGAGAGGGTTACACAGTCTACGCAACACAACTGACGGAACGGAAAACGGAATAACGAGGAGAGAGAACGGGTTACCTGAACAGGGCTCCGTGAACCGAGAATTCTTGTGTCCGGGATGTTGTCTCGTGTCCTGGTCACCGTGTCCGCTGCGTCGGCTCTGTACAGGGTCTGTGTCCCTGCTAGGGCTGTGTCCGGAGACAGCGGGGTTGGACTCGCCGGCGGAGGGCGGCTCGGCCTAGGGCGTCCCGGGTGCTGGTCGGGGCGTCGAGCGGGCTGTGCGGAGAGGAGCGGAGGTCGTCGGCTGAGAGGATGGGGTCGGGGGAGTTCTGGATGAAGGAGGCGGAGCGGGGAGTGGTGGTGGTGATGGTCGAGGCGGGAGAAGCGGCACTGCGGGTGGTGGTGATGGTCGAGGCGGGGTGTGGTCGACGTGGTCGAGCGGCGGAGAGTTGTGGAGGTGGTGATCGGTCGACTGGTCGGGGGTCGGGTGGAAGGAGGAGAAGACGGCGGCTGCCTAGGGTTCAGGCGAGGGGGTCGTCGGCTGCGGCGGAGAGGAGAGGAGAGAAGAGAGAGGGGGTTTGCGGCGGCGGGGCACAGAAGTCGAGGGGTTTTATAGGTCGTGAACAGTAAATCCGACGGAGATCCGATTAGGGTTCGGTTAGGGTTTCGGGTCCGGGTCGGGTTTGATTCGGATCCGACCCGACCCGTTAGGTCTGGGTTGGCTTGGTTCGGTTCACTGTGGTTTGGTTTGGTTTATTTAAAATAAACCGGTTCAGTCAGGGTTTAAGTCGGTTTAATTCTACATTGATTTTTAGGTCTTTAAAAATGTTTTCGGAGTTCAATAAATTCACATAAAATTATCCTATATCCGGTTTTCCATTTTACACCATAAAATATTATTTTCATAATATTTTAATACTAATTAACATCATTTAATTATAAAATACCTTGATTTTAATTACAGAAAATCCCAGAAAATTTCAGAAAATTGTGAAAAATCCAAATTTAAAAATTCCTAAAAAATCAGGGGGTTTACAACGATATGGATCTTTATTGATATCTAAAGATCGAACAACCATTGGAGTGCTAAGGGGATGAGCTTTATCCATATTGAACTATTTCAATATATTTTCTTTGTATTTGGATTGATGCACTAAAATTTCATTAGTGCAATGCTCAATTTGTAATCCGAGATAATATTTCGTGTCTCCGAGATCTTTCATCTCGAACTCCTTTTTCAGATAGTTTGCAGTCTCATTGATTTCATGTCTTGTCCCAATCAAGTTTATGTCATCGACATATACTGCAACTATAGCGAAACCCTCATTAGATTTCTTTATGAAGACACATGGACATATAGGATTATTCTTATATCCCTCCATTTTTATATATTCACTAAGACGATTGTACCATATCCTTCCAGATTATTTCAAACCGTACAATGAACGTCTTAGCTTTATGGAATGCATGTTCTTAGCTTTTGAGCTGGGTAGGTTAAATCCATCTGAAATTTTTATATAGATATCGCTATCTAAATCACCATATAGATAGGCTGTTACAACGTTCATAAGTCTCATGTGCAGCTTTTTCTCAACTGTCAGACTTATCAAATAACGAAACGTTGTTGTATTTATTACGGGAGAATACGCCTCTTCGTAATCAATCTCGGGTCTCTGAGAAAACCCTTGTGCCACTAATAGTGCCTTAAATCGAGCAATTTCATTCTTTTTATTTCGTTTTCTTACAAACACCCACTTGTAACCTACCGGTCTGGCGTCTTTTGGTGTTTGTACTATAGTTTCGAACACTCCACGTTTATTAAGGAAATCCAATTCTGCTTGAATAGCATCCTTCTATTTTGGCCAAACTTTTCTTTGTCGATATTCATCGATATTACGTGGTTCAGTGTCATCAATGCCCTTAGATATTTCAGTAGCTACTGAGAATGATAATATCTCATCTATTGTTATATCTTTGCGATCCCATGCCTCTATTGTATATGTATAAACATATAAATCTCTTTTCTTTTAGGTACCTGGGCCTCCTCTTGGGCTTGTGTCGTTTCTAAGATAACAACCTCTTTTGGATTTTCAGAGAGTATGGATCTGTCATTCATAACCTCTTCTTAAGCGTTATGTGTAACATTCTTAAGAGCATTACTTGGGCATTTTCTCTTTATAGGGACTAAGTCTTTTGAACCTTTAGGTCTACCACGCTTCTGGCGTGCAGTAGATTCATTAGCCACTTTGCTATTTTTTCCTACGAGGATATCAATCCGAGCTATCGCATTTGCAGCGGGCACATGTGATTTAATCACTTTAGCTGCATTAGTAAATGCATCTAGCATTTGATTTGCAATCTCATGTAGATGCAATATCCTTCGTACCTAAGTTTCACATTAATTAGTACGAGGATCTAGATGAGACAGAGTGGGATTATTCCACGATAATTTATGCCATTTATTTGTGGCGAATGGTTCTATAAGAACATTCTTTTCTTTCTTATCTTCCCTTAACGACGGGAATTTAGTATCATCAAAATGGCAGTCTGCGAATCTAGCAGTAAAAAAATTACCAGTTAAATGTTCCAAATATCTAATGATTGAGGGCGAATCAAAACCAATATAACTTCATAAACGGCGCTGAGGTCTCATTTTAGACGCTAAGGAGGAGAAATAGGAACATAAACAACACAACCAAATTTACGCAAATGGGAGATGTTAGGTTGATGGCATGTCACAAGTTGTGATGGTAAAAATTTATGATATGCAGTTGGCCTAACAATGATCAATTTAGCAGCATATAATATGGAATGTCCCCAAGCTTAAACGGGTAAATTTTATTGCATGAGTAAAGGCCTTACTATGTGCTGAAAATGCTTAATCAAGGACTCTGCTAAGCCATTTTGGGTATGAACATGAGGGACAGAATGTTCAACTTTTATTCCTACGGAAGCATAATAATCATTAAAAGTACGGAAAGTAAACTCAGCTGCATTATCAAGTCAAATCGTTCTAATATGTTGGTTAGGAAAATGAGTCTTAAGCTTAATCAACTGAGAAAGTAGCTTGGTGAAGGCAAAATTTCTAGATGAGAGTAAGGAAATATTTGACCATCGACTAGAAGCATCTATTAGAACCATAAAATACCTGAAAGGTTCGCTAGCAGGATCAATTGGTCCGCAAATATTACATTGTATTCTCTGAAGGAATTGTGGTGATTCAGAAGCTATTTTGAAAAGTGAATGTCTTGTAATGAGTTTATCCTATGAACAATACACACAAACGTTCAGTAGGAAAGGTAAAATTTTGGTATGATAAATTATGCCCATTGGTATTGTTGATGACATTTCTCAACATAGTCGATCCTGGATGACCCAATCTGTCATGCCAAAGGAATTAGATTCCTTGGATCATTTAGCCTTTTGCTAGTGATGGGGTGAGATTCTACTACCTTCAGAGTAGTTTGATATATCCCCGAGGATATTAACTTGCACTTTTCTAATGTGAGCTTATTGCTTCCAACATTAGAGGTGATACAAAAATACTCTTTGCTATCATCGTTCATGGTTTCAACATGAAATCCGTTCATTCAAATATCTCTAAAGCTAAGTAGATTTTTTTTAGATCTACTAGAGAATAATGCATTTCGAATGACTACGTGTTCTCCATTTGGTAACACAATATCGGCCTTACCATAACCTTATATAATCTGCACGGGTCCAGCAATGGTGTTTGAGGAATATGTTTGAGGAATATGTTGTGAAAAACTTCCTAGTTTTCAATATAGTGTTAGTTGTTGCACTATCTATCAAGCATATGCCATCATCATTATCCATACCTTTCAAAAAAATAAAAAATTAATAATATATTAATATGCTACTAAATGGTTAAACTTGGCATATTGCCAATTATTACAACTTGATCTAAATCTAAATGAAACTGCTTCAACGAAAGTAAACTACCTAGACTATTGATCATATAATGACCAATTTATTCAAAGTAAAAAGTAAATAAACTTAGATAAGCATACAATAACTATTCATTGACTTCGCCTATCATGGCGTTGAACTGGTCTTCCGAAATTGCGTTTCCATCCTTATCTTGGAAGAAATCATTAAAATTCATGTGTGTTGTACCCTCCATGATAGTAGTCTCCACACCCTTTGAGGCTTCATACTCATCCACTTTCTTTTGTGAGGTGCGACAGTTCCGCATCCAATGACCAGCTCTTCAACAACGTTTACAAATATTAGTTGAAGCAGCTGGATTAAGAATTTGAGTATTATTTTTTCGAGGATTAAATTCCTTATTTTGGAAATGTGTATCGTTCCTTGGATCCGGATTGTAGCCATTTCTTTGGCTTCTACATCGTCCATGCCCTCTACCTCTGTGATTTTCTTGACCCCTAGTATTGGTCACATTTTTTCGAGCACTAGTCGCATTCACTTCAGCTGGAATTGGTGCAAACCCAGTTGGTCTACTAGTGTGGTTTTTGATTAATAACTCATTATTTTTCTCAACCACGAGTAAGACAGCAATGAGTTCGGAACAATTCTTAAAATTTCTCTCCCTATACCTCTGTTGTAGGGTCATATTAGTCGCATGAAATGTGGTGAATATTTTCTCTAGCATGGAATGCTCTGTCACTTCTTCACCACATAATTTTAATTGTGAAGTAATCCTGAACATAGCTGAATTATAGGCTGCAACTGTCTTATAATCTTGGAAACGTAGATTGAGCCATTCATGGAGTGCACCTGGTAGTATGACCATTTTCTGGTGATCATATCTCCCAGCTAGATAATTTTATAGCACCAAGGGGTCCTTGACTGCTAAGTACTCAGCCTTGAGATCATCATGAATATGATGTCTTAGAAAAATTAAAGCATTCGCTTTATCTTGTACAGATATTGGCTTATCAGCCACAATTGAGTCACCTATTTTGGCTTGAAGGTGCAATTCAGCATCCAATCTCCAGTTGAGAAAGTTCTGGCATTCTAATTTTATAGGCTTAAAATCATGCTTTGTGAGGCTGACATATTGATGTATAAAATCAATAATAACAAGTTAACATAAGAACTTGGTAAATCACCAAACAATTCATGTTTATGGTGTATGCTTCAAACAAAACATCCAAACAAGAAGTAAAAGAAGGATACTACTGTCCAAACAAAAATATCCAAACAACATTGGTATGAAAGCAAGACTATTTACAATGAGGCCCTTGTATTCCTAGATATACCAAATATGGATAAGGAATCTGAAACTCATTTTCAAGCCTCCAAAACTTGAACCAAATGACCCTTAAAGTGAAAGAACCTTAAAAGTTAAGGCTAGTTAGTTGGCTATTAAAATATTTCAGTATTGGAAGTTACATTTCAGAAACAATTAACGGCATTAAAGTACAATTAGTTTTGTTATGATTAAGTAAATAATTTTTATGTGATGTCATTTCTCTTCTTCTTTTTTTCAATATTATATTTTGTTTAACAATGGCCTAAAACATTGTGATGTTCTCTAATAATCTTCGTAGTGCCTTTAACAATGGCCTAAAACATTATCAAGAATACAAAATAAGAGCTTGAGGCTTGCACATTCAAGACGACAAGGACAAGGACTTAGGTTCCAAGAATGGAGTACTTCCTCATGGCATGGTTGCGTCCAGAATGACATGGAGAAGACAATGGAATGAAGTGCAATGAAGGGGAGATGAGGATCTAAATGACTGTAATTTGATGACGTTGTTGAAGCTGTTGGATTCAGTCTAAATTTGGTAACAACAAATTTTCGAGTTCAAATATGATAAAATATTTAATTTGATACAATTTAAAATTTTACATTATATATTTGATTAGATTTTTATATTTGTATCAAATATTTAATTTGATTATATTTGGACGTCCATAATTGTTGTTGCTATTTTAAGTAATGGATTTCCTATGTTAGAGATTAGGATTTCTCATTCTATTTGTATGGGTAATGTTGGAGGCACATATAGAGCACAAAGGTGGAGATTCAGGATGTTCTGTCTACAAAAATCTAAGAGAAAGTATGTGCTTTGCTCTTAGAACTCATCATCCATGACAGAAGGAAGTGGTGAGTGATTTCAATTGTAATATTTGTCTTTTTTTTTAAGTGTGGTGAGGGGGTTGAATCTATTAGTGCAAGGGTTCGACATTGGATTTATCAATCTTATAATTTCACCTGAGTTATATAGATTGAGATTTGTCCACCGTTATATACGTTGTCTTTATTTGTGTTTTGTGTTTCTTAGACAGTGGTTGATTATCTCAGTTGGATTCTGCTACAGTCAGTCTCAGACACGATATCGAAACGCTTGTAGAACGTGTCCGATCCGAAGAAACTAGATTCTTCCATACAAAAAACTGCACTTTCATGCCTAAAAAATTTTGGCGGCATAAAGTTAAAATAGAAGAAAAATACAATTTTATGTTCAAATTCTTGTTCCTTTGAATACCAATTATAAAATAGTCCCAAGTATTTGGTTTGGTAATTATTATGTTATACATCAAACATACAGCAACAAAATATCAGCAAATGATAAATAGCTTATTTGGTGTCAAACAGGTGTAGAAAAAAAGTGGGAAGATTCTACGTCACGTGCCTACAACTCCCACGTAGTTACTGTCCCAAGTTCCATGGCTTGTTCTTTGCTTTGTTGAAAGGAACTTGGCTTGGGGCTCATGGAACCGACTGGACAAAGTGAACACAGAGCCTAATGATATATCTGGCAAATAGGGGGAAGCATTTGGTTTATTCAGTTTCAACCGAAATAATCAAAATCGGATAAATCGAAATTAAAAAAATATATATAAAACTGAAATCGAACCAAAATTAGTCAAACCTAAACCGAATAACGATTCGGTTTATTTGGTCAGACTATTTGTATTGTTTAATGGACATGATCCAAAGTTGAAATCGTAATTAAATGATATTAAAAATTATAATTATTATACACACATTTGTTTTATTTGCATCCAAAGTTAGACTACTTGTTAAATTACCAAATTTTGGCTCAAAATATATACATGAAATCGTTACTTTCAAAATATACACATTTTTATTACAACATATGCATATAATTGAAAATATTTACATAATTGTACAAGTTTTATTCGGTTTTCGGTTTTTAACTGAAACAAAATCCCAAAACCGAAACTGAAATCGAATAAGAAATTTAGTATTTTCAAAACCAAAATCGAACCGAACCGAAATTTTTTCAAACCGAACCAAATCTCTTATTCGATTCAGTTCGATTTTCGGTCCAAAACCGAATAATGCTCACTTCTACTGCCAAAAGTCAACAAAGGGACACAAGGAACCTAAATAAGGAAACAAAAAAATTTGGAAGGAATTAGATTCATGGTTGAAAAATGTAATATAATTAACATAGGTTGTAAATTTAACTCGAATGTTTGGTTGAACAAAATAAAATTATATGTAATGTAATGGCTATTACAAGCTTGATTACATTACGTCATTTTTTTTTAAATCAATTACATCATAAAACTCATGTAATTGCAATTAAATTACAACTTAGAACTTACAAAATTATTTTCTTTCTAATTAAAATTTTTTCTTTTGTTTCTATTTTTTATTATTTCTATTATTTTTAATTCAAATTTATAAATATTTAGGTTTTTATTTTATTTTTTTATTTCATAAATGTTAAGGTTTGCCTAAACAAAAAAAAAATCAAAAATATATTTGTTGAAATGATACAAATAATTATTATTATTTTATTACATGGTAAACCAAATATTTGAATGCGAATGATTTGCATTAGATGATTTGATTACATACTCCTAACAAATATGATAATATAATTGTAATTAGTTTACTTTACAAACTCAATTACATTACAAATATAATTAAATTATAATGAATCAAACCCAACCCTAATCTCTAACTAATAATATTTTGGTGGGGTTCCGTGTTCCTGAACTTGGAATTTACCCAGTTTCTCAAAAAAAAATTGTGGGACTAAAGAAAGCCCTTAACTTGGACATCCCTAAAATTCTATTATTTAATTTTGAATGAATTAAGAAATTATTGATGGATTCTATGGTAAAATAAGAAGAAATGAAGGAACCATTTGGGTCAGAAATAGTAAGTATTGTATCACTCAATAAAGGGGATGATTTCACACCACGCGGCAGCAAGAAAATGGCTCATACTACAAATACTAGAGGTTCACACCAAGGAGAGAGACCACCTACATTAAAGAATTTCTCAAACTTTCAATTAATAAAATATAAAAGGCTTAGGCCCTTACAAAACACAATATACTCTAAGCCTATTCAAATTATAATAGAGATTAGTTGACAACATATCTAGATGCAAATTCTAATCTCCTTCAAATTCCATTGTTTATATTACAAAATACGATACAAATCAAAATAAACCTAAATAAAAGATCCTAAAATCTTGTTAAATAAAAGATCCTAAAATCGTGTCCCTGGGGGAAAGTGAAAGTCTTTCATGTACAAATGGGATCTCATTTACATAGGATCAACATTCATTTTTCTTTCCCATTTTCTTAGCAACCAAACATAAGACTTAATAAAGCTCAAAGTTGGTAAATTGCTACAAAAGAGTAAATTCCTAGATAATAGACCATAGAGTTTAGTACACACAAAAATATGGGGATAATACATGTTAATCTTTTAAACTTGAGTGTCTACGAATTCTTGTTAAAAGACATCAAACCTAACAATAATTCACAAAAAATATCCCCATCGGCATCCCACAACACAAGGTCAGTCATCTCCGGATATATTCAGGAATGATAGAGAGAATGAGAGACTTTCCACTATATTCTTGATAAAAAAAAAAAAATACAAACCTGAAACCATTGCAGAACAGCAAGCAAGGATGAATAGTGTACACAAGAAAGAACCAAACGTGAAACAAAGAAAAAGAAAAAGAAAAAAAGTCCATAAATGCACACTTAGTGGTACCTCCTCTCCGCTCTCCAACTAATCATCAAACAGAAACAGTGAGCTGCAACCATACCATCCCAAACCCTAATATAATAAAAACCATCTTCGCCACCTTCGTGTCTGACACATGCAAACCCTACTATACTCCCGTCTTTCATCCATGTCCGAGATCATCGAACTTACCTTGATCCGCCAACTCCAGCAGCTCATCCCAGGACATCCAGTGGCATATCCCAACTACCACTCCTACGGCTCCAGCTGGAACGCTTTGGATTCGCTGCTGCTCGCCCTTCTAAACCCTGGTCTAAATCTGGTGAGGGTCCAGCAAACCCCCTCCCATCTTTGTCGTCCAACATCTCGTTGCTCACACCTGCTTCTAGATCACCTCTCATTCCCATTTGCCCAAGGTCACCATCCCAAGCAACCGCCTTCCTCCCCAATTCAATATCTCCCACTCCTTTCCCCATGTTGGGACTCATAAAACCCCCTCCTCCTCCCCCTCCTCCTTCCAAGGCACGGCTCTCTGGCCCATCCTTTCTCTGTACTCTTGCTCGGAAGTTGTTCATGGAAGGAGGGATACTGGTGAAGAAAACTTCTTTGAAATTGTCGACTACTCCTTTGTTGTAAGGGTTACCATGGCGATCGTATCGATATCTAAAGTTCTCATAAGTTGTCTAAGAGAAAAGAAATGATGTAGAATTAGTCAAGCGAAGAAGTACAAAAAAGCCTAATTCTGAAATAACTTCTTACAGAAGGTGACATAATTCTTGGAGATGGCATTTACCTGATTGGTGCTCATGAGATATAAATGGAAGATAGAGAGACCACCGACAAACCATACTGCTATGAAGGTGTAAATTATGAGAACAATGGAAGCGGGAGTCTTGGTCATAGCCTTCCAAATTGTACTGTCATCAGCATCCATAATTTTTTTGATGTAGATCCAGCAGAAAGTGAAGACATAGGCACAGAGCAGAGTCGTGGAGAAAACAAACATGTAGAAGAATCGGTAGTTCCGCTGCATAGTTAATAACAAAGCAGATCAATTGGAGAAATTATGAGCAGTGAATGGTTTTTCTTAATATATCATTTGGTCTTGGAGCACAAGACTATTGAAAGCATATCCGAGTATTGTTGTGTCCCACCCTCCTCAATATATTAAGTTGCCAAATACATTTGCAATTCTGAACTCTGTATCTTTCCACAATATGGATGGGCACTAATAAAATAGGTAAAAATAACTTACCGTTCTATGATTGGCTGGCTAACCACAAAGAATTGCAACAAAATCCACGAATGATTTGGACTTGACTGTATGTCTACTAACTTAGTTACACCTTGGAACTTGACGTTATAAGCGGATGAAAATTTTAAACAGTAAAATATATGACTTAGAATTACAACAATAACAACAGTAAAGAAGGATATGGTTGTTATTGTTCCAGAAGAAATAGGCCTTTAACAGAACTGAATGGAAAAAAGATTCAAATTGTGATAAAGGCACAGTTGTTGTGGTGGTGGTGGTGGTGGTGGTGTTGTTGTTCTTCTTGTTGTATTATCCTCCGTAAAGGATGTCTCCTCTTTAACATTAGCAAATGCCATATCCTTTTTCACAGCCTAAATCCATGTTCTTGTAGTTCTACCCATAGCTCTATCAGCTCCTTCAACTTAAGATCCCACTACACCAAACTGTTGCATCAATTGGTTGCGAGAGAACTGGAGTTAACTGGATGAACCTGAGCCAAGTACAGGGCTAGTTTCTCCTTTTCAACAGGTATAACTTTGGAGAACTAGGCAATAAAGGCTCAACTCAGGTGAGTCATAATATCACAAGTCCAAGAATCAAGAACCCAAGGGGTAGAACGAGAAAGACGATTTTGAGTTAGTAGAGAAATAAATCGAGGGAATGGAGAGGATACGTAGGAGGGTTTGAATGTCTATGGAGGAAGTGCTATTAGGAGCTGGTACAAAAGCCTGTAGGGGCATTGGCATCATCTCTAGGTAACCATGTTAACAAGCAGCCACCATATGGTTGGAGCAGACAGTAGGTGCAATAGAGTAATCCACATACATTGGTCCAAGACACAGGATGAGTAGACACTTTAGATGAGGAAGTAGAAAAATCTACTATAGAAACTTGAGATCATTGTTCGAGAATATGGACGGATACGTCTAAAAGATATATAATACAAGAACATAGGTGCAAGTAGGAAACTAGAATCCAATCATTATGATGTCATCTAAAGGATCACGAGGTTGCGTAGGAGGAACTAGATGTGGTCAACGAAGTGGTCATTGTCAAGGAAGTAGACATGACCAAGGAAGTGGCGTGTCCGAGGAATATATGTGGCTGAAAAACTGGTAGATGTGTTTAGGAAAGTGTGGGTGCAGTCCGGAAAGTAGACGTGAGTAGGTATCGCCTCAAGAGAAGAGTTGTTGAGATAAATTGTAAAAGAGAAATAGATGACGAGAGAGACCGTGAGAAGCGATGTTATCATGTCAAGAGAGAAGACGAACCCTGGGGTATACAAACCATAATAGAGAGATCTTGAAGAGTATGAAGAAGATGGTACTCATAGGCTAAAAGATCTAGGTTTTCTTTCAACTAGGATTTTGAAGATTTTTTCTTTGAACTAGGATTTGAAGAGTGGGTCGCTATTGGGTTATGGCTTTGTTGCATGAATACAGATCCGTATATGAATAAAGGACAGAATACGGATACAGGATTTGGAAACTTTCATATTGGTACAATATACCTACATTGCACAAAGACGGATATGGGTATGGGTAGATACGGATACAGACACAATGTAATATGGAATCCATTTTCCAATGTCTATGCAACATAAGTCATGGGTTATGGGTTTTGGGTTTATGGTTAATGGCTTGGGTTTCTTAGAGAGGGTGAGTTTAAAGAAGATGGTGAAGTGGGTTTGGAGACGATGGGTTGGGAAAGCAGGTTGGAAGAGGATGTTCTTGGGAAAGGAGCTACAGGTAGATAGCTGGCTCCAAGGTGAACCATGCTTCGCTACCATGTTGAAAAACAGAAAAAGAGGCTCTGATTTTGATAGATTGAGCAATGACATAATTATAGGAGAGGATAACATGGAGAATACACAAAATACTCTTCTACAGTTTCCTATGCAATAAGAAACTGAAAGAAAAGGATGAAGGGGGAGAAAGAAAGGAAGAAACCGATAGAAACAACTTACCATATATGCTCTGAAACAACTTACCATATATGCTCTTCAACAACATTTTTTTATCTTATACTCAGCTACTACCACTTCCAAAGCATCTTTAGGCTTCAGAATCGCAAATATAGATTGATGTTAGTAGACATTCAAATTAGTAGTTCCAAGTCCAAGTTTTATTTGAAATATCTAACATCATTAAAGAGTAGTCAATAATTGTTTAACCATATAAACATGTACAAAAGTTATAACCATAAGCAACTTGAAAAGAATATAATGTAAGACAGAATACCAGAAAAGAAAGATGCCACCGGCTTGTTCTTATGGGATAATGCTAATTATTTATCCGGTCTCAATCTATCCAACAGATCTTAGTATCAGATTTGCACAGCTACTAACTGATTCCAAGAATCCACAAGAACACAACTAAAAATAACACCCGAATAAACTGCAAGAAATATTGACATTTCCTCGTGAAGAAATATTCTGGATTCGAACTATAAAGAGATGAAAATTATTATTTCTAATTTCATTGGTTCAAAAATTAAGGAGAGCTTAAAGTGCCCATATTATTGTTCCCTTACAATTGCAAACATGTAATTTACATGTGTATATCATTTATGGATAAGTAATTATACTTACAAGTCCGATGCACTGCCCAACCCATGGGCAGTGATGGTCGAATCGTTGCACACAGTTATTGCAGATTGAGCAGTGGGAACACCTAGGAGGCCGATAAAGCATGCAGGTGTCACAATACTTGATCTTCACAGTGATTCCATTGACAATAACATCCTTCGTTCGTGGTAACCGCAATTGTGGAGTTTGGACTCCCCCTTCAATGTTGCCATCATATCCCTCAGGCTCTGGAGGGTGTGCATTACGAGGAATGATACCCGGGTCTCTTGCGGATGCCATTAGTAAGAGAGCTAGATCCTGAAAAACAGATCCTACATGAAATTAATATGAAAGGAAAAAGGAGAATGTGCAACTTGAAATATGAAATTACGCACTCTGGATTAAAGCCTACATGCTAGATAAAACTCAAATAATTCGGTATTATTCAACTAATGTTGAACAATGCTGACTAGATTTCAATTTTGAGAACTTCTGTTATGCAGTTATGGCAAAGGAACCTAGTCTTGGACTAAAAATGAAGGTCGGATATATGTACTGTGGCTGTGGTCTAGGATCCAACCAACCCTGTCTTACCAGCTCCACAAATTTAGTTTAGGAATGACCCAATCAAATCCAGGTTGCAAAGTGAACTACTAGCTCTTAACTGTATTAACATGAGATATTATTAGCATAATAAGTGAAGGTTTTTGCACAATCATTACTATCATTCAGAATGCAGTAGACTATAACATGGTACTTTTCATATGAACGAGGACACCGGTCATTAAGCTAAGGTATGTTTAGTAAATGTACTTATACGACTTTCCGAAGGAAGAATAAGCCTGTATTGAATGTGTTCTTATGTAATTTCTTGCAGCAATGGCTTTGACCTGTGTCTGTGTGTGTTGCAACCTGTTCCTAGGCTAGAGACCATTGGGCCAATCCTGGATTTGACATGCTTCAAGGTCTTGGACAAAGACCCTACCTTTGTAGGCAAGTACATAAGATGCACTTTTCCGCTATTCACCACCTGGTACGATCCGTGTCTTTTTATTCCTTAAAAATCTTATACGCAGCATCAAAAATCATTTAGAATCTTGTGCTAACTTGGATCCTACCACATTACTCTTCATGCCTTCAGGATAGGACAAATCCGAGTAAAACTTGGGTCAAAGTCCTATATCTGGTCCAAGTCAGTAGCAGTCCTTAATGTTTCAACCAGTAACAATTCGAGTGCACATTATATGTAGGGGAAGAGATTTGTGTAATGTGGCTTAACTGAGACAATTAAGGTATATTTAGATTTACTTAAGGGGTCACTTTAAGTTTCAAAGGAGATGGCCCTTAAGGGAGCGAGACGGAGGAAATATGTATATGTAGCCAACCCCAAGAATGGGGTAAAAGGTTTTGTTGTTGTGTTGGTTCTTTTATAATCTTGGACTGGTCTATCATAGTAATGGTTATTGGCAAACTAGTTGCAATGACTAATAATAATAGATGAAGAAAACTTAAAACTTATGTTTAAAGTAAGATTGGGAAGAAAGAAGGTCATATAATAGGTTGCAATTTAGACTATGAAGCACAGGTACTACAAAAAAACATGCTGTATGCATACCCTCACTAGTTGGTACGGGTACGCTGTGGGTACGGCTGGGTAAGTACCCAATTTCTTTCATATATTTTACAAAAATAAGTATGCCTAGGGTACGACGGGAAGTACCAACTTTGAACTCCGATACACCTCAGGTACCGTGCTAAGTACTGATCTTCGGTATGCCTCTGGTAAACTGTTCTAAAAGGCAGCGGCTAGGCAGCTGGTGTCCGCCCGATGTCCGCCTAGTCCCCCGACGTCTGACTATGCACGTTATAGGGTTTTATGAACTTTTTATGCAATTTTTATTAGGTTTTTTTGAGTTTTTTTAATATTTTTTAAACCATATACATCTACGCATCCGCTTAGGCGCTAGACAGCGGGTGCCGCCCGACTAGCGCCTAGCGTTTTTCACAACCTTGCTCGGGTACAACGTAAAATATTGACTTTGAGCTTCTGTACGGCTCCACATGCCTGGGTATGAGGTGGGTCAGATGCCAAAAAAACATGAATCCTACTTTGACCAGTAACCCGACCTGGTGTGAGGAGGTCAAGCATGATGGAGAAAGTTTGGTGGCCATGGATCTACTGAACGACAGGTTCCACGAGCCAACCTATATATATATATATATATATTATATATATATATATATATATATATAGTTTTTTTTAAATTCAGTATTGGGTATGCACCGTAACAATGCTTCATAGAACTTAGGTCAAGCCAAGTAAAGTTTATTGTGTTGTAACAGGGGTACTACTCATGTACATGCTAACCAAATATGAAGAAATCTTATTTTGTCTAAGTTTAATTATTCTTCATGAGACAGCATTCCATTTTATTCACAAAATAATTGTTTCGTCTTGAATACAAGTTTTTTTTCAGATTAGTTTATAATGGGCACACGTTTTGTTTGAGAGAGAACGCAATATTACTTTAGTTTCCAATTCAAAGTTTATAGAGAGGGGTTTGTTCCTTCTCCGAGTAGCCTTCTCCACGAAGTATATACATATTTTCAGTCTTCTTAGTCTTAATTGTTCTCTTCTTCTAGTTGTACCTCTTCTCCTCATAGGTGTATATATAAAAAGCAGCAACAATGAATTGTGGGCAGTGCTCTAAAAATAGGGCTAGACGCCACCCTACCGCACCGAACACCCCTTGTTCGGCGGTCCTAGGCGGCCTGTTCGGCCCTAGGCGGATGGCTAGGGCGCCAATTTTTGGTTTGTTTTTTGTTTTTTTTTAATTTCTTTTTTTTTTGAATTTTGTGGTATATATATAAAGTTTCATATATATATATATATATATATATATATATATATATATATATATATATATACTATAAAAAATATAAAAAATCGGCCGCCTAGGCGTCTAAAAATATAAAAAATATAAAAAATCAGCCGCCTAGGCGGTCTAGACGCTAGGCGGACCTCCGGCGCACCGAGTCCGCCTAGAGATTTTTAGAACATTGATTGTGGGGAAAAAAAACTACTTCTAAGAGATTATCTTTCACATGCCTTAAACTCCAATTATATGGTGAGTATAATTCCAATAGTCGAAATCCAATGAAGAAATAAGTAACAAGGACAAAAGTAGTGGTGTGGTGTAGTGGTGACGTGGGTGGGGTTTTCTTGGGTGGGAGGGAGCATGAGTTGGGTGACAGTTGGGTTTTGGAGGTTGGGTGTGAGTGGGGATGTGTGTGTGTGTGTGTGTGTGTGTGTGGTAATGGAGATAGGGAATTGGAATAAACAGCAGATGTCGCTAGAGCTACAACGTATTGGCGATCACATAAATGCATATTACCCAGTGACAGTCACAGACTTTACAACAATCAACTGAAGTAGAAATAGATTTTTCCACTAGAGAAACCATTTGACATTATAGAAACTAAAGAGAAATGATACTCACATATAATGTAAATCCAATAGCAACTAGCATGACAGATATCCCCATATGATGAGAAAAATGATCCATTAGCTTTCTTGCAACAAATACACAGAAAACTGAGACGGGGGCGACAATGAGAAACATGGTAAGATATAACGACCTGACATCAGGACCAAATATGAACCTTCCTTGAAGGAAAAATACCTGCACATCGCATCAAATGTATCAAAATGGAATCTTCATTGAAAAGCCTGTAGTAATATGGCACAGTGAGGAAATATGAAGGGGAAATATATCATTTGACATCAAAATGTACAATGTCAAACAGCGATATCAGAAAACATGCATGCTCTCAAACATTAAGTATTGTTGGTCGATTTATCTTCAAGTGAAAACATCCAGAAGTATGAACATAGTGATCATGTTAAACTGGTAGAGCAATAACCTCGACTAGCTAAAAGCCTAAAACTGACAAGGTATAGAAGTAAGAAGTGTAATCTGGACATTCAAGTTTCATTTCTCTTGACATTCTAAACACACGTACACCAACACTTCTAGGACACTTCAAATCATGAATCTGTTGGTGCTATTCTCAATATCACAACTATTGTTGATGCTTATAAATGAAAGATGAAATGTGAGGATTGTGTCCAATATATTCTTAAATTTGCATATATGTTCATATAGTATAACCATGTCATAACATCGAGCATTTTCTTTCAAGTTGGACACTTGAAATGTGAAGCGTCCTTGTAACCCTGAGGTGAGTAGTACTATTTAACTCAAGATCGAGAATAAAAGAGAAGGAAACCAGCACATAATTTTACCTTTATGTACACTTTAAAATGAAAGATGACAGTGCTACAAGTGTACTATTTAGGATACCAAAAACAATGTAAACTCAAGATCAAGAATACAAGAGAAGGAAACCAACACATAATTTTACCTTTATGTACACTTTAAAATGAAAGATGACACTGCTAAAAGTGTCCAATAAAATGTTGAAATCATCTTAACATTCTTTCATCATGTGCATCGTTCTTGTTATGCATGTAATTGTACATATTGGTATTTAGGCCTCAACATAGTATAGCCATGTCAGGTTCTCAGAAGGTTTATGAGTTGGATTCGGAACACTCAAAACTGTCACATGTAAGAAGTGAGGTAATTAACATAACTTGGGGAACTGAAAAGAATGTAAACTCAAGATCAAGGACACGAGAAAAGACCTAACAACAGATCACACACCCAACCTTGAGAACATTGGATAAAGGGACAGTAATCTTCATGGATGAGGCCCAAAATAATGTACTATTTCATGTGAAGGACACTGCATTCATGGTGAAATATGAAACTAAATGGCAAACTCAGGTCAAAATGCAGGATGGATTTTTCTGATGTTTGAGATTTCAGCTGTATGTGCCTAATAATCTTAATATCTTATGCTTTGTTGGTATATTAGAATATTCTTGGTATATCTGTTGGTATATTAGAATATTCTTGGTATATTTGTTGGGATATTAGAATATTCTACAGGGAATTTTAATGGGATATTAATGTAAGATAAAGAATTGTAAGGCTATAAATAGCCGAGAGATTATCAATAAAAAATATAACAATTACTCCAAAATATTCTACATGGTATCAGAGCCCAAACCCTAGCCACCACCTCCCAAACCCTAGCCGCAACCACCGCAACCGTTGCCGCGCCGCCACACCGTGCCGCGCCGCCCGCCACCACCACTGCCGTACCGCTCGCCCGCCACCACCGTCGCCGCTCGTCCGCCACCACCACCACGAAGCCGCGACTCCCGCGGAGCCTTCTGTCGCGGTTCCTGGCGTCTCCCGCGGGTCGTTACAGACGTTGACAGCGAAGGCCTAGATCTGATGGGGGAGAGACATGATCGGGTCTAGGCGAGAACGAAGAGGGCGAACATAAATCGTGGGACGGATGTGAGGTGATCGGAGAAGAGGAGGATCGATGGAGGAGATCATCAATAAGTTGAACTCTGCGAAGGTCGCAACATTGATGAAGCTGATGAAACTATCGGCTGGTGAGAGCACGACACAAACATTGGCGAAGTTGGAGCTTTCATCCATCGATCTAAAGCTTGATGGACCGGCCACCTACCTGAGTTGGTCACGACGGGTGAGAAAAACCCTTGCAGGGTAGAACCTGGAGGGTTTCTTGTCAGGAGAGAAGACAGAGCCGGATAAGGGCTCGGCAGGACGCGAAGAATGAAAGTCCACTCATATGGTGGTATGCATTTGGCTCCTCAATTCTTTAGTCCAGTCGATCGTCGCCACAGTGGATGGCCTTGGATGGTGAAAGACTTGTGGGAGAAGTTGAAGAGAACCTACGATGGTGTGGAGAATAACTTGAGGTTTTCCAGATCAAGGGGGAGATCGACGACACCGTACAGGAAGAGAAGACGGTATAGGAGTATGCCACGGAATTGGAGCGTCTGTAGTTGGATTATGATCACTTCTCATATCGGACGAGCTACGAGGACCCGAAGTGTAAGGAGAGACAGGTATGTCTGCAGGAGAGGACGATGAAGTTTCTTAAGGGGCTGGCCGCAGTGTTTGCTCAGAGGACAGCACTACTTCTAACCCAACCAAAGATTCCTATATTTGAGAAGGCTATCTCAACTATGATCCAGGAGGAGACTCGTATCAAGCTACAGGCAGGGACATGTGGTCCTCCTGAAGTGAAGACATCACTGACGGTTGCCAATTAAGGCGGCACAGGATCTAAGGGAGACCCCCGACAGTGTTACAACTGCGGAGAGGTGGGTCATCTGAGGTATGCTTGCACCAAACCACCCAAGGAGAGAGATTAAGGTGGCGGACGTGGACAGTTTAGAGGACGTGGCCGTGGTCGTGGGGGTCGACGGGGTGGTCGAGGAGGTTATCGGGCGAACCTGCTGGTAGCAGAAGGCGAGGAGGGAGCTAATGGTGCCTATACTGAGGAGGATCAAGCACTACTGGGCATGCTGGAAGTACTCAGAAGAAAGCAGAGAGCGTCAAGCGATGGAGACAGGAGGAGTAGGACTGAGGAGGCGTCCACCCCAGTCTTCGCCAGAGGTAATGATGCCATGTATGCCCATCCATCGGAAGGTACTGACGACTCACTTTCCCTTGCATCTATGTCTTCCTTTAGATCGTCGGACTGGATTGTCGATTCGAGTGCGTCTCGACACATGACAGGGAATGTTAGTGAGTTCTCTTCCTACACTCACCTAGCATCTGCAGACAGCATTCAAACAGTATGCCGATGGTATTTTCCAGCCAGTGGTTGGTAAGGGTACTGTCGATTGTACAGGTTCAGTAAGATTATTCAATATTTTACATGCTCATTTTTCAGTCAGTCTTTTGTCCATTAGTTCTATAATCCTCCAACTAAAATGCATTGTCTCTTTTGATATTCCTAAGGTGATCTTCCAGGAGAAGAAGACGGGACGAAGACTTGGGACTGGCACTTGGCATGATGGACTGTGGTACCTGGATCGGGAAGGACTGGATTCAGCATTGGTGTCTGTGGCAGAAAGGGCAGGAATAGGAGGACCAAAGATGAATGTCGAGGATACACTGATACTCCATCAGAGGCGGTTGGGACACTCCTCTTTTGGTATTTTGAGTAGGTTGTATCTATCTATTTATGAGAAGGCAAATAAGGAAAAACTAGTATATGATGCATGTGATTTAGGCAAACTTACTAGGAGCTCATATGTTGGTGCGGGCCATAGGAGCTCTTCTGTTTTTTATATTATACATTCTGATGTCTGGGGGCCGTGCGCCACAACTACTATGAATGGTTACAAGTATTTCGTCTATTTTATTGATTGTTCCTCTTGTATCACCTGGCTGTATTTGATGAAGAATAAGTGAGGTCTTTGCTTGTTTCCGGGACTTTCATAAACATGTCCAAACTTAGTACAGAGCAGTGGTGAAGGTACTAAGGTCTGATAATGGAACAGAGTATACCAACAAAGCACTTGAGGAATACTTGTCAGCCCAAGGGATACAGCATCAGACCACCTGTGCATACACACCAGCACAAAATGGAGTGACAGAAAGGAAGAACAGACACCTTCTTGAGATGGCAAGGAGCATGATGATCGCCATGAATGTCCCACACAGCCTGTGGGGGCATGCAATGTTGACAACAGCTCGATTGATCAACAGGATGCCCTCGAAGGTACTGGAATGGAAGTCTCCATGTGAGATATTGCAAGAAAATAATAGTGGGATACTCCCATTAAAGGTGTTTGGCTGCGTATATTTTGTAAAGGACAACAGACCGTCTGTTGAAAAACTTGACCCCAGAGCAGTCAAGTGTGTATTTGTGGGCTATTCGACGACTCGGAAGGGGTACGTGTGCTGGAGCCCAGTAGAGAAGAAGAAGTTTGTGAGCATGGATGTTCACTTCAGGGAGTTTGAACCATACTACCGTCAGGAGGGAACATCATCCATGAGCAACTCACCTGATACTGAGAGTATGAGGCGAGAGGGAGATTGGTGAGAGTGTGGTGACCGATTTAGGAGTATGGCATGGAGGAATGTTTGAGGAGCAGCAGGAGAGTGAAGAGGACAGGGGGAGGCGATGAGAGGTGTTAGGCCCACGGCCCAGGAGGAGTTACTTACCTACAGCAGAAAAGGAAAGCAAACTGCAGGACCAGTACCTATAGTGCCAGTGCTAAGTCCCTTGCCTGTGTCCGTCTCGACTCCTGAGACAGACATCTACACCACCACCACCAGATTCTCCTTCAGGTTATATCATTCTTCCTACTCCTCCCACACCATTATTAGTACGAAGGACCACTCGAAGCAATGCGAGAAATTCTTCTGATATATATGGTTGGGACCTTGCTCAATTTGTTTCATATAATAATATCCCTTCTTCTCATGGAGCATTCATTGCATCTTTGGATCGTATTACTGTACCTAACAATTGGCAGGTTGCCAAGAACGATCCAAAGTGAAAAACAGCGATGCACGAGGAGTTAGGCGCTCTTGAGAAGAACCACACTTGGAAATTGGTAAAACTGTCAGAGGGGAAAAGGGCAGTCAGATGCAAGTGGGTCTTTACTGTGAAACAGAACCCAGATAAAAAAGTAGAGCGCTACAAGGCTCGACTGGTGGCAAAAGGATACAGTCAGACGTACGACATTGACTATGATGAGACATTTGCACCAGTGATGAAGATGAGCACCATCAGGACCCTGATTTCTTTGGCAGCGAATGATGGATTAAAGCTACACCAACTGGATGTGAAGAATGTGTTTCTTCATAGGGATCTAGTGGAGGAAGTGTACATGGAGATACAATCAAGATTCTGCACCGATAAGACAGTGGACAAGGTCTGCAGGTTGAAAAAGCTCCTCTATGGACTGAAGCAATCTCCTCGAGGGTAGTTTGACAGATTCATGATGGCGATGATAGGGATGGGATATCAGCAGATAATGCTTATCATACTGTATTCTTCCGTCGGAGTGGAGGCCATATCACCATGTTTGCGGTGTATGTGGACGATATGATTATCACTGGAGATGATGAACAGGAGATTGCCCGACTCAAGGGGAAGCTTGGCAAGGAGTTCGAGGTGAAGGACCTTGGCCTTTTTCGGTACTTCCTTGGGATTGAGATTGCTCGAGAAGCAGAGGGGATTGTTCTTTCTCAGAGGAAGTATGCGCTGGACCTTCACACAGAGACAGGGATGTTGGGATGCAGACTTGCAGCGACGCCGATCAACCAGGGGTTCAAGCTGTATGCTGAGACTGGAGAACCAGTTGACCGAGACAGATACCAGAGACTGGTGGGCAAGTTGATCTATTTGAGCCACACACGTCCTGATATCTGCTTTGCAGTGAGTGTGGTGAGCCGCAACATGCATGACCCAAGGAAGGGTCATATGGACGCAGTGTACCAGATTCTGAGATGCTTGAAAAGTGCCCCCGGAAAGGGGTTGATCTTTAGGAAGAATGATCACTTGAGCATCGAGGGCTACTGTGACTCTGATTGGGCTAGTTGTACTGATGACAGGAGGTCTACCTTGGGCTATTGCATATTTATAGGAGGCAAATTGGTCTCTTGGAGGAGTAAGAAGCAGTCGGTGGTGGCCAGATCGACAGCTGAAGTGGAGTACAGAACTATGGCCTTGGGAATTGCAGAGCTGCTATGGCTGAAGAGTATGCTGGTGGAGCTGAAGCTGGATCAATGAGCCAAGATGAAGCTGTGGTGTGACAACCAGACAGCCATCAGTATCGCCAACAATCCAGTGAAGCATGACAGGACCAAACACATCGAGATCGATAGGTTCTTCATCAAGGAGAAGTTGGACCGTGGACTACTGGAGCTAGGTCATGTTCCAACCAAGGAGCAGGCAGCAGACAGTATGACCAAGGGGCTTAGCTCTGCAGATATGATTAGAGGATGTGACAAGATGGACTTAGTGAATATCTTTCGCCCATCTTGAGGAGGAGTGTTGGTATATTAGAATATTCTTGGTATATTAGAATATTCTTGGTATATTTGTTGAGATATTAGAATATTCTACAGGGGGATTTAATGGGGTATTAATGTAGGATGGAGGATTGTAAGGCTATAAATAGCCAAGAGATTATCAATAAAAAATATAACAATTACTCCAAAATATTCTACATGCTTCTTATTTCCTTAAGGTGCTTGATCCTGGAGAACGCATAATTTAAAATAGAAATGACCCAATAGAAAGGAAACATGTGCTGGAAGCTCAGGTGAAGACTAACTTTGATTTGAGGTATTGTGCTCAAATTCTAAAATGATGACAAGCCACATGTATGCCATATTTGCCTGATATCATCAAAAAAACAAGTGTCTTGTCTTCCATCACCATTCCTACTTCCTCAATAACAATACTACTCCAGTTTTCAAAGTCAACAACTCAGCATAGGCCATCATGGTATAAAAGCCATTATGTACTACTATAAAACACATAATTCCTTCAACCCTGTTTCCAGTTCAACTGAACTGCTCAAAGCCTTGAAGCCATCACTAAGACAGTGGCCCTCAACTTTGTCCAACAACTGCACAGAAAGTCGGGTAATCCTGTCAACACGGGTAAAATACAATCATGGAGGAGTGTCCCAAAATGCAAGACATTGGATCAATTATAATTTCTAGCTATCTTCTTCTCATCTTACATGACCAATATAAAAAGTCCAAACAACCTAATTTATCTACAACAATAAGCTTAGTCTATACCATATATGTCACCTACTTAGTTTGACCCTTTTTCGTCATCAACATTCTCCTTATGGACAAGAAACCCAAGTGTTCAATTGATAAGAACACACTCGCACGCCAGTTTAAAGAGGAGACTCAGAAAAACCTTTAAATGGGTGCATCAATCCATTAATCAGTAAGTGGTGCAATTAATAAAAGCATATTTCCCATGTCCTTGAAACACTAAACACAAGCATTATCCCAGCACAAACCCTTCAGCATCATTTGCACTGTCATCATAAAACTAAAAGCAACTAACTTCACTATCCTGGGGGAAATTAATCATATCCATCAAATACAACTTACAATTCAACTATATAAATTAACTGGGGTAACGGAGGGATCGTACCATTCGAGCCTTTTTTTTCATGCTTTTCCCGGAGGTACGGAGAAAGCGGAAATCATAGGATTTCATGGGCAATATTTTTTTCTTTATACTATTCACAAAAATTGCAACTTTACAAAAGCGAAAACAAGACTACCCCCACCCCTCCCACACACACACAAATGAGAGACATAAATCACCTATGTTGACAGACACGACCAGACACAATACAGGCATGATGATACGTATATGGCACCAATTTGGAGTGTCCTGGGGTCTTTTAGAGTTTTGTATTGTCTACAATAAGTGTCTGACATGACAGGACACTAACTGGGCACTGATGCTTGAAGTGTCCATGCTTATGCATTGGCTTAACAACGCTCACATCGCATGGAGCTGTCCACAACTTACTTGCTCTTATATCCAGCCATGCTCCCTCAAACTCCTTGAACTCGACCGTTGGTGTCCTTATGTATTTATGTTTGCTTATTGCAGCTACTATTGTTGCACAAGTGATATCCCCCATCCTCAAAAGAAGTGGCATTTTGATAGAGAGTGGCGGGGAGGTGACACTAGTTATCAGATCAGATACACGCCAGATCCTTAAGCTGGCTCCCTTAAAACCCAAGACTTATTAATAAGGATTTGTAGCGGTGCAGTCATTACACTATTTGTGCAGGGTTGTTACTTATCATCTATGCTACTTATGCGACAAGGATCTCGCCACCTTAGGATAGTTAAGAGTTGTTGCCGTTGGGACTTCCATTTAAAGCTTATAACACTTCTTCCGCCCTTCTAGAACCTAGGAAATCACTTTAGAGAACTACAAATAACAAACCATATCCCCTATGACCCTGAAAACCCTAATCACTACACATCACCATCCTTCCCACTATTATCAGATAAGCTACCAACTTTGTCATCAACGGATGAATAGATTTTGAATTGATTTCTAAATGAATATTCTTGTCAGGTCACTAACAGTACACCATTTATTATTCCGGTACCATCAATGAGAAAAACAACAAAAAGAAATATCAAGAACAGACATAATCACAACTCATCGAAATCAGCAAAACATTATCACAACTATCAAAAAAGGCAAACGACATTAGCATCTACAGCTAGATTTAACCATGCCCATCAGATTCAGTAACGAAAATATATGCAAATAGGCCCTTAACTTTCCAAATTTGCAAATTTCTCATATCACAAATACCCTAATCACAACCATCAGCAACAATCTCACAACCATCAAAAAGCAACCAGCTTTAGCATCTACAGCTAGATTTAATCACATCCGTCAAATCCATTATCCAAAATATTCACAATTAGGCCCCGTAACATTCCAAATATTATAAATCACTCAAGTCCCTAGAACCCTACTCACAACCCATCCATCAGCAACATTCTCATAAACATCAAAAAAGAAACCAACTTTAGCATCTACAGCTACATTTAACCGTGCCCATCGAATCCAATATCCAAAACATTTGCATTTAGGTCCCCTAAATTTCCAAATATCACAAATTTCTCACAACCCATCATCAGCATCCCCACCAGAATCAAAAAAAGAGACCAACTTTAGCATCTACAGCTAGAATTAACCATGTCTATCAGATCCAAAACCCAAAATATTTGTAAAAAGTAACCCCCCCCCCCCCCCCCCCCCCCCCCCCAAATTCCAAAATTGCCAATTGAGAAAAAGGGATTGAGAATGAGAGGGGTAGGCCTTAGAGAGAGTTCACGGGCGAACAAGGGGATCCGTCACTGTAATTTATGACTATATTCACATGGAATGTGAGAGGGGCGAATTCGATAAGTAGGTGGAGGGATACCATGGAGTATAGTAAGAAGTCTGGGTATTATATTACCAATATTTTGGAGTCCAAAATTAGATCGGGTACTTTAATTACCAGGTGGACACCAACGCACTGGTCATCCGTCCACAACTTTGACTGTGGAGATATGGCTCGTATTTGGGTTATGTGGGATACCAAGATTTGGCAAGGAGATGTGATTCAGCGCTCAGACCAATTCCTCACCATTAAATTCACCAACAAAAGGGGACTACATATTGTAGTGAGAGCGATGTATGGACATAATGATCGGATCAAGCGTCTAGGGCTGTGGAGAGATATTCCTACGACTAGCACGCATGTTGGGAATAGATGGCCATTAGTTATTGTGGGAGATTTCAATGCAACTTTATACGCCAACGAAAAGATAGGGGGTCGGCCGATACAACAAGTGATCCTCTCGGAGTTTCAACAATTGTCTATTATCCTCTGGACTCAGGTGTATATATAGGATCGGACATATTTGGACTTGGAACAACCAGACGATCCTCAACCAGATTGTCATCCAGCTAGACCGTGCTCTTTGTAACGGGAGGTTGTTGGATACTTTTCAAATGAGTCAGACGGAATGCTTACCCCAGGTACAAGTGATCACTCCCCTAGAGTAATTAGATTGGCGACTCTGTCGGTTGTCAAAGGGAGGCCTTTCAGGTTCAACAACGCCTGGATTTATATAGAAGACTATGAGGAGGTGGTTAAGCAAGATTGGGAGAATGTGGCGGAGTGGGTCTGCTCAATACAGGCTCGTTCACAAGTTGAAGTCTATTAAAGGATTTCTTAAGACCTGGAACAAAAGGGAGACCTGCTATCCCTCTCCAGGAGCTGAAGCCTATGCTAGCAGACATTCAACGAAGGGTGCAGTTAGATCCGCTCAACCTTGTCCTCAAAGAAGAGGAGGTTGCTCTCCAAGATCGGCTGCGCAAGGATAGGTTCTTGGATGAGGTCCAAATCAGAAAAAGAGCTAAATGCAGCTGGCTAAGAGATGGGGATAGGTGCTCTAAAAAATTTCACGCTATGGTTAAGGCTAGGCAGAATCAAAATGGCATTCATGGGTTGCTTGGTCCCAATGGAGTTCTTATTTCCGGGGCTGATGGTATCCGGGATGAGACGGTATGGTTCTTCCGAGACCTCTATATAATCAGAACTCCTACCCGATCTCTTTTTCTCTTTTCCGCACATTGAATTTAAGTAAGTTAGTCTCTAGGTGGGAGAACCAGGTGTTGCGGGCCCCTTTATCTATGACATAAATAGAGTTTATTGTTAAAAAGGCGAATCTTATCAAATCGTCAGGGCCAGATGGTTTTGGGACGTCTTTCTTCAAGAATCACTGGGACATGATCAAAGAGGATGTTCTGGATACGGTAAGAAAAATTTTCATCTCTGGTAAGCTGCTTAAGGAGTTTAACCATACTTTTATGGTCTTGATTGCGAAGGTAGAGGGTGCAACTTTGCTGGAGGACTTCCGGCCTATAGCGTGCTACAATTTTCCTTACAAGATCATAACACACTTTGTGCGACCGGATGAGGGATGTCATGCATGAGCTTATCTCCCATAACCAGACGACTTATTATAAGGCGCTCCATCTCGGATAATTGCTAGCTGGCCCATGAGCTTGTGAGGGATTTTAACAAGCAAGGGTAACAAAATGTGTATGAAGCTGGATCTCAGAAAAGCTTATGATATGGTCAATCGGAACTTCCTTTGTCAAATCATGATATGTATAGGTTTGGACAAATGCTGGGTGAACAGAGTACGGAAATGTGTCTTACGGAAACATGTTTGTTCGTCCTCGTTCTCGATCATGGTTAGGGGTCAACATGAAGGGTTTTTCGGCAGCAGCAGCAGAGGCCTGAGACAAGGGGATACCCCATCTCCTTATCTCTTCGAGAAAGTGATGGAGTTTCTCACATGTATGTTGAACGATGCGGTTATGGACAGGTTGATTATCCCCTTATTTCAAAAGTCGGAGCAAGTGGTTTCTTACCTTATTTATGCTAATGACATGCTGATGTTCTTGGAGCCATCTGACAGATCCCTGGACACGCTCAAGAAAATCTTTGGTACCTTGGAGAATTTGACGGATTTGCAGCTGAACAAAAACAAGAACCATATGTTCATGAATCGTACCTGTGGGAAAAAGGAGACTTAGCTGGCTAAGATGGACATTGCGGAAGGAATGCTTCCTGTTATGTTAAATACCTGGGACTTCCCCTCTCAATTAACTATGTCGCTAATGTGGAGTACGAGGGTCTTCTCAACCACACGCAATCGAGACTGGAGGGATGACAGGCACAGTTATTGTCCTTTGTGGGTAGCATTGAACTCGTTAGAAGTGTCATTTCGACGGTTGCTTTGTACTGGCTACAGGCCATTATACTTTCCAAGGCCATAATCAAGAAGACCGAAAGTATGTGTGCGGACTTCCTGTAGAGAGGAGGCATCAATGCTATTAGTTAGGAGGATCTATGTCGGCCTAAAGAGGAAGAGTTGGGCTGAGATACTCGTCTCTACTCAGAGAAACGGCTTAACTCAAACTCTTATGGAGATTCATCAACGGGAAGTCTCTTTGGGCTGACTAGGTTAAGGAAAGATACTTCTCGAAAGGGGACTTTTGGTCGACTAGTAGCAACAGTAACTTCTCGGTCACGGTCAAAGCGTTGTTGGCGATGAGACTCAAGGCTAAGGAAAAGCTGACTAAGGTGATATGCTATGGAGCTCAAACTAGCATTTGGCATGACCCTTGGATCAAACACTCTAGCTTGATTGAAAGAGAGGGATGGCATGTTTATGAGCTGATAGGTTCAACTGACACGGTGTGTAGCCTTATCCAGGAATGTGAGTGTAAGCTACAGGATCGTTTGATAGAGGCTGCTCATGCTGAACACATACGCACGATAGAGATCGTTAGGTAGGAGACGAAGGACTATTTAATTTGGAAAGATGGAAAGAGGCTGCTTCAAGTTCAGTAAGCTTTAAACCAGATTAGGACCTACCATGATGAGGTAAGATTGGGCAGAGATAGTGTAGACTAAAGGGATGACAATTAAGATTTCCTTGTGTCTTTACAAAATGATCAGGAACAGATTCCTGACTCGGGACACGCTTACCATGTTTGACATCCCGTGTGAGGATACGAAGTGTTGTTTATGCGAAAAAAATGATGAGTTTAGGGATCATCTGTTTTTTGCTTGTGACTTTGGTTGGAATATTTGGAAATCCCAGAGGTCTAAATTTGGCTTACCCACCGCGCATTGTAGAGTTCTATTCTCTATTTTGAATGAAGTTAAAGCACAGAAGGACACAAGAGCAAGCGGATACCGTCGTCTTTTAATAATCTTTGGGACGGTAGTCTGACACGTGTGAAGGGAACGAATTGACGTATCTTTGAGGGTCTTTTCCTTAATAGTTTTGTTGAATATAGATGCTGACATATATATCATGTTGGTGTTTTCACTTGGCTTTGGAAGTTTTAGTCCCACATTGGAAAACCACCTATGTGTATATCTCAATATATAGCTATGCTTAGTATTGATATATGCACATGGGGTGGAGGCCCATGTGGGTTGATTTTTCCTAGAGGGATTAAGTGTGAACTCCATTATGACAATCTTTGTTTTGTCACCACATTTGGCAAGTTTTCCTTAGGAGCTAAGTCCCGTAGGGGCTCAGCGACTCGGACTCGGGGCTCGTGCGCGTGCCCAAGGGCGCAAAGTGGCGCTTTGTTGGCGCACTTTGCACTTAGCACACCAACATCGTCGCATGGCGCTCATGCGCTCTTTTCTTACGCGAGTTGCATGCATGGTTGCTAGCTCGGGCGCACGCTTCGTGGCGCATGCGGCCTGGCGCTTTGCGTCCAGGCGCTATGCGGCCAGGTGCACATGCGGCTCGGTGCCCATGCGGCCAGGTGCCTATGCGGCCAGGAGTGTATGCGGCCTGTGCCCATGCAGCCAGGGCCTTGCGGCCTAGTTGACATGAGGCAAGGTGCTATATCGGTGCCCATGTGACTAGGTGCCCATGCAGCGAGGAGCACATGCGACCTGTGCCCATGCGGCCTGGCTGGCATGAGGCAAGGTGCTATGTGGAGAGTCTGACGTGGAGGGGACATGACCTGCTTTCGGTGTTTGGCGGCGCTATCTGCCTCGTGCAGTACAACGTGTCAGGCGGCACGAGCGGCTGCTTTCGGCGTTTGACGGCACTATCTGCCTCGTGCAGTGCAGCGTGACTTGCGATGCCGACGACTCTGACACCCGGATTTGGGGGATCTGGTCGGTCAGCGCGTATGCGGCCCAGAGTTTTCTCCAGCCACATAGGTGTTGTTTTCCTCTATATATAGAGGACCTCCTCTTTCATTTGAGGAGAGAGAGACAAATTGATAAACCGAGAACACTAGATCATATGCGGCCCAGAGTGCCTCCCTCTCACATGGTATTTTTTCGAGTGTTTTTCGAATGTGACATTGAGCGTTCCAGAAGTTCATTTGTGAACTTGCTGGTTCTTGGGGACAGATCGTCTGTACGGCGAATCTTGCTTTGAGCAACGGTGGTTTTGACCACCCCAGCAAGGAGCTTCTCTTCAGTTTTTCCTTTGCTTCGTTCTTTCTCATTGTAGCGTCTGCGAACGTAAAGAGAAGAACGTTTTTACTTGTTGCTTGTTGTAATCTTCATTTTCTTCGGAGCCAGTTTGTAACATGTTCTTGGTTCGTGCTTCGTTGGAATCGAGATATATCAGATTAGGAACTCTTGTGTGAATCTCTGATCTCGACGACAACTTTAATTTCAATAGAGAGCGGACCTTCGGGTCTAGCTAGCTGCTCTGCTATGGCCCGCGTTCTACCATATTTGCTCCATCTCGGGACTAACAATCTGAAAGCAAGATCCAAAGAAAGATGTACAACATCCGATCAAATCTTCTCGGCAACAAGTTTTCACACACTAGAGAAGATTGACGGGATACACTTCGATCATTTGGATGAGGAAAAAGATGTACAACATCCGATCAAATCTTCTCGGCAACAAGTTTTCACACACTAGAGAAGATTGACGGGATACACTTCGATCATTTGGATGAGGAAAGTAGCCATTTGTCAAATGTTGAACGTAAGTTGTCAGAACCTACCATTTCCCAGGATGGATGAGTTAGCGTTTACAGAACGCGCATTCCAGTTAGAAGAAAGTTTACAAGATGACCTAGGATTGCAGAGTTTGCGCATGACAAGACAGCGCAAGACAGTTCTTGGCAGTAGGCAAGACTCTTGTCGCATGGCAGTTTCTGGACGCATGGAGGCTTATGCGCATGTAGGACGCATGGAGGCCTATGCGCATACAGGACGCATGGAGGCTTTGCGCATGAAGGTCACTGCTCTGGCATGACTTGACGCATGGCTGGAATTGGAGCTTGAAAGCAAAACCAATTCGAACTAATATAGCAAGGTATAGCTAAAACTTGATTCCTTTGATTACTTAACTTGGTTGCTATGATTGCTCAGGTTGAGTTATCTAGCGTGGTTATTGACTGGTGGGTAGACATTGGTGCATTCGGCCACGCATGCTATGTGAAAAAGCAGTTCACCAAGAAAGAGCACTATCTAAGAAGGTCTCTAGGGCGAACAAGTGTCAAGCAGAAGATTTAGGGATCAGGATTATGATTCTGGACTTCCGGCTTGAGGAAGAGATTGCTCTTATTGAGTTGTGTCGCATCTGACTAAGACACGTCTTTTTCAAAGATGTCTAAGTTCAGGGATATCTCCAAGATGTGGGGGTAAGGAGATGGAGACACGTGATGGCTATATTCAGACATAGGTAGTCAGGAAGCCGTTTAGACGGATGACTATAAGTACAGATCCTATGGAGCTGGTGCGCTCAGATATATGTGATTTATATTCTCCACAAAGGGTCGGGGTGAAGTTTATCACTTCTTTCTTTGACGATTTCTCGGAAAACGCGTTCGTGTATCTTCTCATAATCGAAGGATGAAGCGTTCGAGAACATCAGGGACTTCAAGTTTGGAGCTGAGCGTCATATCGGTCCATAACTCAATAGACTCAGAAGTTTTCTATACGAAAAGCATCGTTCTTTGGATTCGCATCGTTCAGCTTAGAACATGGAATTGACTATGGAACATGCATTGTTCTTTGGATTCGCATCGTTCAGCTTGGAACATGAAATTGACTATGGAACATGCATAGTTCTTTGGATTCACATCGTTCAACTTGGAACATGAATTGACTATGGAACATCTTCGTACTCTCCCAGTCCATTGAAGGTGCAGATAGGAAGGACGAGCAGTTAACAGTAATGATGACTTCTATATTGTTGTTCAAAGGGTCTTCCAGATTGTCCGTGGGAGAAGGTTGCACTTACGGTCATGTCCCTATTATCGTTTGTCACTTCTGATGTAACTCTGGTTCAATGTCAGATCTACATGAATGTCGTTCGATTGTAGGGGTTTTCCGGAGGACCGTATCAGCCAGAGTTGTTGGCACTTCTAAAGAAGAAGACGTAGTCCAGGAAGGAGTTGTCTTCTAAGAGACAACATTTGAACCAAAACTCGAAGAACAGTCCGCTAGAAGAGTCAGGAAGTCGAAGGACCAAAGATGATCTTATCACATATCATATAGAGGTCGTACCACTTACCAATAATGAGGTGATGAAGACCAGGAACTCGGTCTGCTGGGAGGAGGCAGTCCATGAAGAGATTGACCCCATAACAACACTTGGATGTTGATCAATCTGCCTGAAGGAGCTAAACCTATCATATGCTTATATATATCTTCAGGAGAAGAAAATGGAAACAGACAGAACAGTTGAGTTCAAGAATAGGCTTGTAGCCTAGGGGTTTTTCTCAGATAACAGGGGATTGAGTTCTTAGGCACCTCGTTGAGGGTGTCATATATATCAGGATGATGATTGCCGTAGCTGTTATTCATAAGCTAATTGTTTATCGGATGGAGGAAGACAGTCATGAGAGATTCACGGACAACAGTCAGAATTATTTGTCATTTAGGTTTAAAGACAGTATGCGGGTTGGTGATATCTCGAAAACGGCCTGAAGCAAATCCCAGGATTTGGCAGCAGAAGTTTGACAAATCATCTAGTCAAAGTTGTCGCAGGATCAGCGAGACAGACAAGTATGTGTACCCAAAGTTCGCTGATAAGAAATGAGTCATCTTTTGTATCTATGTGGATGACTAGCTAATCCCAACTGTGGATATAGAAGTATCACTAGAATAAAGATGTCCTTTTGTCCAGACTCAGCACATAGGATTGCGAATATCATCCTTAAGGATATAAGATAATCTGGATGCCGGGGGGCTTGCTCAGTCACAAGCGATGTGCATGAAGAGCTGATCACACGTTTTGGGTATCAGGGACGATACTCCTCATGTGTGACATGGAGATGAAGCCTTATCCAAGGGAAAGCATCACACAGTTGGTGTACTCAAGCATCATCAGGTGAATGATTCAAGCTGCGAGTACCACAGGCCTGATATAGCTCTCGTTGTAGGGATGTTGAGTCAGTTCACGAGCAGTATGTGTGTTGTTGAACACTGGAAGTTGTGAAGAGAGTCGTCAGAATTCTCAAGTGGACTCGGTGGTATATCCTGCACTACAGCAGTTATCCAAATATGATGAAAGGCTTCAGTGATGCCAGTTTGTGCTCGTGAAAGAAGAGTGAAAGATCCACAAGAGGACGTGACTTCTCCAGGAGTGGTGCTGCTAGATCGTAGAAGTCGAAGAAGCAGTCTTTACTCTCAGAGTTCTATGCATTATCAGCTACAGCATATTAAGCAGGATGGCTCTGAAAGCTCTCAGATGATCTTTCTATAGTTAGTACACAGATTCGGGTGATACCGACATAATGTGAAAACCAAGAAGCTGCAGCAGTGGCACCTATTCATCTCTTTAAATGTCTGAAGAGAACTGTGCGGATAAAACACAAAACACTGAATGAGCGCAGCTAGCGTGGATCATTACAGTGGCTACAAGTTCGGAGCCAGGTGATTCTGGCGAATCCGTTCATAATATGCCAGACAGAACACTGAATGAGCGCAGCTAGCGTGGATCATTACAGTGGTTAATGTTCGGAGCCAGGTGATTTTGACGGATCCGCTCATAACAGGCCAACACAGAACACTGAATGAGCGTAGCTAGCGTGGATCATTACAGTGGTTAACATTCGGAGCCAGGTGATTATGGCGGATCCGTTCATAATAGGCCTCAAGTGCCAGCTGATCGTAAAAACTATAAAGGAGCGTAGTACTCCATGCTATCATGGGGTGACACCACCATGAGGTACCTCGACAAGGTAAAGCCTCGGCTTCGGGCCATGTCACAGCGGCAGTAGCACCGCATATAGTCAGAGTCAAGCACTATAAAGTAGCGTAGTACTCCATGTTATTGTGGAGTGACACCACTATGAGATACCTCGATAGGGTAAAGCCTCGGCTGCAGGCCATGTCACAGCGGCAGTAACACCGCACATAGTCAAGGACACAGCAGATATGGGCTTGGAGGACCTCTGGTATTGCGTCTCTGCAATCCTACTATTTAGTTTTATGCTATTGGTTCAAAGAGAAATATATCAGGCATCTAGCTATTGGTTCAAGGGAGGACCATTGACCAAGAGAATATCAGGTACAGTGGGTAGTCCTCAGGGACATTGTGGAATACGTACCTGAAACCACTATGGTCTATTATTTGTTCTTGATCAGAACATTTCCTGTGGAGGATGGCTTTGACGCCTTAATAAGTTCTGGGACAGAGTAAATGTCCGGCGTGCGTTACAGGAAGCACGAGTAGTTTCAGCACTACAAGGGACTTGTATCACATGCTACAATGGCGTGACACCACACGAGGAAGTGAACCTCGGCTTCGGGCCATGTCACAGCGGCGGTAGCACCGCACATAGGCAGGTAGCCTAATGCTAAAAAGAAATAGAGAGTGGTAGTACAATACTACAAAGAGGCCTGTGACCTCTGCTACAGTGGGTGACAACATCACATGAGGGAGTGAACCTCGGCTTCGAGCCATGTCACAGCGGCGTAGCACCGCACGAAAGCGCAAGACTTCATGCTAGGAAGTAGTACAACACTACTAAGAGGCATGTAACCTCATGCTACAGTGGGTGACACCACATTAGGGAGTGAACCTCGGCTTTAAGCCATGTCACAGCGGCGTAGCACCGCACAGGAGCACTAGGCTCCATGTTGTGTGTAGTAATGGTACTACTAAGAGGCATGTGTCCTCATGCTACAGTGGTATGACACCATAAGAGGGGGGTCCTCGGCCTTGGGCGGCCATGTCATAGCGGCGTAGCACCACACAGAAGCGCAAAGCTTCATGCCGGATAATAAACTCTTTATAGTGAATGAACTCACCTAAGTGTATGGATAGAAATATAGACCATCTCTTGAGGGAAAGCTTGTAGACGCCCAAGATAAATACACTGAGATTAGGTCAGCACAGAGCCTGTAACGTGCGACCGGATGGCACAGCTGACGTCATTGTGTGAGTGGGAAGAATAGCAGCTATGGTGCAGAATTCAATACCTAGTCCATTCTTGTATCATACTGTTGTTTGACCCGTGCGGGAAGATTCAAGTCATCGGCGACATCTATCCTAATGAACGATGGCAGTCACTGTAAGGAACGCTCAACCATATATTCTGATATATGTGGGAGATTGTTGGTGTTTTCCACTTGGCTTTGGGAGTTTTAGTCCCACATTAGAAAACCATCAATGTGTATATCTCAATATATAGCTATGCTTAGTATTGGTATAGGCACATTTGGTGGAGGCCCATGTGGGTTGACTTTTCCTAGAGGGATTAAGTGTGAACTCCATTATGACAATATTTGTTTTATCACCAGATTTGGAAAATTTTCCTTAGGAGCTAAGTTCCACAGGGGTTTAGCGACTTGGGCTCAGACTCGGGCTCGTGCTCAAGGGCGCAAAGTGGCGCTTTGTTGGCGCAGTTTGCACTTAGCACGTCAGCATCGTCGCATGGCGCTCATGCGCTCTTTTCTTACGCGAGTTGCATGCACGGTTGCTAGCTCGGGCGCACGCTTCGTGGCGCATGCGGCCAGGTGCGCATGCGGATCGGTGCGCATGCGGCTCGATACCCATGCGGTTAGGAGCGCATGCGGCCTGTGCCCATGCGGCCAGGACCTTGTGGCCTGGTTGACATGAGGCAAGGTGCTATGTGGAGAGAGTGACATAGAGGGGACAGGCATGCTTTCGGCGTTTGGCGGCGATGTCTGCCTCGTGCAGTACAGCGTGTCAGGCGTCGTGAGCGGATGCTTTTGGCGTTTGGCGGCGATGTCTGCCTCGTGCAGTGCAGCGTAACTTGCGGCGCCGACTGCTCTGACACCCGAATTTGGGAGATCTGGTCGGTCAGCGCGTATGCGGCCTGAAGTTTCCTCCGGCCGCATAGGTGTTATTTTTCTCTATATATAGAAGACCTCCTCTTTCATTTGAGGAGAGAGAAAACAGATGAAAAAATCGAGAACACCAGATCATATGCGGCCCAGAGTCTCCCTCTCACATGGTATTTTTTTGAGTATTTTTCGAATGTGACATTGAGCGTTCTAGAAGTTCATTTGTGAACTTGCTGGTTCCTGGGGACAGATTGTCTGTACGACGAATCTTGCTTTTAGCAACGGTGGTTTTGACCACCCAGCAAGGAGCTTCTCTTCAGTTTTTCCTTTGCTTCGTATTTTCTCATTGTAGCGTCTGCGAACGTAAAGAGAGAAACATTTTTACTTGTTGCTTGTTGTAATCTTCATTTTCTTCGGAGCCAGTTTGTAACATGTTCTTGGTTCGTGTTCCGTTGGAATCGAGATATATCAGACGAGGAACTCTTGTGCAACAACTTGGATTCCAGTAGAGAACGGACCTTCGGGTCTCGCTAGCAGCTCTGCTATGGCCTGCGTTCTACCATCTTTTATCCGTCTCAGGACTAACATATCCTATATCACATATGACCTATTTTGTAATTTGCAAATCATAGTTGTAATCATGGTGTTTATCTATAATATTTACTCTCTTCGGAAAAAAAAAAAATTAGAGTAGTAGGGAGGGAGATATTTACGTTGCTGCCCTTCCAGGCCTGGTAAACCATAGGCGAAGGCGCCGCCGGGGCGCCCGCGGCGGGTTCGGATCTCATGGGGGGAGGGTACATTCTGTAGATCCGGATCCAACAAGCTCTGCGTATGTTAACGTTATCGGAGCTCCGATAAGCTGGGGCAGCCGCCGCCACCCGAACTCGTCTTCAAGTTTTAGAGAGAGAGGGAAGAGAGAGAGAAATGAAAGGAGTAGAGAGAGGGAGAGGAGACCGAGGCACGTGGGAGAGGTTGATGAGTGAAGTTGGTACTGGGATTTCCAGGTTGATGAGTGAAGACTGTGAAGTTGGTACTGTCATTTCTTTTCTATTCTTTTTCCTCCTTTTGGGCAATGGGTGGGGATGAGTGAGAGACGGACACCAAGGAAACGGACCATACAAAGTGACCAAATTTTTTATTTTTTGAGAAATTTGTAATAAAAGAATTTTTCTCTTTTTTATACATCTAATTTCTCTTTCTTTCTTTAATTTTGTTTTTGATTTTTCGACGAATGCATCCCAAATATTTCCAAAATAACATCTATTATATGTCTTTTTAACTGTACATATTAGATCCTTAAATTATTCAATATTTTGTAAAAAAAAATGTGAGATGTATGTCTCGAAGTGTCATTACTAAAACATCTTAGCCCTTAGGACGAAATCCAATATGTAGGTCCACCATCACTATCTCATGTTAGGCGCTTATCCCGGTTTGATTCCTGGTAGATGGGAAAGATGCCTCACACACACACACACACACACACACACACTAGAAATCACCAACTTACCACATGAATTCACACAGACCTGTCTAGAAAATTATTGTAAATTATGTCTCCTCCTAGATTCGATATGTCCATCTTAAAGTTATGTCTTCACCTCTTTGCCACTCTCCAACTAAATAGCTAAAGGTCTTACTATTGAATATTATAGTATTCCTACTTTGCAAAATGAGAAAGTCCAGAAATTGGAAACACAAAGAATCAGAGAGTATTGAGGATTCGAGCCATGTTACAAACATTGTCTTTAGAATAGTTTTTGCTCACACAAAAAGTGCAGCGTGAAGATGACGATCTACTCCAAGATACAACAAAACCAGATAACCCGCGACACTGTGTATCCGACAGCCAATTTTGTCACGACCCGCACCCGGAATTGGGGCACGAGCACGTGGGTACGTCCAGCCTACGCCGCAGCATCGGCGGTAGAACGTTATCTAGGTCTTGATGCTATCTAAACAATCTCACACGAGCATTCGACTGCATGAGGAGACACGGATACCACAATATAATATGAACAACATACTCAATCACATAACTACAGCACGATAAGATCTCGAAGGAACAAGTAAGATGCAACACAAGTCTAAATAGAAATAGTCTAACTCAACAATATAATCCAAGTCTCAAGAGTATGCCGGAGACAAATCCGGTACCAAAATAATCTGCTAAAAGAACTAACTAGATAACTAGTGATTCCGGCTAGACCTTCCGGAATCCAACTGAACTACCAAGTCCAAGTCTGCAGCTACTCACCCTGTGGTCCATAAATGTCGGACACCAGTCCTCTAAGGCATAGTCTGAAAAAATATTTCCAGTCAGGAAGGAGCAAAGTACATCTCAAATAACAGTTCCATTTAATTGATAAGGGCTATAAAATAATAAACAGATGATGCTATATACTGAGAGAAGACAATGAATAAATACAATGGCATAATAAAGAGACAGGCAATATAAAGAGACAGGCATTATAGGCAATATAATACAGTCAGTGCATATATGAAATGAAGAGAACGAGGTACAATATCATATATGGGTGATGTAGTATATGATCTAAAATAGAGAACTGTAACTATTCTAAGTGTTTGAAATATCAGTCTATCATGTGATCGGCTTGGGACAAGATCAGGCTTGTTATATATGATTAGCTATAATTCATGTAAAGTCAGGCTAACCATTTGGTTAGCTATGATGCAAGTAGTGGTCAGGCTAATAATATATAACAGCTATGAGACATGTAATGGTCAGGCCGCACCCGACGTGAAGTGTGGGGTGATCTATGATGCATGTAGAGTTTGGGTATGATCACATAATCTACTAATATTTCGCCCGCACCCAACTAGCACAGTGGATCCAATCACGACACGTCACGATACACGAGCAATATCCAATATATTATGTATAAGGTCTAAATATCAATGTCGTGTACAATGTCAATACGATAATCAATGTAACATCTTATGGCTGCAGATCCAATCTATATACTAGTCCGTATAGCACAGTATCAAGAATCAGATGTAACATTTCTAGATACTAAAATTATAGATATTATCAAATAATTAAAAATTATCAGAGAATGTACTCGCCTTTGGTCCTTAGCTGGTAATACCAATGTCCGGTTCCAGAGTATCGTCTGGATGATCCAACAGTCCTATAGACATATCATAAAATAATACAATATTGCATCAGACATTACACTAATCTCACAATCATAAATACACTGAACTCGGGACTACGCTAGGTATGATAATGGTCAACTAGGGTCAGTGTGCGTCAAGTTGCACGGGCGTCGCGTCTGTAATTGCTGTGCAATCAGACAGTCAGTGATACGGGTCTTGCCAGTACGTCGATGTACATATGGCAGTCTGCTAACAGTTCACAGGGTCACAAGGTCATGTGTAGTTATGGGGTATCCGTATTTACACTCGGGTTACCTAGTAGAGATATATATAAATATTATTGACTAGCATTAATACTTACAATATATATATATATATATACACCAAATTAAATACATATACAATATATGTATACCAATTAATTACATATATAATATATACTAGTTGAACAATATATATATACATCATATTGAATAATGTACACATACTAAACATATACTAGATAAATACATATACTATATATATATATATATATATATATATATATATATATATATATATATATATATATATATATATATATATATATATATATATATATATATTATCAACATTAATATTAACATATACTAATACTAATACACTAATTGAATTTATACTACATATATGCATACATATACATGCATACCAATTATATACTATACATACTAATAAATATACATACCACCATGAAGGAGGGGGACAGGCACGCACCTGCGCACGGGCACGAGCGCGGCGATGACGATGATGACGACGACGATGGCGACGGTGTTGAATACGACGATGATGATGGTGAATGGTGATAAACACGGAGGAGGCCAGGTCGAGGTGCTCCGGTGGTGGTCGGAGAGCTGTTGGGGACGTCGACGAAGGAGAGGGAAGAGGAGAATGGCCGGCGTTCAGGTCGGCTCCGGTCGGGGGAGGTCTGGGCCGGAGCAGGGAGGCGTGGAGAGGTGGTGGAGATGATGATACGGTGGTGGTGGTGCTGATGTGCAGTAGGGGACGCAGTGGGAGGAGCAGTAGCAGCCGGAGAAGATGGCTGCGGCTCGCCGGGGTCGGGTCAGATGGCAACAGGAGGGGAGCTCGAGGTTCAGGGGTTGGCCAGAAGAGGGAGTTGGCCGGTGGGTTGAGTTGAGCGAGTGGTCGAGGGGGAGAAATGGAGGCCGAGGTGGAAGTCTGGAGGAGGTCGAGAAGAACCGGGAGGTCGAGGCGGAGGATGAGATCCGGTGGCGGGGTTCACGGCGGTCTGGAGGAAGTCGTGGAGCGGGGTCGGGGTGCTTCAGGCGGGGGAGAGGGAGTGTTGGTCGGGGAAGGAGGTGGTCGTGTCGAGGCTTGGAGGTGCAGGAGGATGAGCGGGATGGTGGTGAGAGCAGTCATCGGGTGGCCGTGGCCGGAGCTGGCCGGAGGAAGGAGCCGGGCTAGGTGACTGGGTGATGGTAATGGGAGGTTTTCTTTTCCCTCTCCCTTTTTTCAAAAGAAGGAAGGGAAGAAGAAGAAGAGAAAAGGAAAATTTTCCTACGGTTGAGTGAGGAGGGAGGAGAGAGAGAGGTGGGGGCTTGTTTCCTAGGTTTGGGGATTAGGGCATGTTGGGAAAGGTGCATGAAGAGACATCTTATAGGAGATGTGATGGGAGGTGGGTGGTGATGATGAGCCCCATTTTGAATGGGTGGCCAGGATTCGTCATGGAGAAAATCATTCATGTAAGGAGGGGGGTTGGGTTGACTAGTCAAAAATTTAGGGCTCTCAATTTGGTTTAAACCAATGGGGTGTTGACATCTAATGCAACATTTGCAAATGAGCCCCCTTAAATTTGGGTATTTGCACAGACACATGAAATAATAAAATTTTGGTGGGGAAAATTGTGTTTGGTGTTTTGTAGGGTGAGGGGATGTTTTGTGTTTTGCATGGGCTTAATTAATAGGGTATTTGGATTAAATTGGGATTAAAACGGGATTAGGCATGGTATCCCCAATTTAATTAGAAACAAATGCAATCGGTGTTCTAAAATTAATTAGAAATACATGGGGCCAAAATTAGGCTGGGACACAAATATCATTAGTGAAGAAGACTCAGAACAGAATATTACCCTAATTTGGGTTGCACGAAAAATGGGTCGAGATTGTCTCCAATTTCGATTGGAACGCACAACGATACAAAGTCGGATTTTATTTTGAAATTAAATAAACGTCCGCGATAAATAATGTGCGGCTAAAATAAAGCACAAGAGAGCATAATTATGAGTTTTAAAAAGGTCAGAATAGAAGGCGGGCATGTCTAGGGCAAGGTTGGGAAATTTGTTGGAAGGCAGAAGCTAGGGTAACGCTCCAAATATCGAAGCAACGGCAAGGCACAACAATTAAATAAAATTACGGTAATTAATTACAACCTCATATAATTAAATTCTAAATAATACAAATAAATTCATAACCCTATAATTCGGTCAGGAGTTTCATCCGGTGGGCTTCTAGGTCAAGTCTACTATCTCAAACATTAAGAACACTGTACATAATATATATGTAAATACACATCTCATACAATTATTTAAATTAAATACACACAATATTAAAAATATACAAAAGTAAAAAATACCCCTATTTTTAGAATGTGGTAGTGACAAGTCTACCCTCCTTAAAAGAATTTCGTCCTCGAAATTTAAAATCCTTAATAGTAGCATTTACTCGTATATTAATTTCCATCAAAATTTAAATTCATCAAACCTATAACCATAAAGTAATCCATATCGTCATTTCACAAAATTCTCAAAATTCTATGAATATAATATTTCTGAAAATCCTCAAATTAAAAAAAAAATTAATTCAATTCTTATCACAATCTCCTCCAAAATTTTAAGTTCATATCTAAATACTCGAAATTGATATCCAATCCTCTAATTTAAACTCAATCAATGCACACTTTTATAAATTAAGAAATTCTATCTAAAAACACTAATCCATGAATCCAATCGATGCATATTTATAAAATCTAGATCCTCATCCCAAAAATGTGAATTCAAACTATAATCCATTAATGATCTTATTCTTTGATTTCTTTTTCCATAAAATACTCAAACAAAGCGATACTTATTTAATCTTCAAATGCAGCATTCATAATATAAATTTCAAAATTCATATCATGCAATCAAGTAAATATAATGATAATCTCCTTAATTTTCTCGAATTTTAAATGATAATTCAATCATATCCTAATCTTCCTAAAATTAATAAATCATCAATTCTGCCATGTTAAATTCTTAACTATTTATTTAAATTAATATTTATCCTCAAAATTTTAAGCATCTTGTCTCTCTTTGTCAAGTCATAATCTCTTCATAAATCTACTACGGTTGAACCCCCAATAATCACAGTCTAAAAATTTCTACTTACAGTCATACAACACGCAATACAACACGCATTCTAGATAAAATATGCAATCTAGATGAAACATGCATGGTCATAGTCTCTTTTATCATGATATTACAGTCTCTGTCGGGGTTTACTACTAACTATATTGCACGCCCCAGTCCCAAAATACCAAGGGACTAGACACGTGGCAATGGCCAGCAGCACGCACCGATAGACAAACCCAATTTAATGGATCCATCAGGGCATACTTAAGCTGTAATATAAGGTCTACAACAACAAGTCAAAACTAATCTCATCCACACACAAAAGATAATAAGATCAACAGCAATAAGAAAAGTAAATCAACATCCAGTCTCAACAAAGTATTTTGGGGAACAACCCGATAATAGTCTAGAACACTGGTTCAACAGACCAGAACAAAAGAGTCCAAAATAAACTATCTGATGAGTACAAATAACATAGACTCAAGAAAAGTCTTCAACCATCACCTCTTCTTCTGGGATTGGTTCAGCTCCAGCAACAGGTTCTGGTACAGCTTCTGCTCTTGTCCCGTAAACCTCGGGATAATGCTCTTCTGCTAAACCTGGGGACATCATCCGGATCCAGGTCCTCAGGGGACATAGCAAGGTACAAATAATACAAGCCAAAATAAATGCAGTAAAATAGTAAATGAAACAAGTAGGGTAACTACATAACCATCTATGTGAAAATGCAACTGAGAGCATCACTAGTACTCAGGCTGAGACCGCTACAAGCTCTGTGTCGGGGAGCCGGTAGCAGTAATAACAAGTAATGGGTCTAGCTCTGCTCGAGAGTCTACAACCTCATAACAGTAGTAGATATATATAGAACATCCTGTAGCCTGTGTGTGTCTCCCCACCCAATGTAACCACACGTCTCATGTCCATAACGTCTCATGTCCATGTCACGTGAGATCATAGCTAATGCAACAAGTCATAATCTCTAAAATATAATGTCTATGTCAATCATGTATCCTACACAGAATCACCATGAATATCTCAGGAAGATTCTGTCATATGTATGGTGTCAAGTGTCCTGGGTTATAATGTACTTGATAAAACAAGTACGAGAATGTAAAGGGTCACGAATGTCCATCTCTAAATGACGTACACAACTCCGCGTACGGGGTTGGCACCCGACTATTAATCGGACACTAAGTAGGTCACACGGTCCTAGGTTTAAGTATGTACAACAATGTAAATAAGCAAGGAAATAAATAACAATACTACATAATTTGGCAAGGTACACTTGCCTGGGGTTGGAATACCAGTAGCGGTCCCTGTATCCGTGGGTTCCGTAAATACTCCTCCAAAAGCTAAAATAAATATTACCAACAATCTCAAAAAATATGAAATAGCTAAAAATGCATGTCCTTAAGTCCAGTTTGGACACAAGGGCAAAAATAACATTTTCTGGTCAAAGTGGGGTCCACATGTGGGCCGCTTTGCACCGAAAACCGGGTCAGGGTCAAAGGTCTCCAAATTCGTCCAACTTAGTGTCAACAAGTCAGGAACGATGATACGAACCCAACGAAATTTCCAGAATTGGATTCCGATGAGCCGTTCTCAAAATCGCCCGTCAAGTAGAGCCTGTGGGGCCCACGATGCGCGATTTTGTCAACATTCTCAGAATCGAACCAAACTTGGATCACAGGACAAGCGTATTGCTACGAGTCCGATGATGCAAGTTTCGTTTTGATCCGACGTGCGTACACTAAGTTACAGCGTGTTCCAGAATAGACGGATATGGGACGTTGTCGGCGGATACGCGTTGATTCCGGTGTGCACGCACATCCGAATCAACTTTTGCGAAATCTTGCACGTCCGTATCAACGACGCGCATGTATCGGTGAAGACCGCACGCGACCAAGTCGTCCCGTTTGGCGGGGCGTACTCAGTTCTGGGGTAAAACAGGGCGTTGGTTTTCCTGTTTTTGGATCGCGGTTCGCGATCACCACAGGTCGCGATGCACCGAGCGGTTTGTACGGGCACCAAGGGAGTCACACAGCCTACGCGTCACAACTGACGGAATAGAAATCGGGACAGCGAGGAGAGAGTTATGAGTACCTGAACAGGGCTCCAAAAGTCCGAATTGTGCGTATCCGAGTCGAGTCTACCGTGTCCTGGACGCTATGTCCAAGCCGTGTCCTGACTAGGGCTTAGGTTCTGATGTCTCCTGGCTTGCCAGACTCGGGGCGGCTTGCTGGGGTTCAGTCAGAGTCGGCCGGGCACGGATGGAGGCGGCGCCGGTGCTGCGGTGCCTGCCGGAGTCGACGGGGAAGAGGGCCGCGGGTTCTGGAGGCTGGAGGTAGGAGGCGCTGGACTCGGCGTCGGGTCTGGGGAGTTGGGCGGTGCCGCCGGGTGGTTCGGGTTTTGCTGGAGGGCGGCGCCGGTGGTTTGATGGAACGGAGGGGAGTCGCCGGAATTAATGGAGGCTCGCCGGAGAAGAAGGGGAAGGGAAAAATCCGGTGATCGCTGCGGGTTTTATAGAGGGATTAGGGGAGAGGGACGGCCGAACGTTGGCCGGAATAGGAAGAGAAGGCACCGACGGTTGGAGGAAGGTGAAGATGGGGGGTCGCCGGCGGCCACGGCGGCGGAAACGGCCGCCGGCAGGGGAATCGTCGGGTAGGAGAACAGTTTGGGGTTAGGGCTCCAATCGGGTCGAGTCGGGTTCTCAACGGGTCGGGTCTGACCCGGATCCGACCCGTTAAGGGGTTGGGCCGGTTCGGGCAGACCGGTCGGTTCGGTCTATTTTGGGTTTGGTTTAAATTGGTTTAGGTGAACCGGGTTCAGGGTTAATTAGGTTAATTTTACAATAGTTTTTAGGGCTTTAAAAATACTTCCGGGGTCCAATAAATTCTCAAAAAATTACCCTATGTCCAATTTTTAATTTTACACTAGAAAATATAATTTTCATCATATTTTAATATTAATTAATATCTTTTAAAAATCATTTTAAATCAGACTACCTTAGTTTTATTTGTTAAAAATTATAGAAAATGCTAATTAAATTTTGAAAATTAAGTTTTAAATTCTACAAATTTCAGGTGATTACACTATACCCTAGAAAGAAGATCTTTGATACAAGTTACGGTACTAAAGAATAAATCAACCAATCAACAGACGAAAAAGGAACAGAAGGAAAGAACAGAACATAGTCTTCTAACCCATTACTTGGATATCTTCATCCCCTAATATACACTTAACTCTGGCGCATTTATTCATAAATTCCTGTCCCTATGCACTGTTACCCATATCAACTAATCACTAGTCCACAAGATACCCATGGATACATCCATATTCCACACATCTGTCTATTGATACCAAAATCTGATACCAAGGACCTCTTAACATAATCATCGGTCAAATGATGCATCTAAAGTTTGATACCTCTATCTCTTTAGGTACCACAGCTCTACTACAAGTACACTCACTGCTAGCTTTCTTACCTACTACAATTGTTCATACTAGTTGTTCTATTCACTCAAGGGCACACTAAATGCAACACACCATACTAAGTACTACTCATTCTAATACAACTCTAGATGGACACCCAAGTCTATTTGCAGTGCCATCTCAAGCGTTCTCAAGCCAACAGATCCTTACACATGCACTTCATCCACTCATATACTATTATACATTTCTTACCCACCATAAAATTTTATCCTCAAAATTTTACTTCTCGAACAATTTAAAATAAAATGCATATACTTCCTCAAAAGTCAAATACTCAATATCGAAATAAAATTTTAATCACTTCTAAAATCTTTATAGCTTTGACTATGTTTATTGAATCAAATTTTGAATCCTCAAACATTTTAATAACATAAAATCTCAACTCCTCAAAATTCTTAATTTATTTCCACTCTTCAAATTATAAATTTAAATCCACAAGTATACATATAAATACTCACAGTCTGTAATCCTCAAGGTGCACACTAATACACTAATTATCTACAACCTCTACTGTGTACAGAAATTTGCACTACCCGGATTACTTGCACTATTACTCCCAATAATTAAAGTTATCATCACACATATTTTCTCCCATGATTTTCAATCTATATTTACTGGTATACCAATCTAATTATCATCACACGAAGTGCTTACTGTTATTAGCATCATTCTCGACTAATTCTCGATATAGAATCATTAGTACTACTGGCATGGTAACACTAACTTCATTATTAGAGTACCTCATCATACTTATTAGAACTCACGATTACTTGCACCTTCTATAACACCCATGTTTCACTTTACTCTCATGGGCAAGTATATGGTTCCTCATCTCAATTGATGTATAAATATCTTCTCTTAATTCTTTTACAGCCCGTTACACTAGTCTGTGATACTCTTCATACCTTGCACGATCCATATTGATATTCCTCAACCCATGGCATCTTATTAATACCTTTTGTGCATGTATATTTCTTTACTCTTAACACCCCCAAGTATTAATCATCAAATTGAACATCATGCTCCATTAATCTTTAACATAATTCCTTGATACTTAATTGTTTACCTAGATCATCCAATTACATAAATTAATGACTATTCAGGGCTGGCATACTGATTCTTATACTCACTTATTGGAACCTTCACTGATACTCTTTTCTCCTTCTATCTATAGTGCCAATACTAATTATAACACACCTATCATAGAACTATTGCTACAAGGTACTATGCTATGGGTTAACTCTAGATTAATGGCTACTGCTCACATGTCCAACTAAGAAATACTTACAACAAACAGGTCACACTCAGTCAACACTAATACAAGACACAGACATAATTACAAGTCACTAATTATCATACTTAACAAGAAATCCTCAGAGAATAGAAGCTCAAAAAGGAACTGGATTGAGGACTGAAGGTATTGCTACTGCTAGCAAGGAAATGATGGAACAAAGTCCTGTAATATCAAAAATAGATAAGTATTGAGATGATACTTTAAGAACCAATTTAAGACACAACCTGATAATCATACATGTTTGTCCAAAATTATGACACTCAGAATCCTCGCCACGCCAGTAAGCATAGATGCGATAAACGACAGGTTCCGTAACTAAGGTATGCAACTCTATAATCATGTCATCTAGAATCTTCGCCACGCCAACCGGTATGGCTGCGATAGACTCTAAGTTTCATAACTACAGTATGTACATCCAAGCCAGGTTCCTACGTTCTCGTCACGACAGCTAATTTGGCTGCGATAAACTCTAGGTTTCATAACCAAAGTAGACGTTTTACCTTTCTCACTGTCCTCATCAATATATGCCATCAGATGATACCGTAAATTTTAGCCCGTAAAATTCATCTCGATATGAAATCAACTCAACAATGATACCAAGAATTAAATTTAACAACTGGTCAACAAGAATCAACTCAATATCAACGAGTGAGGACAGACGGAAACAAGGGCGAAGGATTTAAATTGGAAATCGTAATAAGATTCTCAAGGGGTCGTCTCAGGAATCTCTCAAGAATTTTGTGATTGAGTATCCTCTCTCATCCTAGTATCCTATGTCCTATATTCTATAGCAGGCACGCAGTAGTACAACTAAGATGTCGTACTACCACGACATCGCACAACTCGCGAAGTCTGACCTGCATGGGACACCACTAAAAATGTGTCACGACCCGCACCCGGAATTGGGGTACGAGTACGTGGGTACGTCCAGCCTACGCCGCAGCATCGGCGGTAGAACGCTGTCTAGGTCTTGATGCTATCTAAACAATCTCACACGAGCATCCGACTCCATGAGGAGATACGGATACCACAATATAATATGAACAATATACTCAATCACATAACTACAGCACGATAAGATCTCGAAGGAACAAGTAAGATGCAACACAAGTCTAAATAGAAATAGTCTAACTCAACAATATAATCCAAGTCTCAAGAGTATGCCGGAGACAAATCTGGTACCAAAATAATCTGCTAAAAGAACTAACTAGATAACTAGTGATTCCGGCTAGACCTTCCGGAATCACAACTGAACTACCAAGTCCAAGTCTGCAGCTACTTACCCTGTGGTCCATAAATGTCGGACACCAATTTTTAAGGCATAGTCTGAAAAAATATTTTCAGTCAGGAAGGAGCAAAGTACATCTCAAATAACAGTTCCATTTAATTGATAAGGGCTCTAAAACAATAAATAGATGATACTATATACTGAGAGAAGACAATAAATAAATACAATGGCATAATAAAGAGACAGACAATATAAAGAGACATGCAATATAGGCAATATGATACAGTCAGTGCATATATGAAATGAAGAGAACGAGGTACAATATCACATACGGGTGATATAGTATATGATCTAAAATAGAGAACTGTAACTATTCTAAGTATTTGAAATATCAGTCTATCATGTGATCGGCTTGGGACAAGATCAGGCTTGTTACATATGATTAGCTATGATTCATGTAAAGTCAGGCTAACCATTTGGTTAGCTATGATGCAAGTAGTGGTCAGGCTAATCATATATAACAACTATGACGCATGTAATGGTCAGGCCGCACCCAACGTAAAGTGTGGGGTGAGCTATGATGCATGTAGAGTTGGGTATGATCACATAATCTACTAATATTTCCCCCGCCCCCAACTAGTACAGTGGATCCAATCACGACACGTCACGATACACGAGCAATATCCAATATATCATGTACAAGATCTAAATATCAATGTCATGTACAATGTCAATACGATAATTATTGTAATATCTTATGACTGCAGATCCAATCTATATACTAGTCCATATAGCACAGTATCAAGAATCAGATGTAACATTTCTAGATACTAAAATTATAGATATTATCAAATAATTGAAAATTATCAGAGAATGTACTCGCCTTTGGTCCTTAGCTAGTAATACCAATGTCCTGTTCCAGAGTATCGTCAGGATGATCCAACAGTCCTATAGACATATCATAAAATAATACAACATCGCATCAGACATTACACTAATCTCATAATCATAAATACACTGAACTCGGGACTACGCTATGTATGATACTGGTCAACTAGGGTCAGTGTGCGTCAAGTTGTACGGGCGTCGCGTCTGTAATTGTTGTGCAATCAGACAGTCGGTAATACGGGTCTTGCCAGTACGTCGATGTACATATGGCAGTCTACTAACAGTTCACAGGGTCACAAGGTCATGTGTAGTTACGGGGTATCCGTATTTACACTCGGGTTACCTAGTAGAGATATATATAAATATTATTGACTAGCATTAATACTTACAATATATATATATATATATATATATATATATATATATATATATATATATATATATATATATATATATATATATATATATATATATATATATATACACCAAATTAAATACATATATAATATATGTATACCAATTAATTACATATATAATATATACTAGTTGAACAATATATATATACATCATATTGAATAATGTACACATACTAAACATATACTAGATAAATACATATATTATATATATATGTATATATATTATCAACATTAATATTAACATATACTAATACTAATACACTAATTGAATTTATAATATATATATATATATGTATACATATACATGCATACCAATTATATACTATACATACTAATAGATATACATACCACCAGGAAGGAGGGGCACAGGCACGCACCTGCGCACGGGCACGAGCGCGGCGATGACGATGATAACGACGACGATGGCGACTGTGTTGAACACGACGATGACGATGGTGAATGGTGATAAACACGGAGGAGGCCAGGTCGAGGTGCTTCGGTGGTGGCCGGAGAGCTGCTGGGGACGTCGACGGGGGAGAGGGAAGAGGAGAATGGCCGACGTTCAGGTCGGCTCCGGTCGGGGGAGGTCTGGGCCGGAGCAGGGAGGCATGGAGAGGTGGTGTAAGGTGGTGGAGATGATGATACGGTGGTGGTGGTGCTGATGTGCAGTAGGGGACGCGGTGGGAGGAGCAGTAGCAGCCGGAGAAGATGACTGCGGCTCGCTGGGGTCGGGTCAGATGGCAACAGGAGGGGAGCTCAAGGTTCAGGGGTTGGCCGGAACAGGGAGTTGGCCGGTGGGGTTGAGTTGAGCGGGTGGTCGAGGGGGAGAAAGGGAGGTCGAGGTGGAAGTCTGCAGGAGGTCGAGAAGAACCGGGAGGTCGAGGCGGAGGATGAGATCCGGTGGTGGGGTTCACGGCGGACTGGAGGAAGTCGTGGAGCGGGGTCGGGGTGCTTCAGGCGGGGGAGAGGGAGTATTGGTCGGGGAAGGAGGTGGTCGTGTCGAGGCTTGGAGGTACAAGAGGAGGAGCAGGATGGTGGTGAGAGCAGTCGTCGGGTGGCCGTGGCCGGAGCTGGCCGGAGGAAGGGGACGGGCTAGGTGACTAGGTGATGGTAATGGGAGGTTTTCTTTTCCCTCTCCCTTTTTTCAAAAGAAGGAAGAGAAGAAGAAGAAGAAGAAGAAGAAGAGAAAAGGAAAATTTTCCTACGGTTGAGTGAGGAGGGAGGAGAGAGAGAGGTGGGGGCTTATTTCCTAGGTTTGGGGATTAGGGCATGTTGGGAAAGGTGCATGAAGAGACATCTTATAGGAGATGTGATGGGAGGTGGGTGGTGATGATGAGCCCCATTTTGAATGGGTGGCCAGGATTCGTCATGGAGAAAATCATTCATGTAAGGAGGGGGGTTGGGTTGACTATTCAAAAATTTAGGGCTCTCCATTTGGTTTAAACCAATGGGGTGTTGACATCTAATGCAACATTTACAAATGAGCCCCCTTAAATTTGGGTATTTGCATAGACACATGAAATGATGAAAAATTGGTGGAGGAAATTGTGTTTGGTGTTTTGTAGGGTGAGGGGGTGTTGTGTGTTTTGCATGAGCTTAATTAATAGGGTATTTGGATTAAAACGGGATTAGTCATGGTATCCCTAATTTAATTAGAAACAAATGCAAGCGGTGTTCTAAAATTAATTAGAAATACATGGGGCCAAAATTAGGTTGGGACACAAATATCATTAGTGAAGAAGACTCAGAACAGAATATTACCCTAATTTGGGTTGCACGAAAAATGGGTCAAGATTGTCTCCAATTTCGATTGGAACGCACAACGATACAAAGTCAAATTTTATTTAGAAATTAAATAAACGTCCGCGACGAATATTGTGCGGCTAAAAATAAAGCACAAAAGAGCATAATTATGAGTTACAAAAAGGTCAGAATGGAAGGCGGGCATGTCTAGGGTAAGGTTGGGAAATTTGTTGGAAGGCAGAAGCTAGGGTAGCGCTCCAAATATCGAAGCAACAGCAAGGCACAACAATTAAATAAAATTATGGTAATTAATTATAACCTCATATAATTAAATTCTAAATAATACAAATAAATTTATAACCCTATAATTCGGTCAGAAGTTTTATCTGGTGGGCTTCTAGGTCAAGTCTACTATCTCAAACATAAAGAACACTGTACATAATATATATGTAAATATACATCTCATATAATTATTTAAATTAAATACACACAATATTAAAAATATACAAAAGTCAAAAATACCCCTGTTTTTAGAATATGGTAGTGACAAATTTAGAGACCGGTTAATTATCCCTTCCTTCTGGTGGATTTTTTGAGTTCTATCTCCACTCTCAGATTTTCTGAGCGTGAATATAAATAAATAGAGAACATGTTCCATGACCCAGATTCTGCAACTGTTCTGCCAATCCCATAACAAAAAAATGTGAGATTCATGTTAGACCAGCAACGACCCATATTCCAACTAGAAACCGCTCTACGATAGTAATCACTTCATGGTCTAACTAGCAACCGCTTCGCGGTCCAGCTAGCAACATCGTCACGGTGTAACAACATCCCCTCGGTACAAGCGGCAACCAAAAAAGAAAATAAAGAAAAACAAGAGAGAAATTACCGTTTTATCCTTGGTCTGATTCACGACTGCTAATTGCTAACTAATTAGTTAGTAACTAATAAATAGTCAAAAAAATAAACGTTAAATAGCGCGTACACACACTCATAAGTTGTATGGACTTGAGTTCATCCCCTATAACACTCACTTACTCATTAAAATAAGTTAAGCATTTTAACCAAAGGAGAGTGACCTTTCCTCTCCAATGTAGAACTAAAAAAAATCTTCAACGTTAATTCACTTAGACTAAGTGAATTAACATGGAGAAAAAAAAATTAGTTCCCAAATAGCAATAATTGTTGGAGTAGCGATTATGAGATATTTTTAAAGTACCGATTATGAGGGGTCCATTTTGGACGATTTTAAGTAGCAACTTTTAAACCATTATAACTCATGTTTGATAATTCATTAACGAGTAATTATGTAAGTTTTTTAAAACATTAAAATTAATTATATGCATATATATAAATAAAAGTCCTCTCGAAGAAAGGTTATATATCATTGCTCTCCCAAACAATAGCTTATAAACTCATATAATTTACAAGCATAAAATGGTTTGACAAAAAAAAATCATAAATATTGAGAGCAAAGCATTCACTACCATATCAAATGGACCGCAAAATTTAAAAAAACTCACATTTTGGATGAAAGTAGCAGTCAAATTGACCTCAAGAGAAAGAAATATGAGAAAGAAAAAATATGGCAGGGTATTAGTAATTATATTTTTTTAATAAGGATATATATGGAAAAAATATAAACACTCAAAACATTCTGATTTGGGGTGTTTACAAAGACATTTAAAATTATACTACAATGATTTTTGAGGGTTTTTGAGCTAACCAAAATCAACGAAAAAAAATACTAAGTATTTCTTTTTTAAACACTTCATAAACGATCGTCTCAAAAACTCCAAAATCGGTAAAAATATTAGGTTATTTATAAAAGTACATCAAAATTTGTGTAGGGGACAGCCCAAATTTTTTTGTTTTTATTTACAAGTTTGCTATTGAAATTTTTTACTCGTGGCTGTACAATTTTTTTTTAGGACTGTCAAAAATTTTGACAGTCCTTCCAAATAGACATCTTTTAGCCAATGATGCACTAACCTTGTCAAGGTCGGTGGTCCCGATCCCGATCCTGGCGCTCTCGAGCGCCTTTTTCCCGCCGTCGATGTAGTAGCGGAGGCAGTCGTCGAGCCTCCGGTCGTTCTTGCCAACGTGTAGCCATCCGAGTTGAACCCCCAAATCTGGTCGATGAACCGTCTGGAACTTCAACGCGTCGAAGAAGGAAAAAGGCGATGGGACCAATCTTGTTCTTGCCATCGATGGGACCGATCCTTCTCTCCCTCTATGAGCTTCTCGTAGTATCAGTCGACATCGTTGGTGAACACCAAGACAAGGCCCATCCCTATGACGACGGTCACTTCTTCGGATCGGTCTCCCTCTGGGGGGTAGGGAAGGTGGAGAAAGAGACGCGGATGGGGGGAGGAAGGCAGAGCTGAGGTGGCTGTAGTGCCCCGCTCCACGTTGCACTATGTACAAGAGAGATCTGTTTGCTAGTTCAAGAGGAAGCCTTCCTAAAGAGCTCCCTGTTGGGACACAAGATAATTAATCTTGGTGAGTGGACAGAACTTCATTCTCAGATTATTTTATGCCTAATAAATGAATCTGGTTTTATAAATGCTTGTGCTAAGATTAGTGTTCATAAGAAGAATGATAGAACCTGACTATGCATGCTTAATTGGAAAACCGTATATGCTTTAAGAATGCTTGTCTGCTTGATTTATAGAATAAATAATTATTGTTATGCTTAACTAGAGAACTTGTATTGCTTGTCTAAAGAGATAGAACCATTGCCATGCTAAGTAAAAGAGATAAATATTGCATGCTAGTACACACAGACACTGCTATCGAATGAACCATTGCAATGCTAATAAGAATAGTAAAAGAATGCTTGAACATGTTCTGTATCATATGTTGGAGAAAGAGTAGAATTTTATGCTTAGTTTAAAAAAATAGATAATTGTATGCATGATACATAGAACTGTTGCATTGCTCGTTCAAATGAATATAGACATGTACCTTGATCATATGTTGTGCCAACAAGAGAATGATAGATTGTTACGTGTCCCGTACATCTAATAAGAAGAAAGGTTGTATTGCATGCTCATTGTTCAACTGTTGCATAATAGTATTTTTATCTGATAGAAGTGCATTCATGCATCGGTGTGGACAAACTTGTACACAAGAATGTAAACTCTCGATTGATTCATGGGGCATTGGGAATCGTTCGGCCTATGAGAGGACAGGACACCCTGAGGATAGAAGATCTCGTGATCAAGTAAGGGTGTCAGTCTATTAGTGAGATGGACTTGAACGTCCCAACTGCTAATCATGGGTTTTCATGGACCATCATGTTGTTAGGGCGTATGCTAGGATAGCCTTCTTGTATACCTAACTGTTTGATGCAGAGACGAACATAGAATAGTACCTTATATGTATATGTAAATTATTTCTAACTTGTATGTCTCTTGCAGGGATAACCGTTCGACGTGGGTAAGAATCATTGTACAAGTGATAATTTATGTCATCCTCACTTTTACAGCTAGAGGTAGTTTGGTAAATTAGCATGGGTAAATAATTTTAGGAATAAATAATTATATTAGTGTGTTATAGTAATTATTTAATAATTATATTAATTATTTAATTATTAGTGAGTTATAGATTTAATGTGACTTGTATTAAATATTTTGTTAGAGTTTAGTCTAATAATTAGACTTGTCATGACAACTAGTGAGCCTAACTTGGACCCAAGCCCATTAGACCTTCTCACTAATTAATTAAGGAGAATTAGCTTAATTATAATTAGTTAGAGACTTCCAAAATTATCCTTCCTAATTATTTCTCATAATTCACCACGTAGGGGTAACTTGGACCTTTACAAGTGACTTGGGGAAGGGGAGAAGGGGTCGGCCACTATTAAGAGCCTCTCATTATCCTCTCTCTCTCTCTCTCTCTCTCTCTCTCTCCTCATTTGCATTGTATTTTGCTTCCAAATTCTATATCCCCAATTTTCCATTTTTCCTCCATTGATTTTCTACACAATTTACCACCATTTTCTTCTCAAATTCATCACTTCTGGAGCCTTGGAGCTTGGAGAAGCGAGGAGCACAAGGAGGAGGAGCTTTAGAGTTAGAGATCATGTTCGGATCGTGTCTAATTGCATTTTTATTGGAAATCTATCTCCTAATTGGTAATTCTTGAATTTTTCTTTCATTATAGCTTCTTAATCATGCATTTGACCGTTAGGAATGACCCCATGGGATATGACTACCTATAGAAACAAGTTCTAGGCTATTTGGCTATGTATTGTGAGTTCTATGTGGAGTTTTGTGTGCATGTTGGGGGAATTACGAATTTGACACATAAATTGAGTGTCATGAGACCAATTAGATCTAATTAGACTTATATCAGAGTTACTAGGTACGTGTCCACAAATGGATACGTGTAGGCCGTATCACGGTATTTTGCGATACGGTGTGATACGGGGCCCAATTTTGGATGTTTTACACAATTCTCTTCAATTTCTATTGTAGTAAGCTACATTAGTTATATATAGATGTTATATATATGTAGGAGTGATTAATTATGGATAATTTGGGTTTTGGCCTTTCACTTGGACACGTATCATGAATATCACAAGTACACACTCTAAGTGTTTGATCAATTGACACTAGAATATATTTATATAGGTATATAATGTATACGTGTGATATATATATATATATATATATATATATATATATATATATATATATATATATATATATATATATATATATATATATATATATATATATATATATATATATATATATATATAATCCCTTGTGTTGTATTGGGTGTGGGGGATGAGAGAGCACTTGTAGCAGCAGCATGCTCGAGCAATGGCAGCAGCAGCATGCTCGAGCAGTGGCAACAACAGTATGCTCAAGCAATCACAGCAGCAGCACATGAAGTCTGATGGTGTCGGGTTAAAAGGGAAGTAAATGAATGATAGTTAGGTGTAGAGGTTTTGGGTATACCAGTGTGTGATTGACCTGAGGTTGTAAGCATGTGTGTTACAGGTGATTAGATGAGAAGGGAACTCGAGTATCAGTATGTATCGGTGTAATTGTTCAAGTGATTGTTGGTGTGTGTGTGTTACCTGCTAGTGAGTGAGAGGATTGCTATTGTGGGGTATCAACTAACAAGTGCAGGTAGTATTCTAGATAGCTAAGGGTGTGGATAGTAGTTAAGATATATAGATAACAGGGTATTGAGTGAGTGTGATACCAAATAATGCATTAGTATCCATATATGTGTTATATGTATTTGAGTATAAGATTATGGAGTGCGTTTGTAAGGTGATGGTAGGATTCCTTAGTGTGTCTGATTGGTACAGACATTGTAGAAGGTGCTGCAAGGAATTTGGAGTTTAGGACTACCAAGTTGAGGGAAACTGCAGCACCATGTTGAGGAAATCTAGGCACAGTTCTGCCTAGTGCAGTGTTGGTGTGAGAGAGGATACGGAATATATCAGAGTATAGTAGTAGCTGTATCAGTGAGAGATAAGAGAAGTTATAGTATCAGTTAACATGGAATGGAAGGCAGTAACATAGTGAGTGTAGAACCATGTTACAGTTGCCAATGTTAATTGAAGGAGTGTAAGAGTAGTACAAGTGCAAGATGTGAGTGAGGGGTGTCCCAAGGATGAGTGAATGTGTTAAGGGTATTGAGTGTTCAGTGAGTATAGGATTTTTAGACACTAAGGTAATAGTTAAGTCCAAGTATGTTAGCTAAACACTAAGTTATATTGTATCAGTGTTATGGATATTAGTATCAAGTTCATTAGTAAGTATATGATTGACAGTTAGTAATATTAATGCTAGTAGATATTAAGGTACTATAATAGTGAATATCAGCTAGTATAGCTAACACCCATACGTTATAGACCTAAATACCATATCACAGTCTAGTACCCTCTAGTATCCACCAGTATATCCCTGAAATCAACTTAGAATCTAGGTATAGCCTAGTATAGCCTAGTATCTATTAGTTTAGTCTTGTAATCACCCTAGAAGATAGTTATGAACCTAGGAATGACCTAGAAATCATATTTTAGTGCATTTAAGCTTATTATAACTTCATCACACAATTTGACATGGAATTTCATACATAGGTATGTGTGATACCAGTTTGGACACCGAGACTCATTCATTTCTCTGGACCATAGGCGGGTACATTTCTATGTTAGTTTTTATTTCATGATAGTGTATATATCATACGTTCTAGAACTGTATACTTGATTCCGACATAGTGGTTATATGAACTGGTACTATATAGATAGTGTCAGGAGATGTTATCCCATACCGTGTTCAGCAGGTACTCTTTCACATGTATTTTATCGTGTGTATCGGGTATTGATCTAGTGTACTTTATGTTCACACATTGCTCGTGTTCAGTGTGCCCATATTCGTGTTCGTAACGTGTCGTGATTGGATCCATAAGTATTGGTTGGGGATGGAGGAGTAAGAGTTGGTTATGTGATCAAGCCCAAGTGTATTCGTGTACATGTCGATTACATATCACACGTATAAACGAGTTACCATATTATATTTGTGTTTAACCTAAACCAATCACATAATGAACTTGTATTCCATGGCACATTAGCTAGTTCCATTTATTTCTATTATATTGCAGTTATTCTATTGTCTGTTCTTCATTCCAATAAATTACATGTTCACTCTAGTTTATTTTATTCTGATGTTTAGTTATCGTGTATTCTTTTATATTATCTGTCGTATGTGCTCAATTATGAATTTGAAACTGCTTTCAGAGGTATGTACTTCGCTCCAATCCTGCCTGGATATATTTTTTAGATGATTGGCTCGTAGACCAGTATCCCACGTACTACGGACCGCAGGATGGCGTACCATTAGAAGATACTCCTTTAGAGTAGGAGGACTTAGTACCGGAGGCTGAGGAGGCTTAGACTCATTGTTTAGACTTGTATTAGACTTTATTAAGGTTTTGGCATGTATATATTATTTAAGACTTGTGGATGTATTGTGACTCTTTTCCTTCATTATTCCTTCTCGTACTTTATCTTCCTTAGTTTGCATTGTGATTGAGTATAGTTTATATTTATCAGATACCATATTGTTCCTCCATTTGAAGTTGAGATGATTAAGAGGTACCATGTATATATACATTGTATGAGATGTTTAGATAGTAGAGTTGATCCTGACAGCATTCTACCGTCGATGCTACGACATAGGCTGGGCGTTGCTTACTACTCGTGCCCTTATTCCGGGTATGGGTCATGACACATTTTTAGTGGTGGCCCATGTAGGTCAAAGAGTCACATTTAGAGCCATATTGTAGTAGTGCTCACCTATAGTACTGCTACGAGCCTGCTTTATGATATACGATATAGGCTTAGAGTATACTCAATCACAACTAGGAAATAATTTTAAATATCTGGTTTGCTATCCTTATCTATTGAATACTTGATTTACTTTGAATAAAATCTGTCCTTTATTGATGATGTCGTATTTTACTCAATATTGAGTCCTTTGTTTCAATCTATCTTTAGGATGCCGCCGAAGATGCGTTCCCAGCGCTCAGGCACAATGTCAGCGAGGTCGGTTACTTTGTCGCCTATAAGGGCAGCACCAGCAAACGTTGTTCCAGCAACTATATTCCAGATGTCCACTTTACCGATCCAGGTAGGCATTTTTGCAGCAGCTTTTAGAGGTTCTCCACCTCCGGTACAGAGGGCAATACCGATAGTTTTAGGGGATCTTCTATCCCCACCACCTGTAGTTGATCAGACAAAGATAGTTGCGCTCTTTCAGCAGATGATTAAGGCGTAGCAGCGCCAGTCAGAGGTTATGAGGCAGGGTATCGAGAATGCTCACCAGATTGTGCTCTCCGTAGTCGAGAGGGTCACCTTAGTCCAGCCACAGATGACACCACCTCAGTTCACCCCACAATTGCCGAGGCCAGAACAATCATAGACTTCAAAAGGATGGGGCCGAAGGACTTTAAAGGCACTGAAGGGATTATTTATGCTGATGATTGGATAGAAGATATTGAGAGAAACCTTCGACTGGCGCAGATTTCAGAGAGGTTGCAGGTAGAGGCCGTATGAAGCATGATGTTTGACATCATGTTGACTTGGTTCAGGACGGACCCCGGGATCTCAGCACCGGAACTTACTTAGGATGCTTTTAAGGAGCTCTTGAAGGAAAAGTTATTTCCAGATGTGGCTCTGACATCTCTAGACAGCTAGTTTTAGTACCTTGTTCAGGGAGGTATGATAGTGGATGAGTATGCGATAGAGTATTGCAGATTAGGCCGCTTTATGGAGGGACAAAAGCCCAGAGGAAGGGCCAGAAAGTTCAGGAAAGGCCTGAATTAGGAGATCAAATCACATACGAATGGAGATCCCACAACTACTTTTGAGGAGATTTTGAGGCAAACACAGCGGGCAGAGGATGATCTAGAGCTTGGCTCCAAGAGGTCGAGGGACATAGAAGGATCCAGTACAAGCACAGGTCCAATGAAGCAGACTCACTTTCAGCAGCAGCATCAGAGACACTTTCAGCACTCGAGGCAGCAATACCCTGTACCAACTAGAGCGCCAATACAACAGATATACCAGATCCAGAGGCAAACTATTCCTTGCCTATTCTGTAAGAAGCAAGGACACGGATGGGATGCGTGCCGGATGAGATTGGGCCAATGCTTATTCTGCGGATCAGGAGACCATCAGTTGAGGGTTTGTCCTAAAGCTCCAACTCGTCCAGCTCAGGGCGGGGCATAGGTACAAAGAGCACCCACTAGACCACCAGTAGGGTAGAAGAGAGGACCTCCTCTACCACCATAACAACAACAGTTTGCTCAACACCAGTAGCAACAGAGAGGTGCTTAGTGACAGGGGCGAGCTTTCACCTTAACTATCGAGGAGGAGGAACCAGTCGGTGATATTATTTTAGGTTCAGTCTATCTTGATTCTTTTTCAGCTCATACTTTATTTGATTTGGGTGCTTTACATAGTTTTGTATCTGTATCTTTTGCTCTGAAACATCACCTCGAGACTGAACTGCTGACAAGGACTTGCAAGATCACGACCGGAGGTGGCATTATCCTTGTCAGTGATGTTTGATAATAAATGAAAGAAATAAAAAGAGGTTTATACGAAACCCTTTCTTTGGTTTACAAACAAGAAGTACAATTAATCCTATACGAGGATATTAAGTACAAAATTTAATCTAGGTGAATATTGCTATAGGAGTCTGATCTGCGGTCGATCACTTTGTCCCTTGGACTACACAATGATGAAGAAGTGTTATAGAAGATGGAGAAGCTTCAAAGAGTGCAGGAGGAAGTTGAACTCTCGTTGCCAGAACTCTCTAAGTGTACTCGATTCTCTTCAAAGAAATCGTCCACTCTTGACCTCTGACCTTCAGCGTCCTTGACAATTTCCTCTCCACTTAAAATTTCCTCGACCTTTGACCTCCGTGGCCGGAGGTCTCTATTTATAGAGTTTAGTGACAGTAACCGTCCAGTCGGCGTAGAAGCCGAACATTAGAGAGTGTGGCACTTTTTATGCGACGATTATAATAACTGCCACCCACGTATAAATGATCTTCTGAATCTGCGTGTGACGCATGTCTCATTATGGGAACGACGCGTATAACTGCTACGAAGATCACGTCATGCAAGCCACGTAGGTAACTGCCCCGCGCGTAGAGAAGGTTGGCATAGAAGCCAAATATCTGTCACATTGGCGTAGAAGCCAAAAAGTTATTTTGTTGGCGTAGAAGCCAAATAGGCGTAGAAGCCGAGTAGGCGTAAAAGCCGAGTAGGCGTAGAAGCCGAATGGTTGTCAGGTCTGGCATAGAGGCCGAATAGCTGTCAGGTTGGCGAATTCTGAGGAGATAGCATACGGCGTACTCCTATAAATAAAGATAGCCAGGTCGGCGTAGTTTAAGAAGATAGCGTACAGCATGCTCCTATAGCTGAAAATAGCCTGATGACGTAATATGTAGAGGTGATGATGTGGACGTATTTAGCCGTAATTATGGCTCACCCAGTCTTTGAAAGTATCACCAAATCTTGTGCATTAAATGCAGAGATCTGCCCTCAACATCGCATTAACTGTAGAGACGTGCCTCGAGCTCTGTACGAAGAGCAGCTTTTGACATGGCGGTTTGTTTCGTCTTCTGCTGAGCGTAAAAGCTCACATTGCTTGTATAAAACTAGGCAGAGTATTCCCTTGAATGCGTAAAAGTAATTTATATCAAGGAAATGTCACTAAACGACGGTCTGGGTCTCTGTGCCGAATCATCATTACAGTCGTCGTCTGGATAGTTGTGCAGTACTCTTTGTCAGGAGTCAGATTCACTGCATGATCTGACAGGTTCATTCGAGGAATTCGAAGAGTTCCCTATACAACTTTCCACTGCATTAAAAGCGAGTAGGTTTTAAGCCAAAGTGGCGATATAACAACCTTTTTACGCTGAAGCAGTCTGAATATACTGTATTACGCGGGTTATTCTGGAGCTATATTTTACGCTGTACTTAGCGATGAAGCCCTGCTGTACGCCGATGGCTCTGAAGTCATGTCTTACGCCACATAGCATTAAAACTCTGCGTATAACTCTGCAGCATATTTTTTATGCTTCTACAAGACCCCCTTCAAAGTTTTCAAATTCCTCGTAATTTGAAACACTTTGAATGAAGAATGAAACGGTCAAAGATTGACTCGTTCTCCGAGGCTGATTTCTCGGCAGATTTTTGGGAGTTTATTGGGATTCGGTGTGTTCTCTTTTGCCTATATAAAGGATGATGAGTTAACCTGTTCCTCCCACATTTCCTTCACCACACAACGATGGTTGCCGAGGTTCGTCTTGCTGACTTGAGGAAGAAGAAGATCATGTTCTTCCAGCTTGTAAGGAGCCAAAAAAGAAGGCATCTTCGAGCAAATATCCTCTGTAACGATGGATCATGGAAGGATATCATAGCTTCCTTTGCTCGGGATGATCAGCAATTTCATATGGCAGTTCATCCAGGAGAAAAGGAAGGGTCTCATTTGACCACACAGCTTGCAAGCTGTATTTTCTCCCGTTACGACGGTGGACGAGGGCAGACAAACTGGCCCTGTCTTCCAGTATTGAGTTGGGTCTAAAATCTTAACTCAATCTGTCATGGCGTATGGAGGATGGGCTCTTTAAGCAAGCCCAGTTGTGTATCCTCCCCCCATTTATCATTTTCTTATTCATCAACTGTGGAAGTCGTTGAACTGCTGTAGAAGACGGAACAAGATCTCCCCCAATATGAGAACCTGGCAGAACAGATTCTCGGCGCGATCTTGAAGAAGATGAGAAACCCTTTGTAGACTGGATTTCCATCATATGTAATCATGAAGATGAAAAACCCTTTATAAACTGGATTTCCATCATATATAATCATGATTAATAAAATTATCTTCTTTTACGCATCTGATGATTTACCATATTTGCTGTGATGAAGTTTGAATATGTGCAGCTTCGGTACGTCTGAATAACTTTACGCCGACTCTGATAAAAAGAATATCTGGTCACGTCCCGTCTTTTACACGTAACTAAAGATGCGTAGAAAGCTACTTAGCATTTAAGTCGAATATTCGAACTATCTTGCTATCTTTGAACGAGGAGTCGCGTAGAGTTCTGAATTGTCACTTCTCCGATATGAAGAACTTCTGTTCAGATCATCATCTTCAAGGAATAATTTCCCGAAAATCCCTTGAAATAGGCGAGAAAATGGCTGTCAAAATAGGCCATACTTGAACTTTGAGAAAGGATTCTGACTGGACTTGGGGTGAACTTCCAATCGACCCAAGAAGTAGAGAACTCTATATGTATTGGGTACTTGGAACATTTTGTGGTCATGAAGGAGCATCTTCTGTGTAAACCCTTTTAGTTGCCCGTCTTGAGAATTGTTCAGATATACGCATACTTTGGCCTGCATATTTTAAGACATGCGGAAAGTCATAAATCCGTAGTGTAGATGAGCATAAAATCATAAGTTTGTAGCCTCTCGAGCGTAAAAACTGTTGAGCATAAGAGCATCCGGGCATAAAACCGTAGATTTATAGCCTCTGAAAAGAAAACTTTCGAGCGTGAAGTCGTAGATTTGTCGCCTCCGAGCGTAAAAAACTTCTGAGCGTGAAATCATAGATTTGTAGCCTCTGAGCGTGAAGTCGTAGGTTTATAGCCTCTCGAGCGTAAAAGCTACCGAGCGTAAAAGCATCCAGGCGTAAAACCGTAGACTTATAGCCTCTGAGCATAAAACCGTAGATTTGTAGCCTCTGAGCGTAAAAAGCTCCTTAGCGTAAAACCGTTGATTTATTTTGCGCAAAAATTTTGAATCCGCTGACTGTCCGTCTTCCCTAAATGATAGGCTGACGTAGTCCCCAATCATAATTGAATATTAAATATCGGATTTGGTTAGGGATTCGAAGAGTTTATCTGAACTGTATAAATATCCCAAGGCCTTCAGAGAAGAAACTCTTCACCTGTCTTTTGCAAAAGAAAAAAACTTTCGTCTCTTCAAGAACTCATCTTCGTCTCTTCTCTGAGCATTATGAGTTTTAGCAATGGCACCAAAACACGCCTCCACCGCTAAGGGAAAGAAAGCTACATCTTCTTCTCGCTCCTCTGATCAAGCACGAGCGACTCCCCTTGGGCTGAGCGAATCTCGCTCTGAACGAAGTACCCCACAGTCAAGCTGTGCACCGGGCGTCATAGGTAAAGCTTTTGGGAGGACGAAAAACGAAGAAAACCCTTCGCACACGTTGTATGTGAACGTGCTAGGTCATCTTCTGTGCTGAGAGCCTCTTCGAGGAAGATGATGCACAGAGATATTTTATCATTTACGCCCACATTCCTAATGTGTCAGCGTAAAAACTCCATATTTTCTCAGTCTGGCGTAAAAGCTTTGACTGTTGAAATTTGGCGTATACTACAAACTTTTGAGTGTTACGCTCTGGATGAAAATTTCGGCATAGCAGCTCAAAATTTGGTAGTCTGGCGTAAAAACACAGACTGTCAGATTTTTTGTGTATATTGCCAATCTTGAATTTTACGCCTAGAAAATAGGTTCAGCGAAAAAACTCAAGTTTTTACAGTCTTGGCGTAAAAGCACAGACTGTTGATCTTTGGCATAAGCTGCAAGATGTAACGTCTAGCATAGAAACTGACTTGTTCTTCTTGCATTTTGTAGTTGACTTACAGATACCTCTGTTGGCTGAGGTGATGGGTTCTGCTGCTGGGATGCTGAACTCCAATTACCTGGAGGATTTGTCCCACGTGACATTCCCTATTTCTGGTACCTAGTATCCTGAAGGAAGGAGAATTCTGATATCGTCTCAAGGAGAACGAATGCTGTTGAGTATGATCAACGGGGAGCCCTTGACGTATATAGATGGGGCCAACTATATAAAACCAGCTTTCCTATTCGGGGACATGATTGATAAACAATCTCAGACGAAGCCCAAGAAGGAAAACTGGGTTTTTACTGCTGGGGGCATGGTCATGTACTTGCCCAGGATACCGAAAGATTATCCTATCTCGGCGTTCTTCCATGCCACGCATCCCAGGAAGATGTCGTGGACCCTGACCCCTAATCTTCACGGCCAGCCGGGGAAGATATTTTATCAGAAAGGATCTGACCAAGGATTATTTGTGAGCCATCCTTCAGGCCCTGTAATACTTTTCAGGGGATTATTTTCGGACAGTGTCCCGAGTGAAGACACTTCACTGCTCCAACCAGTCCAATTACCGACTTTTTGCAATGACTTCATGGAGCATGGAGGAGTATACCCCAAGGTTAATCCTTGGACTAACGGGTGGCTTACCCCTGTAAATCTTCGATGGGCTCGTTTAGCTGCCTGGGCCCTGAAGCATTTTTGGACGGAGCTGAAGAGCATTTATCTGTTCGCAGCTGTGAGTGCTACCAGTATTGGGATGCCTCCCAATTCTAACCTATTTCTGGCTTTGATGGAGCGGTATATCTCGCTCACTGGGACTTTTGCCACTCCGCTAGGGGAGTTGGAATTGGCCCTTCACGAGATGGCAGAGATTTCAAGACTGCCATTGGGGGATACTCCTTATGAAGAGTATGTTCCCACAAACAGGGAGCTGGGAAATACAAACCCTCGGATAGTGGTCGTGTACCAGGAGCTAATGAGCCATTATCTAGCCTGTACCGCCTTCTATAATGAGCCCTCTAATTTGGCTCATACCAACAAATGAGCGTCCTATCTCTTCTTTCATCAGGCCAGAGATGCTAAGCCAGACAAAGTGGTGGATAGCAGGGATAAGTCTTTGAGCCTTCTAAGCGTGCTTAATGCTCAAACAGTCGATGATCTTATTGAAGACGCTGGGGCTTCCGATCAAGTTCTCGATGAAGGGATAGAAAATTATTCTGCGGACACTAAAGCCTACAGTTATATGAGCCATTGCCGTAGGCCTCTATCAAGGGAAGCTCAACTGGCTGGTTTCCTTTCTGTATGGCTACGCCGATTGGTAGTACCTGGCATTGCATCTTCGGATCGCATTCATCGTAACACCTTATGGCCTGTAGTGCGTTTGGTGTTTTGGGCAAGGCTGGGCCTGCTCCCTGCCATGGTATGCCGTATACAAGCTGGCCTGAGGGCCATTACTGATGGGCTGCTTGCAGACGAAATGCGGCGTGACAGTTTTCCCAGGGTAGAATTATCGTTCCTATATCTGATGGGATGGTTAATTCTTCATAATCCCAGGGTGATGTCTCCCGGCTCTGCCAGTAGTTCGGGCAATAATTTTTTGTTGAATTATAAGAATTTATCTTGGAATGTGACGACCGTCGTAGATTGTCGGTGGGCGTTAAATTTTGCCCATAGCTGGAAGCTTTTCTGCGTCGTCCCCACTGTACATATCAATCAACAGGGGACGAGTCTTCAGGATTCAGGGGAAGGGAAGACCGTTCTTTCTCCTGAAGCTTTTTATTGGTTGGTCTATATTAGACCTTCCCATTTGTTGTACAGAAGTGAAGACCATTGCTTCTTGGAGCCCTATTTGCCTAGTCGGTTTGCTAGGCAGTTTGGGTATAACCAATTGTATGTGGGGAATGCCATTACCAGCTTCAAGTCCAGAGGTGGACTTATTGATGGAGCGAGAGGATGGCGGTACTTCATGATGGGTTGTATTGGAGCAACCTTTACTGTACCCGCGACTTTCCTCTCCATGGAGTTGCGCATTCTCCATTCGTACGCCCAATTTTATGTGGCCGTCAATACCTTTCATCGCGATTTTGATATATGTGAAAGTTTTAGGGTACCATCTCATAAATCTGCTGGAAGAGAGGAGGTCCCATCAGCTTCCTCTGACGAGAGTGAAGACTCTGTCGCTCCAGATGAGTTTTTGTTGAGAGTACCGAGAGGTATAATACCTCTACCTGCAGAGCCTCTTGTTATCTTTGGGAAGCGAAGGGCTCCTATTCTGAAGGAGATTTCCCCTCGCAAGAAAAAGAATATTGTGAGTGGTCCTGTCAGGACTTCTAGTCGTGAGGCTCCTAGGGATGAACCTGCTGTTTCCCCTGTTGGGGATAAACTTTTGACTAGAGATCCTTCGCCTATTAGAGAGGGAACCTCCACAGTTCCGGCTGGCAGTGCCGGAGATTCTTTGCTCGAGGCTGTTGTCGCTGCTACCACTTCAGGTAGTGCTACGAGATCGCCTTCGAGGCTGAGCAAATTAAGGATCTCTTTATCTGGCCCAATAACAGAAGTGACCCCTGCTACGTCTGTAAGTATATCCAGCGAGATTCTACCTGATGAACCTCGATTGGATGTGGGTAAAGACTTGGATGATTACCCTCAGTCGTCATTTGGTGCACCCTCTTCTCCAGGTATGACAGCTCGCTTAGCATCATTAAGAAATAATTTAGCTGTACTGGCTGCAGATGCGACATATATACCATCGGCCATGGATAAATGTCGTTTTTACGTCTCTTTTAGAAAAATTAACATCAGGTTGATATTAACTTTCTCTTGTCTTCCTTTCAGGGGAAAACATCTACGGGGAGGACAGCGTCGATACAACCTATGGCTTTGTTGCGGCTCCCGTCGATGAAACGGTCGTGCTAGACCTTGAAGAGGCAACATCTTCGGGTGCTGGCTTGCCCAATACAGTCCCGATATCTTCAGAGGAGGATGAGCCTGTCATCACGACTACGCCTCCTTTGTTGAGTACGCCAACCACTTCAACCGTTATTGGTGCCTCTACTTTTGTCGTGCCATCTGCTGAAGCGCCGACTGTGACGACACCCTCTGCAGTCGTTCCTGGAAGGAGATTCACCGATATTGCTGTCACTCCCAGCGTCCATTCAGATTTTGCCATGCTAGTTGAACAGTATACTAGCATCTTCTATATCACTTTGAAAATATTGATATCAATGGTGCTGGAGAAGAATTTAGGCTTCGAAGCTCTGAAGGCGTCCTCTCAGCTCTCGATAGCGCCGATTAGGAATTTCGATGACACTGGGAGAGCTGATGCACTGGAGCAAATAGTTAATGGTTTAGAACAATCCATTAACAATTATTTGCAACTATCCCAAGGCAGCATTGATGACCTGATTCAGGCTGAATATGAATCTCTGACTGCGAGGCTCATTGGGGAGATGGAAACTCTGAGTAAGTCCATCGAGGCACAGCAAAAAGAGATAAGTGAAGAGCATGCCATATTGGGTTTTGTCATTCCCGAGCTGGCCAAGTGCGAAGCCGAATATGAAGAAGAGGCAGCGAGGATCCGCAAATTGAAAGATGAACTTGCTCAGGCAGAGGAGAGGGCTCTCGCTAAATCGGTAGCCAGAGACGTGTTGAAAGACCGAAAGGAAGCGGCTTAGCAGAACCTGACCCGTGTGGGTGCCATCCACGCAGGTTTTGTACATGCTCGGTCTGAACTGTCTGCTTTGAACAATGAGAAGGCAAGGTTAGAGCGGGCTCGCGCTACCGTTTTAAGCTCCATGAATGAGAGGATGGCCGCTCTGGCACAGCAGATCCGTGATTTGACTGCTCCTTCCCGATGATGTACTTTTGCTTCTTTTTGTAACTCGTTCTTCCCAGAGAATAATAAAGGAACTTTATCTGACTTTGTGGACCCATCATTTTTTGAATATAAATGATAGGATAGGGTGAAAGTGATATTAGAGGTAATATGGACGTGATATCCTTTCGGTAAGCTTCAGCTGGATATCTATTCAGAGGTTATATGGACATGATAGAATATGATCCAACTAAATTCGTGTACAAAATACTATCAGAGATAATATGGACGTGATAGGTTTTGACGTTTCAACTTAGTTAAATATATCTATTCAGAGGTTACGAGAACATGATAGAATATGATCCAACCAATCTTTGTACGTAGTATCGTCAGAATGAGATCTTCACCATACCCCGTTTAAGCGAGGGAGATTAAGTGTAGTACCTCTTCAGGAATTTGTCGTTGGTAGGAGCCATTAATATATCTCCGTTAGGCTTGGCTAATCTGTAAGCGCCATTTAAAAATATCATTTCGATCACATAAGGGCCCTCCCATTTGGGCTGGAATTTACCCTTGCTCTTGTGAGTAATAATCATTGGTCTTTTCACAACTAGAACTAGCTCACCAACTTTGAATACTCTTTCCTTTACTTTTTAATTAAAAGCTTTGGAAATGCGCGCCTGGTAGATCGCAATGCGCTGTTGAGCTAGAAGGCGTTTCTCGTTTAATCCTTCTAGCTTTTGAAGCCGTAGTCGGTCATGATTTTCCTGAGTTAACTCATTATCCACTGCTATTCTGAGTGACAGAATTTGGATTTCGATGGGGAGAACTGCTTCACTCCCGTAGACTAATGAGAATGGGGTGCAACCCGTTGGTGTTCGTACCATTATACGGTATGCCCAAGACATTCGCCTAGCTTCTCGTTCCAATCTCTTTTGTTCGAAGAGACGAACTTCTTCAGGAGTTTGATAATGGTTTTGTTGAAAGCTTCTGCCAAACCATTAGCAGCAGGGTTATATGCCGTAGAGGCCATATTTTGTATCCGATTTTTATCGCAAAATCGGTGAAACGCTTGGCTGATGAACTGAGGCCCATTGTCATGAATTATCCTTCGGGGTACCCCGAAGCGATAAATGACATGATGCTTGATGAAGCTGATCACGTTAGATATCTTTACCTCAGCAAGAGAGATCGCCTCTGCCCATTTGGAGAAATAATCCGTGATGGCCAATATGAACCGATGACCTCTGGAAGAAGATGCGTGAATAGGACCAATGATATCCATACCCCATGCTTCAAAAGGCCAGGATACAACTGTAGGATGTAAATGTTCAGAAGGTTGATGTATAAAATCTGCATGAACCTGACAGGCTTTGCATTGTCTTGCATATTTTATTGTATCTGTGATTATAGTAGGCCAGTAATAGCCCATCATCCTGATACGATCCTGTAACTTAGGACCGGGTTGATGTGCTCCGTATACGCCGTCGTGAGCTTCATGGATAATCCGTTGTGCCTCATCATCGGAGAGACATCGTAGTAGTAGTCCATCGTATGTTCGACGATATAGACTTTGTGAAGAATCATTAAAATAGAAGCGTAATGATCGTCTTTTGATGGATACTGCTTCTTTAGGATCCTCCGGTAAGATTTTGTATGCCACAAAATCTATAAAGGGACTTCTCCAGTCTCTCTTGGGAAGATCGGTCTTTACAGCGTAGCTGCGTTCTGTGTGATAGTTGTTTTTCACACAGAATATATCTCTGTTAAGAAGGATCACCGAGTTCTGCCTTCTTATAGGAATAACCAAATCTGCAGCTAGACTGGCCAGCGCGTCAGTTTCCAGATTTTGAGATCGAGGCACATGCTCTAGGAAGAACCCTTTGAAAGTCATGGCTATTTCGATCGTTGCTTGGTGATACGGAATGAGGTCTGGATTGCGGACTTCATATATTCCTCTGACCTGATTGACGATCAGCTGAGAATCACCAAAAGCTTCCAGGTATTCAACGTCTAATTCCTTAGCGACTTATAACCTGATGAGTAGGGCATTATACTCTGCCACGTTATTAGAGCAGGGTTCGCTAAGAGAATAGGCTCGATAGATGACGAGCTTGTCAGGAGTTACCAGAACAATTCCTACTCCTGAGACTATATTTCCCTTGGGACCAGTCCGGGAGGCACCATCGAAGAATAGCTGCCAAGTATCACTTTTCGTTGCTGAGTTACATTCTGCAACTTCATCAGGAATATCTTCATATAATCGAGAAGTTTTCGGAATTAGATGGGCAGCCAAGAAATCAGCCAAGGCTTGGCCTTTTATGAACTTCTGAGGGACGTACACCATATCATATGGTGTTAGTAATATCGCCCAAGTCGCGAGGCGAGAATTAAGAACACTCGGCTTGCTCATCAATACCCGAAGAGGATTGATTCTGGAGATGATATGAATAGTTTGGCCAGTGACGTAATGTCGCGTCTTCTGAATAGTAAATATTAGAGCCAAGCATTCTTTCTCCACTGGATTGTACCAATGTTCAGCTCTGACCATCATCCTGCTTAGGTAGTAGATAGCCTGTTCATGACCCTCATCGTTCTTCTGTGCGAGAAGAGTCCCTAAAGAATGATCCATTGCTCGAACATACAGCAAAAATGGTCTTCCTATGACCGGAGGAACCAGAACTGGAGGGTTAGTGAGGTAGTGTTTAATGTCATTAAATGCTTGCTGACAGGCTTCGTCCCATATGAAGGATACACCTTTCTTCATGAGACGGAAAAAAGGCTGACATCTCCCAAAGAGGTTGGATATGAACCTCCAAATATAAGCCAGACGACCTTGAAATCCCCTGAGTTCTCTTAGATTATGGGGTGGTCGCATTTCCAAAATGGCCTTTACTTTATCAGGGTCCACTTGAATGCCTTTAGCGATGATGACAAATCCCAGGAATTTGCCACTAGATACACCAAGAAAGGACTTTGTCGGATTCATTTTGAGTTGGTGTTGACGCATCAACTCGAACACCGTCTTCAAGTCTCGGATGTGATCCTCCTTGAGGCAACTTTTGACAGCTATATCATCCACGTAACATTCCACTGTTTTGCGTAGGTGCTCATGGAATATGTTACTCATAGCTCGCTGATATGTAGCCCCAGCATTCTTCAGTCCGAAAGGCATGACCATGTAGCAATATACCCCCAATGGTGTCCGGAACGCAGTATGCTTTTCGTCTTCAGGATGTATCTTGATTTGGTTGTATCCTGAAAATCCGTCCATGAAAGACATGCGTTCAAAACCGCACGTGTTATCGATCATGACGTCAGTGATGGGAAGAGGGAACTCATCTTTAGGGCAGGCTGTATTTAGATCTCGAAAATCGATACAGACACGCACTTTCCCTGTTTTTTTCATGACCGGGACTACATTGGCGACCCAGTCGAGATGTTGTTCTTCCCGGATGAAGCCATAGGCTATCAATTTCTTGACTTCAGCTTCAATGGCCTCCATCATATCCGGACGAAACTGGCGTTGGTGTTGCTTTACATGCTTTGAATTGGGCAGGATGTTAAGCTTATGAGTAGCCACCTTTGGATCAAGACCTGGCATATCCTCATAATTCCACGCAAAGACATCGATATATTCTTTTATCAGTTGGATCATCTCTTCCCTTTCTTCTTCGGAAAGATTGTTACTGATAAATATTAGTTTTGGTGAAGTTTTATCTCCTACATCCACTTGGATAACTTTATCTTCGGTGGGAGGCTCTCTCTGCTCGAACCTAAGTTCCCACTGTGTATCATCTGCTGTGCCCAGGAGTCATTTTTAAACGGTTCGAATTCTTGTTCGTCTGCTTCGAAAGAATCTGTTAATACCGTATTTACTGATGATGCTCATTTGAGGTCAACATGTGAGCTGAAGGATGACGAGCCATCTTGAGAAGAGGAAAAGATATCCTTATTGGACTCAAAAGTTGTAAGGGAGATGGTATACCCTAACCCAAAATGAGTTCATTGACAGTAGGGATCACCTTGCAGTGGCATTCGTCTGCCTTTCCCATAGTTGAGACCTGGTTCTAGTTTCAAGTCATAACCCATACTTTGCATAATCTTCAAAGCTTGTGGGCTATATCTATGAACCTGCATTTTACCAGCATCGTTATTGGGAGAGTCTTCTTGTACAGTCGGTTCGTTACGCATGCGACCGAAGACTATTGGACGCTGACTGCTGCGAGAAGGTGGGACAATAAAGATAGAATCTTCATATGGCCCATATATCGTGATGACATTAGATGTCGACGCCACTTCCCACATATACGGATGATAGGAATCTATAGCTTTCAAGAATTTTTGAGCTATAGGTTCGATATCGGTATGGAGAAGAGATTCCTGATCCGGGAATTGAGCATCGATATACTAGAAAAGAGAACCTTTATTATCGTCAGAAATGACGTTCCCAGCCATATTTACATCAGTCGGTTGCTTGTTGCGCCTGAGTTTGATGACCAAAGGTGGAGGTTTCTGGTTGATAGTGATCACTAGAGGATCACCTCCTTGTCCTGACTTGGTTTTGTTCAGGTGAATAGCCATGGGTTCCATGACTTTTGGATGAGTGGTCCGCCCTTTCACCTTGATTGACAGAGGTTGCCCGGTAGAGGGTTCTACTATTTTTCGGTGGGATTCCTCCTCTGTCTTGCCTGACATCTCCTCCATGTAGTCTTAGGTGTATAATATGGCATCGGAGTAGTAGGATCTACTCCTTTAAACGGGTTAAGGTCAGCAAACTCCGTTTGTACTGTTCCTTGGGCATCTACATATTTGAAGCATTAATGTAGAGTCGAAGGAACGATGTTGTGATCATGGATCCATGGTCTACCCAACAGAATATTGTAGGACACTTCTGAATCAATGACATAGCATGTAGCCACTGATCTGAGGTCGCCAATCTGGATCCTCAGACGAATCTTCCCCAACGGCTTACTTTTCCTGGCGTTGAAGCCCACGATTGTAGTGGTGGTGTAAGCCAACTCGCTGGTAAGAATCCTCAGCTGTCTGAGCAGACTATGAGGAATGATAATGATCGATGATCTCGGATCTATGTGAATCCGGTCTACTTCCATAGAACCGACATATCCGGTATAATATAGTGGTCTGTCATGCTTGTTATGTTTTAACAACATGTCATCTTGAGTGAAAGTGATGTTGGGGACCACTTCCATCACACTATGGCATTGAGGACATGCCACAGGTTCTTCATCAGGGGACTTGAGCTGGGTCAAGCATGCATCCGCCTGCATTAATGCTTCACTCAGGGCTTGACGAATGTCATTAGAGAGCCTTAGTAGCTCAAAAATGGACAATCTGGCTGGTGTATTAGCCAATTGGGCCAGGATGTCAAAGTTATACGGCTTCTCCAAACCTTTGTTTTGAATATTATTCAAAGGTTTATCAAAGCGCACTTCTTTTTGCTTGCCTTTGTCCGCCGCAGTTGGTCTAGAAGGACCGGCCGCTAGTATAACAGGTTCCGGTTCTGAAGGCTTGGTATCTGAAGTATCTGCCGTTGCTTCTTCCTGATTCCCTCTATAGTCCTTGAGGTAGGCTTATCCTGAACGGGTTCCGGTAGCCAAAGCCTTTTCTTCTGATGTAGAGGATGTTGCAACCATATGCCATGGTTTATGCTTCGAGTTCTTTTTAGACTTAGCCTTAGCAGCTTGAGTCTCTTCCTCGATCTCTGACACCAGATCCGAATAAACCCACATAATCTCGCCACGCTGGGTAGTTAGGGGTATCAGATCATGATTTTGACCCCTGGCCGGAGGGAGATTAACGATGTTCATCATTGTCCGGGAAATAGGTACAACACCATCCGAAACTTCTTAAGGAGGCAAATTACCAAATTGGAGAGAGATCATATTGGCGGTGACCGTCTTTTCGCTATTGTGCAGAGTGATGGCTTTAGCATCGATCAAATCCTAGATTTTCCTTTTTAGTACATAATACGCCTTTGTGGGGTAATGTATATACCTATGGAAAATACAGTACTTGGGGTTACTGGTATTGCCGACTTCATTAGGCCGCTTTACCTCGGGGAGGGTAATCTTGCCACTTTTGACTAGACACTCGAATATGCTCGGGATATCGTCGTTATCAAAAGAGTATACTTCAATGGGCTTGGAGGTCCCAGGTTTCGTTTGTGTGGTTGCCGCAGTCTTTTGCCTGGACGTATTAATCGCCAGAGCTTCTTTTCCTTTGGAACCACGAGGATGGTCGCTGTTGGAGGATGACCTCTTGCCTTTATCAGAGGCAGATATCATAATTCCATTATCACGCGCCTTCCGACTGTTGTCTTCAGCGGCTACCGCTGAGATGATGAACGAGGGCCAATCATGGAACTGATATGGTCCTGTGAACATCGAGATCACTGGAAGAAGGTTCTTTCTGTAAATGTCCACCAATGTCGAGTTTGGAACTCCGGGAGGCATTTGGAAAGTGGCCTGACGAAAATGTTCGATGAAGGTGCGAACGTCCTCTTTTTCCTTCTGCTTTACTTCGATGAGAGAGGACATAGACATGTCCATCCCTCTTTCGTAGAATCGTGCAAAGAATAAAGTCTTGAAATCTTCAAAGGAGGAAATGCAGTTGTCCGCAAGATTACGGTATCACTGATAAGTCACTCCCGAGAGACAGCCTTTGAATACTTGAGTGAGAAGGGCGTCATTCCCTTGTAATAACACCGTCATCATACTGAAGTAGTTCATATATTGGCTCGGTGATGTCTTTCCCTCAAACAAAGCCATGGCCTGTGGTTTGTATTTAGGGGGGAAAGGGATCTCATCCCAGATAGCTGGGTAAGGTTGGTTGATTCCCAATTTCTTGAGCTGATTCTTATGCTTTAAGGTATCAAATTGGGCTTTCAATTCCCGCACCGCCTGCATCGGATCTTCAGCTGGAGAGGGAACCGCCGAGAGGTGAGAGACCGGCTGTATTGTAACCCCAAATGGAGGTAACACGTTTTTCGGGTTGGGAGGTTGAGGAGTTGCTGATTCTTGATCTTGAATAGGCTCCTGACTTGAGGGTACTTCCACCCCCACCCGTAATTGAGTTGGAGGAACTGGTGCAGCTGTGTGTTAAGTCGCTAACATTTGGTGCATACTCTGCATCATGTAATGCATCTCTTTGAGTGATGCTTCCAATACAGCGACATATTATTCCGTGCTTCCTGATGGGGAAGCCTCTTGACGTTCATCTTCAATGGCGTAGACTCCCATTTCTTTGGATGTCATTGAAGGATTAGTATAGGTCTCCGTAGAGATTGACTCTATACTTTCAACATCTGATTCGGGAAACTGGCGACCCCCAGTGTCGAAATCAGAAGAATACGAAGCCGGTTGTCGTGACCTCGAACGGGTATTTTAGAATACCCCAGCTTCAATGTTCTCAAGGAGTCTATCGAATCTCCTTTGGCTTGGAGTTCTAGAGGGATGACGTCTTGAATTCAACCTTCCTCTAGGAACGTGTGAAGCCATGTTCACTGATGCATATGTAGGCTCTTCTTCCTGGAAAGACAAAGAGTAGTTCAATCGGTCGAAGAACGACCATTTTGCTTCAGAACAGCAATAATTAACTATAATCTTATGACTATTACAACAGTGCTCCCTAGGAGGCATAATAGACATGTTGGACGATCTTCTATTTTTGCGCTTCTGGATTAGTAATTCACGCAAGTCAGGAGGATTAACAGAAGAAGAAGGTTTATTCCTCCTGTTTACATTAGTTGGAATGCGGATATTGGGAACCCCAACCCTTTCTCTGCCGTATGTATATAGCAGTCCAGCTATATGAATAGCAGCTGATCCATGAGGAGCGTATCTATCCATGAACTGGGTCTTCTTTACGCCGAGGGGTTTCTCCTGGCGTAATTTGGGATTTTGCTCAGGCTGGCATAAAATTGAGGAAGTCCTCAATCGGCCATCAGCTTCTCGCATAATCTGGAGAGCATGCATATTTTTCTTTTGATGGCAAAAAGGCCGAGAGGTTGAGAAATCCGCCACTTGTTTTCCCTTACGTAAATTGCAGGGATCATCTGCTTTTCCACGGAGATAAGATATATTTTTACGCGCGGAACGTGTTTGGAATTTCTGAATAGGCACTGAGGCATTATCAGAGATTTTGTCTGCCGTGTCACCAACGGGAGACTGAATTTTAAGCGCAGGGCGCGGAGCAGACTTCTGGGTTAGCACTGTGACATAGCCAGAAGCTTTGTCTGCCACGTCACAGACGGGAGACAGAGTTTTATGTGCATGGCGCGAAGCAGACTTCTGGGTTAGCACTGTGGCATAGCCAGAAGCTTTGTCTGCCACGTCACAGATGAGAGACAGAGTTTTACGTGCAGGGCGCGAAGCAGACTTCTGGGTTAGCACTGTGGCATAACCAGAAGCTTTGTTTGCCACGTCACAGACGGGAGACAGAGTTTTACGCGTAGAGCGCACGGGTTGCAAAGCTACAACCCTGTCAGTCGGAAAAACCAGAGAGTCGGCAGGAGTGGTAGGGGATGTCCGGGGCATCCACACTTTACGCAATTTCCTGTTGTGTTGGACGGAGAGGGAGTGAGAGCTACCCCTGTTCGAAGTATGTCTTCGTAGGCGGATTGGTCGAATTAGATGACCAAGGTCTTCTTCATTGATCCTACTGATACTGCATCGTGTTGAGCAATTACTTTCTCGTCTGATGAGAAAGAGGTCCCCAGCAGAGTCGTCATCTTGTGTTTGATAATAAACGAAAGAAATGAAAAGAGGTTTATACGAAACCCTTTCTTTGGTTTACAAACAAGAAGTACAATTAATCCTATACGAGGATATTAAGTACAAAATTTAATCTGGATGAATATTGCTATAGGAGTCTGATCTGCGGTCGATCACTTTGTCCCTTGGACCACACGATGATGAAGAAGTGCTGTAGAAGATGGAGAAGCTTCAAAGACTGCAGGAGGAAGTTGAACTCTCGTTGCCAGAACTCTCTAAGTGTACTTAATTCTCTTTAAAGAAATCGTCCACTCTTGACCTCTGACCTTCAGCGTCCTTGACAATTTCCTCTCTACTTAAAATTTCCTCGACCTTTGACCTCCGTGGCCGGAGGTCTCTATTTATAGAGTTTAGTGACAGTAACCGTCCAGTCGGCGTAGAAGCCGAACATTGGAGATTGTGGCACTTTTTATGCGGCGGTTATAATAACTGCCACCCACGTATAAATGATCTTCTGAATCCGCGTGTGACGCGTGTCCCATTATGGGAATAACGCGTATAACTGCTACGAAGATCACGGCATGCAAGCCACGTAGGTAACTGCCCCGTGCGTAGAGAAGGTTGGCGTAGAAGCCAAATATCTGTCACATTGGCGTAGAAGCCAAAAAGTTATTTTATTGGCGTAGAAGCCGAGTAGGCGTAGAAGCCGAGTAGGCGTAGAAGCCGAATGGTTGTCAGGTTTGGCATAGAGGCCGAATAGCTATCAGGTTGGCGAATTCCGAGGAGATAGCATACGGCGTACTCCTATAGCTGAAGATAGCCAGGTCGGCGTATTTCAAGGAGATAGCGTACAGCGTGCTCCTATAGCTGAAAATTGCCTGATGGCGTAATATGTAGAGGTGATGATGTGGACGTAGTTAGCGGTAATTATGGCTCACCCAGTCTTTGAAAGTATTATCAAATCTCGTGCATTAAATGCAGAGATCTGCCCTCAATATCGCATTAACTGTAGAGACGTGCCTCGAGCTCTGTACGAAGAGCAGCTTTTGACGTGGCAGTTTGTTTCGTCTTCTGCTGAGCGTAAAGCTCACATTTGCCTGTATAAAACTAGGCAGCGTATTCCCTTGAACGCGTAAAAGCAATTTATATCAAGAAAATGTCACTAAATGACGGTCTGGGTCTCTGTGCCGAATCATCATTACAGCCATCATCTGGATAGTTGTGCAGTACTCTTTGTCATGAGTCAGATTCACTGCATGATATGATAGGTTCATTCGAGGAATTCGAAAAGTTCCCTGTACAACTTCCTACTGCATTAAAAGCGAGTAAGTTTTACGCCAAAGTGGCGATATAACAACCTTTTTATGCTGAAGCAGTCTGAACATACTGCATTACGCGGGTTATTCTGGAGCTATATTTTACGCTGTACTTAGTAATGAAGCCCTGCTGTACGCCGATGGCTCTGAAGTCATGTCTTACGCCATACAGCATTGAAACTCTGCGTATAACACTGCAGCGTATTTTTTATGATTCTACAAGTAATATTTGCAAGGATCGAAGAGTTTTTTTGGAAGGCCGAGAGTTAAGTGTGTTTCTACTCGTAATGCCACTTCTGAGCTACGATCCGAGCTACAATATAGTACTCAGGATGGATTGGTTGAGTAGGCACCATGCTAGTATAGATTATCGTGGAGGCAGAGTTTTATTTCAGGCACCAGGAGAGCTAGAGTTTGAGTTCGTCAGAGGAGTAGCAGAACAGGGCAAAAGAGATTTCTGTGGAGCTATGGTGAAGAGCACGATATGCCATATCTATTGATTACTGAGTATATGGACGTCTTTTCGGAGGAGTTGCCGAGGTTGCCACCACATAGAGATATGGAGTTCTCTATAGACTTAGTTCCAGGCGCAGAGCCGATATCATAATATGTCTATAGAGTGAACAATAATAAACTGGCAAAGTTGAAGAAGCAGATGAATGAGTTGCAGGACAAGGGCTTCATCCACTCTAGTTCATCACCATGGGGTGCTCCGGTGTTATTTGTACCGAAGAAGGATGGGTCGGTACGCATGTGTATCGACTACAAGACACTCAACAACCTCACTATCAAGAATAAATACCTGTTGTCACGGATTAACGATTTATTTGATCAGTTGAGCGGAGCGCAGGTATTCTCAAAGATAAACTTGAGGTCGGGGTACCACCAGGTGAAAGTGAAGAAGAAAGATATTCCAAAGACAGCTTTCAGGACTCGTTATAGGCAGTTTGAGTTCTTGGTGATGCCGTTTGGGTTGACCAATGTCCCAACGGTATTCATGAACCTGATGAATAAGTATTTTATCAGTACCTAGATCAATTTATTGTAGTCTTCATTGATGATATACTGATTTATTCGAAGACCCCGGAGGAGCATGAGAAATACCTGAGGATAGTTCTGGAAACCCTCGGGAAGGAGAAGCTATATGGCAAGCTTTCGAAGTGTGAGTTCTTCCTTGATAAGGTTGAATTCCTCGGACATGTGATTGCAGGTGACGGAATCTCAGTAGACCCAAAGAAGATTTCAGCAGTTGAGTCATGGTCTACCCCGAGTTCAGTGGTGGAGATCAGGAGTTTTCTTGGATTGGCAGGCTATTATCGGAGATTTGTTCAGCATTTTTTCAGGATTACGGAGCCGATGACTAGACTAACCAGGAAGGACGTAGAGTTCGTCTGGACTAAGGATTGTCAGGCTGCTTTTGAGGAGCTAAAGAAGAGGTTGACTACAGCTCCAGTATTGACATTGCCATCAGGGACATGAGGATTTTCTATACATATTGATGCATTGGGTAAGGGTTTGGGTTGTGTGTTATAGCAGAACGGAAAGGTGATTGCCTATGCTTCCAGGCAATTATGCCCGCATGAGAAGAAGTACCCTACCCACGACTTGGAGTTAGCAACAATTATTTTTTCTCTTAAACCGTGGAAGCACTACTTGTATGGAGAGCGGGTAGAGATCTTTACAGATCACAAGAGCTTGAAGTATGTATTTACACAAAAAAGGTCAACATGAGGCAACGGCGGTGGTTGGAGTTGATGAAGGACTTTGACATATCCTTGCAGTACCATCCAGGGAAGGCCAACGTAGTCGTGGATGCCTTGAGCAGGTATCTAGTGGCTATGTACTTGACGAGGGACAAACATTTATTGGCCGATCTTAATAGCTTGGGTATTGAGGTATTAGTTCCTGGAGTTACAGCACAGATATGGGGACTCCAGGTACAGTCAGAATTGATAGAGCAGATCAGAGTCGCACAGTTCGAGGATGAGTCTCTAAGGAGCATCAGAGCATAGGTCCTGATGGGATTGGTAGAGGACTTCAGTATTGCAGATGATGGATCATTACGGTATGGTACCAAATTGTGTGTGCCAAGTGGAGCATTGCACGAGAAGGTTCTTCATGAGGCGCATCGATCTCAGTACTATATGTATCCAGGTGCCAACAAGATATATAGGGACATGAGAGAGCATATTTGGTGGTATGGTATAAAGCGGGAGGTAGCTAGCTTCGTATCCATATGCTTGGTATATCAGCATATATAGGCAGAGAGACAGAGACCAGGTAGATCGCTTTAGCCTTTACCCATTCCAGAATGGAAGTGGGAGCATGTGACGATGGATTTTGTATCAGGGCTTCCACGTTCTTCAGGAGGTAAAGACGCGATTTGGGTCATCGTGGACAGGTTGACCAAATCAGCCCACTTTCTGCCATTTAAAGTAGGTACGTCTACGGAGAAGCTCGCAGAGATGTATATGCGTCAGATAGTCAGATTGCATGGAGTTTCTGTGAGCATAGTCTCGGATCGGGATAGTCGCTTCACGTCTCACTTCTGGAGGAGCTTACAGGCTAGCTTGGGCACTTAGCTCAAGTTTAGTACTGCATATCACCCTCAGACAGACTGGCAGTCGGAGAGGACTATCCAGACTCTCAAGGATATGCTACGCACTTGTGTTTTAGATTTTGGAGGCTCTTGGGAGAATCATCTCCACTTGGTAGTTTTTTTTACAACAACAACTACCAGGCCAGTATCAAGATGTCACCATTTGAGGCATTGTATGGACAAAGATGCCGTACTCCATTATCTTGGGATGATGTTGGTGAGAGATCCTTATTGGGACCAGAGATGGTCGTTGATGCAACTGAGAAGGTGAAGCTCATTAGGGATAGACTTCGGGTGGCGCAGGACAAACAACGGCATTGGGCCGATAATCACCGGAGACCATTGGAGTTTGAGGTATATATTTTTGTTCTGTATTGCTTGTGTTTGCTTGTTAGTTAAAGTGCTAAGGCTGTATTTTATGCTAGGTTGGTGATATGGTATTCTTGAGAATTTCTCCGATGCGGGGCACGATTCACTTTGGTGGAGGCGGGAAGCTTAGTCCATGGTACATCGGACCATTCGGTATTCTTGAGAGGGTCGGTACAGTGGCCTACAGATTGGACTTACCGCATGTATAGTGCATAACGTGTTCCATGTGTCACAGCTGAGACGGTAGGTGGCAGATCCTAGCCATGTACTAGATCACTCGGAGATCGAGGTTGATCCGACTCTCAGCTACCCAGAGCAGCCCGTGGAGATTCTGGATCAAAGAAAGAAGGTATTACGGAACCAAACGATTCCTTTGGTGTGCGTTGCGTGGAGGCATCACTCGTCAGGATAGAGTACCTGGGAGCGAGAGGACGAGATGCGCGAGTGATATCCTTATCTGTTTGAGCCGTGAGGTATAATTCTTTCTTGCTTGTATTAATTGCTTTTAGATATTTAGTTCTTCCTTAATTTTGAGGATACATTTTTTGCTAAGGTGGGTAGGATTGTCACCCTCACTTTTCCAGCTAGGGGTAGTTTGGTAAATTGGCATGGATAAATAATTTTAGGAATAAATAATTATATTAGTGTGTTATAGTAATTATTTATTGATTGTATTAATTATTTAATTATTAGTGAGTTATAGATTTAATGTGACTTATATTAAATATTTTGTTAGAGGCTAGTCTAATAATTAGACTTGTCATGACAACTGGTGAGACTAACTTGGACCCAAGCCCATTAGACATTCTCACTAATTAATTAAGAAGAATTAACTTAATTATAATTAGTTAGAGACTTCCAAAATTATCCTTCCTAATTATTTTTCATAATTCACCATGTAGGGGTAACTTGGACCTTTGCAAGTGACTTGGGGAAGGGGAGAAGGGGTCGGCCACTATTAAGAGCCTCTCATTCTCCTCTCTTCCTCTCCTCATTTGTATTGCATTTTGCTTCCAAATTCTAGATCCCCAATTTTTTATTTTACCTCCATTAATTTTTACACAATTTACCACCATTTCCTTCTCAAATTCATCACACTTGGAGCCTTGGAGCTTGGAGAAGAAATAAGCACAAAGGGGAGGAGCTTTAGAGCTAGAGATCGTGTTCGGATCGTGTCCAATTATATTTTTATTGGAAATCCATCTCTCAATTGGTAATTTCTGAATTTTTCTTTCATTATAGCTTCTTAATCATGCTTTTAACCATTATGAATGACACAATGGCATAGGAATACCTATTGGAACAAGTTCTAGGCTATTTAGCTATGTATTGTGAGTTCTATGTAGAATTTTGTGTGCATGTTGGGAGAATTACGAATTTGAAACATCAATTGAGTGTCATGAGATCAATTAGATCTAATTAGACTTAGATCAGAGTTATGGGACGAGGTACGTGTCCACAAATGAATACGTATAGGCCTTATCATGATATTTTGCGATACGGTGTGATACTGGGCCCAATTTTGGATATTTTGCACAATTCTCTTCAATTTCTATTGTAGCAAGCTACATTGGTTATATATAGATGTTATATATGTGTATGAGTGCTTAATTATGGATAATTTGGGTTTTGGACACTTGGACTCATATCATGAATATCACAAGTACACACTCTTAGTGCTTGATCAATTGACACTAGAATATATATATATATATATATATATATATATATATATATATATATATATATATATATATATATATAATCCCTTGTATGTTGTATTGGGTATGGGAGATAAGAGAGCAATTGCAGCAGCAACAGCATGCTCAAGCCGAGCAGTGGCAGCAGCAGCATGCTCAAGCAATTGTAGCAGCAGTATATTCAAGCAATCACAGCAGCAGCACATAAAGTCTGATGGTGTCGAGTTAGAAGGGAAGTAAAGGATTGATAGTTAGGTGTAGAGATTTTGGGTGCACCAGTGTGTGATTGACTTGAGGTTGTAAGCATGTGTGTTAGATGAGAAGGAAAATCGAGTATCAGTAAGTATCAGTGCATTTGTACAAGTAATTGTTGTGTGTGTGTGTGTGTGTTACCTGCTAGTGAGTGAGAGGGTTGCTATTGTCTGGGTGTCAACTAACAAGTGTAGGTAGTGTTCTAGATAGCTAAGGGTGTGGATAGTAGTTAAGATATCTAGATAACAGGGTATTGAGTGAGTGTGATACCAAATGATGCATTGGTATCCATATACGTGTTATATGTATTTGAGTATGAGATTATGGAGTGTGTTTGTAAGGTGATGGTAGGATTCCTTAGTGTGTCTGATTGGTACAAACATTGTAGAAGGTACTTTAAGGAATTTGGAGTTTGGGTACTACCAAGTTGAGGGAAACTGCAGCACCATGTTGAGGAAATCTGGGCACAGTTCTGCCTAGTGCAGTGTTGGTGTGAGAGAGGATAGGGGATATATCAGAGTATAGTAGTAGCTTTATCAGTGAGAGACAAGAGAAGTTATAGTATCAGTTAACATGGAATGGCAAGCAGTAACACTGTGAGTGTGGTACAATATTACAGTTGCCAATGTTAGTTGAAGGAGTGTAAGAGTTGTATAAGTGCAAGATGTGAGTGAGGGGTGTCCTAGAGAGGAGTGAATGTGTTGAGGGTATTGAGTGTTCAGTGAGTATAGGATTTTTAGACACTAAGGTAATAGTTAAGTCCAAGTATGTTAGCTAAACACTAAGTTATATGGTATCAGTGTTATAGATATTAGTATCAAGATCATTAGTGAGTATATGATTGACAGTTAGTAATATTAATGCTAGTAGATATTAAGGTACTATAGTAGTGAATATTTGCTAGTATAGCTAACATCCATAAGTTATAGACCTAAATACCACATCACAACCTAGTACCCTCTAGTATCCATTAGTATATCCCTAAAATTAATTTAGAATCTAGGTATAGCCTAGTATAGCCTAGTATCTATTAGTTTAGCCTTGTAATCACCCTAGAAGATAGTTTTGAACCTAGGAATGACCTAGAAATCATATTTTAGTGCATTTAAGCTTATTATCACTTTATCACACAATCTGACATGTAATTTCATATATAGGTCTGTGTGACACCAGTTTGGACACCGAGACTCATTCATTTCTCTAGACCACATGCGAGTACATTTCTTTGTTGTTTTTATTTCATGATAGTGTATATATCATATGTTCTAGAACTGCATACTTGATTCTGACACAGTGGTTACACGGACTGGTACTATATGGATTATGTCAGGAGATGTTATCCCATACCGTATTCAGTGGGTACTCCTTCACAAGTATTTCATCATGTGTATCAAGTATTAATTTAGTGTACTTCATGTTCACACACTGCTCGTGTTTAGTGTGCCCATATTCGTGTTCGTAACATGTCGTGATTGGATCCATAAGTATTGTTTGGGGATGGAGGAGTAAGAGTTGGTTATATGATCAAGCCTAAGTGTATTCGTGTACATGTCGATTACATATCACACGTATAATCGAGTTACCATATTGTATTCATGTTTAACCTAAATCGATCACATAATGAACTTTTATTCCATGGCATATTAGCTAGTTTCATTTATTTCCATTATATTATAGTTAATCTATTGTCTGTTCTTCATTCTAGCACATTACTTGTTCACGCTAGTTCATTTCATTATGATGTTTAGTTATCGTGTATTTTTTTCTATTATTTGTCGTATATGCTCGATTATGAATTTGAAACTGCTTTCAGAGTTATGTACTTCGCTCCAATCCTGACTGGATATATTTTTCAGATGATTGGCTCGTAGACCAGTGTCCTGCATACTACGGACCGCAGGACGGCGTACCATTAGAGGATACTCCTTTAGAGCATGAGAACTTAGTACCAGAGGCTGAGAAGGCTTAGACTCATTATTTAGACTTTATTGAGATTTTGTCATGTATATATTATTTCAGACTTGTGGATGTATTGTAACTCTTTTCCTTCGTTATTCTTTTTCGTGCTTTATTTTTCTTAATTTGCATTATGATTGAGTATAGTTTACATTTATCATATACCATATTGTTCCTCCTTTTGGAGTTGAGAAGATTGACAGGTACCATGTATATATACATTGTATGAGATATTTAGATAGTAGAGTTGACCCAGACAACGTTCTTCCGCCGATGCTGTCGCGTAGGCTGGATGTTGCTCACTACTCGTGCCCTTATTCTGGGTGCGGGTCGTGACAATTTATGTTCCTTATCGAAACTGCTATAGAAGTCTATCTGTTTTACGTGAATATGTTGATGTTCCTTATACATAAGATGCATAGTCCACTAAATCACTGTTATTGTTCCTAAAGAAATTGCATATGGCTCACAATATATGCTGCGCATTGCACGATAGAACACTTTCCTTAGTATATGCTTGAATGAATTGAACATGAACTCTGATTTTAAAGATGGTTTCAAAAAAGAAGTAATCTGACTTGATCCTATATAGCATGAAATAAACCTAGGTAAAAAGTAGCAAGATCACTAGTAATGTAATATTTTATCACATGCTTACTTAGTGTTGGTTTTAGAGAATGTTGCTTTTGTTCATTTTTTATACTCATCAGTGCTTTCCCCAAAGTGTTGACCCCCACCAGTTTTGTTCGCAAGTATTGGATCGTTCGAAGAAGCGATAGCTGATCCTCATCCTCAGGAGCCAGAGATCTGGAGTCGATGCCTTGAGCTGCATTGAGATATTTAGAGATATTTTCTGTATAAAGGGATGCAATGTATGGAACGATATCATCGTATTCTGAGAGATGTAGCCAATTGGCAAGCTTTGTAATCATTCAAATATCAATAAAGAGATTATTTTTATATACCATTATGTTCATTTACTTTTCTGCAATATTGTGCCGCTACTTTTATCTTGGATAGCTTTTGTTGTTATAGTTCAAGCATTGGCCTTGTAAACGTGCAACTTAGGCTTGCACGGCATCATGTCCATGCGAGGACGATCGGTTTCGCAAGGCTCTAAAGCGAGTACAATCGTCCCTTGCGGGAATCGGGACGTGGCATAGTGATATCAGAGCAACTCGATCCTTTGGCCATTTTTGTAGAAGCATGAAAAATCTAGATACATGTGTCCAATAAACATGTGCCCCAAGATCGACTAAAAGAAACTAGGCCACAGAATGACCATGTGGCTCAAAAAATTAGCTACTGTGCGCCGACAGTAATAAGAGGCCATGCGCCGTAGTGATCAAGCCCCCGATGCCATAATGATCCAATGTCGTGCTCCGACCGCTTTATATAATCATTCAGTAATTTTGTGTAACAAGTACCAAGTGTTTCCAAGTTTACTACTTATTATCTTGACTTAGTTATTATCATTATGGTATTGTTGATCGGAACGCAGAAAAGAGTCAAATTATTAAGAGTGAAGACTTGGAAGAAGGGAGCTAATCGAAAGTAAGATCACTCACAAGATGGTGAATCGGGAAAGAGAAATGGGAGATCTTCAAGACTCTGCTCGTGCGTCGCCTACACGATTACCTGCACGCACCAACAGATGATCAATATCTCCTGTCTCGGTCTCCCAGGGTTCGATACGAAATACGAAGTTCAACGAACAAAGACAATAAAATCTATCAAAATCGTTGAAGAAAACACAAGTCACAAAACCAACAAGAAATCAACAAAGCGACATTAAAAACGGGCAAAGAAACCAGCGCAACGAAAGGCCCCTCGCGACTTTGCCGCTGGGTCATTCCTTGAGGCACGATCCGCTGAATGTGGGACTTGATTCCGAAGAAACCAATCCATAACGAGGAAAGAATCTTGATCAATCTGTCATGATCAAACGATTCCAAGTATTTCTTAGCCGCGCTCCCCGAACTGGGGGAACGAGGCACTACACGGATGGTACTCTTTTGTAAGTCCACCTAAACATAAATGTCGATTTTCTAACATAGCAATAACAAATGTTCCGCTTTCAACAATGACTTTAGCGTATACTCTCAAATTACAAGTTGATATGTTACATTTATATTAAATCCCACGAGCATTGTTTAAAGTAGCCGACAAGTAAAATTATGTTCAATTGCTATCACTAATAAAACTTCTAAATTTAGAACGATTTTCAAACAATTTTTTTACGATTAATTCACGAGTGTTAATATTATCATCAAATTCCTCATCTAAATTTTCAATTAAATCATCACTACTTTTATCATCGTTATATCACTTTCAACCAATGTATGTTTTTCTTTCGTGAAATAACTTGGTGAGAATAACTAGAACCGGTATTAACAGTTTGATTATTATAAGCACGCTTAATACTTATATTATTAATTCTTGGTGGTGGTGGTGGAGTAACATAAATATTTATATAAGGCGATTGTAAGTTAACTTGAAGAACAAACTTTCATGCTTGTTCACCATTTAATAATAAACAAGTAGATACAAAAATGTGTCCTAATATAAATTCATAATCGATAAAAAAATGTTCAATGATTAGATTACGTAAACTTTCTAACGTAATATTCCGATAAATTTTAAGAATTTGGGTTAAGCCGCCTTCGTAAGCTAACCCATTTAGTGTACCTCCATACGAGCATAATATTGTCAGACTTTGATCCATGGTGAACAAAAACTGTAGATCGTCTAACCAATAGTCCTTATGAACAAGAGCTTCTGAATGGAGTAGAAAGAGTTCTTGAAGAAGAACTTTTGAATGTAGTAGAAAATATATATCTGATTGTGTAGAGAAATTTTTTAAAAATGTAGAAAAATGTTTGGTGTGGTATTATAGTGTAAACACTTGAATTTATAGAGTATAATTGATCACAAAGAAAAGAAAAAATAGTCTTGGGAGAAATAGTCGTCGGGAGAAAAATCCACTGCCCAACAAACAAACTGAACCAATCAAACAAAGAATCCCAACTGCCAAAAATCCACTATGCTTGATTTATGCTAGTTAGATTTTTGCAAAATCTATCTTATGTTTTTTTATAAAAATTAAACGTATTTTTTAGAATTTTTTTTTTATGAACAAATTTTGTGTTACTTTCTCTATATCTCTATCTCTACTATTATAATGTAGCTTAGAAATGACTCAAAAATGAGCCATCTAAGCTTATGTATATAATAAATCAATTATTAATATATAAAAATTTCAATATTTTTAACTACCACATAATTTTTTTTTAGGTAGTTGAGGACCTGAGGTAAAAATTAAAAATTACGTAAACATATAACAAATCATAAAATATATTAAAAATTTAAATTATATTTAAAATAACTACATGGTATTATCTAATTAGACACATATCCAAAAGTCAAAAATATATTTATAAAAAATATAATTAAAATATATTCAAATTATATTTAAAATATTATATTATAATATAATAATTTTTTTTATTTAACTTTTAATAATATTGTAAATTTTTTTTGGTTTGTACAACGTGCGTGAACGTGACTTATTTGTAATGCTCATTAAAATAAAAATAAAATTATATACAACTATTATTTACAAGAAAATAAAAGCAAGTAAATATCAAATATTCCAAACGGAAAGGAATGCCAAGGTCAAAACCAGAAGCCCACCTTCACCACCGCCACCACCATCATCGTCCCCAAATTTCCCAATCTCGATCTATCAATCATCAGATCCAAGCAGCCGATCTCGAGATCCGGAGATGGTCCCCGACGCCAGTGCGGAGGACGAGGAGAAGTGGCTCGCCGAGGGCATCGCCGGCCTCCAGCACAACGCATTCTACATGCACCGCGCTCTCGTAAGTAAACCCTACCATTAATTTTCTCCCCTCCCACCGAAACTCTAACCCTAATTTTTCCCATCCCCTCTTACAGGATTCAAACAACATGAAGGACGCGCTCAAGTTCTCGGCGCAGATGCTGTCCGAGCTGAGGACCTCCAGGCTGTCCCCCCACAAGTACTACGAGCTATGTGAGTTGTTGGATTTGTGTTGATTTTGTGGATATTTTGTTTGTTTGTTTGTGATTTGGTGGTGTTGTGGTGGTGGTGGGTGAAGACATGAGGGCTTTCGACGAGCTGAGGAAGCTGGAGATGTTCTTCAGGGAGGAGACGAAGAGCCGGTGCTCGGTGATTGATCTCTACAAGCTCGTACAGCACGCCGGGAACATCCTCCCTAGGCTGTAAGCTGATTTTATCATTTTCTTTTTTGCTTTCTGTTGATCTTATGATGACCATGGTAGTTACTCATACATCTTTGTCAATGGATCAATGGACTTTGGATATATATGAACTTATTATTGTTACAAACCCTGTCATCGCACCAGAATTCTAGAGTCGTAAATGAGGGTTTGTGCCCGTATGGGCTGAGAGCTTTATTCGTCTAGTGGTATAATAATTTTAGAAATCAACTTAAATTGTATGTCTAACGAGATTTGAACGTAGGTTGCTCTGACCCTGCCACTGCACAAAACTCTTTAGTTATTAGGCTAAATTATAACTTGATACCCTTCCTCCTAACGGTGTTAACCGAACTAGAGAAGGACCAAAATACCCTTCCCAAACCCCCTCCCCCACTCTCTCCGACAGCACCCTCCTCTTTCTCCGGCACCGGCAACCGGAGGGGGGGGGGGTGCGCATAGCGGAGCAACAACAGCAGCAACTGCGACCTCTAGCAAGGTGCGCTCGGGTGTGGCACGCGGCGGAGGCTCACTCATGCGCGGTGGCAGCGCACGAGTGCGGCGCGTGGGGGCCGCACACGGCGGAGGATCTCTCGCTCGCGGGCGACGCACGTCGGAGGCGGCACGCGGAGGAGGGGGTGGTGTGGCGGGGTGGGGAGGGGGGGGGTTTAGTCGGAGGCGGCGTGGTGGGGGGGGGCGGCGGAGGCGCGCTTGGGCGCGGGCGGCTGCATGCGGAGGAGGTGGTGGTGGTGTGGCGGGGTGGGGAAGGGGTGGGGGGGCTGTAGTCGGTGGGCGGCGTTGGCGCGAGGAGGAGGAGGGGGTGGTGTGGCGGGGTGGGGAAGAAGGGGTGGTTGGGGGTGCTGCAGTAGGTTGTGGGGGGGTGGGGTAGGGTGGGAGAGAGGGTAGTTTAGGTATTAAATTTTTATTTTTATTTTTTTAATGTTAAAAGTAACGGTTAGGGTGATGGAGAGTATTAAGTTAGTAACTATCAAAGTTGAGGGTATTAAGTTGAACATTTAGAATAGTTGAGGGTATCAAGTTGTAATTTAGCCTAGTTATTAATTGAGGGTTATATATCTATATTCATTTTAATAATTACTATATGAACGGCGAGGTTGTGAAAAATAAAACATATTTCAGTGACCATTTTGTCCTATTTGGAGCCCATTTGTGAAGTAGGAACCTTCTAAATGTTGGTTTCGTATTGCCTTGCTTAGAAGCTGATAATAGAACGAAAACTAACACGATTGTCCGAGCATTTATTTAGACTGCTCTTTGCTATTTCGTTGTCGTGGGAAGTGACAAATGAGAGAGACGTTAAGAATTGCAATCTTTAAAGTTTAAAGTTGCACTTGTGCATAAAGGGCAGCATTGGGGAGAGGGGATCAGCCTGTTTCTTATGATCAATCTATTTTGATTAGATAGTAGAACAAAATAGAGGTGGCAAGGCCTTACTATTAATAGGGCATGAAAATGTGTTGAGGGTATTGTTGGTTGACGACAAGCCCTGTCGCTTGTGTCCGGGAGGATGTGGATTTGAGTCGTGCAAACAACATCTCTATATTTGGGGGGTAGGGTTGCTTTCATATTTACTCTCTTAGTCCCCTCTGCATTGGATGGAGCCTCGTGGCACTAGAACGCTTTTGTTAAGCATAAAATGTGTTGGTGTGTTCATTAATTGATTGTCCTGAACCCCTACTCAAAGGAAGTGAGAAGCTGAAAATTCCACGTGGGGTGATTAATAGACAATTCCATTCCAAGTGTCTTCGTAACCCAGTCATCCAGTTAGTCGGCAACCGGCCATGGACAAAGTGCTTAGTGAAAAGTCAGTTAATATAACTTAGTATAACGTTGGTTTGAACCTAAGCTAGCTTTATTCTAAATTTTTGAATATCCATATTATTCTAATGAAAAGAATTAGCCAGTCACTTGATCCGGTTAATCGTCTGTTCAGTAGAAATTTCCATGTGTCTGCATAATAGTGATTTATTGTCCAATTTACTTGATTAACTGATAACCAGCGGCAGACCGACTGCATGGTAAAAACTGCCTAATATAATATTGTTTCAGATGTAAGCTAGGTTTATTCCAAATCTTAAAGGCCCAGAATTTAAACCATGTCCACTTAAATGGTGCATATCTTTACGTTAATATCAATAATTTCGTGCCGTTAAGCTGTTGGAGACGTTTATATTCATCTTTGGGACTGTGTTCAAGGTCATCATGTTTTGTCTTCTTAAGGAATATTCAGATTAATCAAGTTAAAGAATTTTCTGTTTTTAGGCATCGAGGTTCTTTTGGACCTGAATAGAACTTCCTAAACATGAACATTCTTTTGTCCCTTTTATTTCTTAGGATCCTCTGACTTGTTGCCTATTAGTATTAGAACATGGGTGATAGGTTATTCCCCCCCACCTCCACCCCTTCATAATATATATTTATTTGTAGCTCTACATGTGATGTTCTTTTGTTATCGCAAATAACTTACCTTTGGGTAATTTTCATCTTACATGTTTGTTGATCTCTATTAGGTATCTACTCTGTACAGTAGGATCTGTATACATAAAATCAAAAGAGGCTCCTGCTAAGGATGTTCTCAAGGACCTTGTAGAAATGTGCCGGGGCATACAACATCCAGTACGTGGGCTTTTCCTGAGGAGCTACCTCTCCCAATTAAGCAGGGACAAGTTGCCAGATATTGGTTCAGAATATGAAGGGTAAGAATATCTTGTGATTCACATATCAATTTCTCCAGTCTTTGCCTTTGTAGACTTCCCGAATGCATGATAAGTGATGGACTCCAGAATCATCTAATTTATGTCAGCAGGATGGACTTTATTTTGTTTCTTTCCACTGTTTTACTTGCTATATACCTAGAATGTAAGTGAACTTAAGAGATTGTACCATTGAGAGAAGTTAATGTGGGTTTATATGTACGCGTGGTGATTGCAGATGTGATATACCTTTTTATACTTTTTACATATAGGATCTGAACATGGCTCATGGCATGAATAGCATATAGAACTGAATATTATTGGCAAGAAAATCTTTGATTCATAGATAAGCAGTAGCATAAATTGGCAATCATTTGATTTGTTTGGTCCTAAAAAGAAACAAAAAAAAAGAGGAGAAGACATGGTAAGAACAAGAACACATCACTGGTTTTGATCTAGAAGAACTAATGATACAGAAGCAACATCAACTTGCGATATTTTGGAAGGCATTATGTAACTGGTGATTGTGCACATTAGTATCATAATTATTTGACTGTTTGCTTCTTTTCTTGTTTTTTCATTTACATGTAAAGGAAAACCAGTATTGTAGCAAGAGTTATGGTCATCAGGCCCTTCTTTAATAACTAATGACAAACATCGGGGCCCATGAGCCGCGGGTAGACTTTTGGCATACAAGCCTGGGTTACTTAACTGGGACGGAACCAGGATTCAGTGAAAAGTGGGACCAAGAACATAATCACATTTCTTTGCAAAAGTTTTGGGGGTTGGGAGGGGTTGTTGTTGTTGTCGATACACCAAGGAATTTCAGAATTTTTGAAAACTTCTACTAGAAAATTTAAGTTCTCAGAAGTTAGGGGGGCCATTGGCCCCTTCAGGCCATGCTGTAGTTCTGTCCATACTTGTAAAGTTGAACCGATTTGAGGTTTTGAAAGGCAGATTCTAGATAATAATATGTAGGACGTCAACGTGTGATGATTGACAGTTTTCTTTTCTTTTCTTTTCATATAACCAATAACCATTTTGAGATGCACCAACCGTAAGTGTAAGTAGTCTTTTGGCATACATCAAGCTATGGAATGGTCTTTTGTTATTCTAGTCCATGCAAACCTGTGAAGAGGAGCAAGGCAATAACTACAGTTGGATCAAGACATGACACTCTCTAGATGCATAACTCTATACTCTAGATGCATTACGGAATTTGGTGTAAAGAATGTGGACTGTGGAGGCATACATTTACTTGTCCTTGCTGCAGAGCATCTTCATGGAGAAAAGGAGTCATTGGAATCCTTTTCTGCTACTTGTACATAGTGACAACCAATTATATAAATGGACTAGTACTAGCATGTAGTTTTTGCAGTTGTCGTGTTGAGACATGTGAAGGATGATTTAAAGATGTGACCGGTGTCATGACCTATAACTATCTCAGCGTTAGTCTTGTAGACCTATGCTTGGTTTGCATATTGGCAATCAAAGGCTCTATGTGATCATTACCCAAATGCTTCAATCAATTTTCAATCTCTAAGTTGGTCAGGATTTCCAGTCATAAACTATTGAAAAGACGGGACTTATCATAAAATTAGAATGTTGGTTGGCAAGTAGGAGAAACCTAACTTATTGACAGTGAAGTTCAAGAGCATTCCACAAAGGAGTAATCCTCTATATTTGCCTAGACTTAAATTGGCTAAATGAATCAGTATGCGATTATTAAAGAATAGAATGCAGGGTGAAAGGACAGATTTCTGCCTTTAGCACTTGGTGCTATGCTTAGCTCTGCACTCTTGTAAATTCTTCTTGTTATCTTACGTGTTGGTAAGATCTGACAACACTTTCAAAGCATGTCTATTTTGTTAAAGTCATGTTACTCTTGATTTTTTTATCATCGTGATTAAACGATTCATCTTTCCTTCTTTTTTCTTGATAACTGCTTTAGAATAAACACATGAGACTTTCTCAGATCCAATTTAGCTTGACCATCTTCCTGTAGTTTCTTTAGTGTTCTCTCTAAGGTTTCGTGTTTCCTGTTGAGGTTACATTGTGGGGTTTAGCGAGAGTTGAAGATTTCGGAATTTTAAATTCTGTGGCAAGTGATTACTTTGATGCGGCTCTTTTGAATTATCCGTACATTAGTTTTTCCTTGTCATGGGAACTGGGCTCCCATGAAGCACGAGTACTTCAAAAAGCCTGGCATAAGCGTATCTGGTATGTAGCCATTATGGGTATGCCTGGGTACATACTGGATAGGTACCCAAGTTCTTTTGCATTTAAAAAAAAATCTGGTACACCTCAGGTACGGCGTTAAATACCGACTTTGAGCTGCTTCCCTCTCTTTGGGCCTCTTACGACATCGACTAGAGAATGGAATCAATCAATCTAGGTAAGTTTAATAAAAAAATATTCCTTCTGCTATTGGTAGTATCTCATTTTCCATGAATCTAGTAGTGTGCCTCTGAGATGATAGGATACCAATAGCAAGCCTTAGCATTTTACATACTTGTCTAGATGCCTTCATAGTACTGAGGAGAATGGAAGAGGAACCTGTGCAGATAGTGCTATTGTTAAATGACCTAAATTTAATAGCCAAAAAAAAGTAGGTTGCTTTACCTATTACATTTGTTAGAATGACATTTTTTTCACTCTTTGGTTTAAATGTGTCAGGTGAAAGCAATTACCTATAGCAAATTATATCAATCTTATCTCGTGTTTACTCTTTATAGTCTAGTGGAACTTAGAGGATGCTGCTTGGTTTCGTGAGCTTGAATTACAATACTGCATAGCCACGAGGTAGCTCTATCTATCCGCCTACTGGCGATATAGGTTTTATAGCCCTCTCATGCTCGTGTCGGCAACCGCTCGTACAAATCTGTTAATTTATGGAGCTTTCTTATACTTGATAGTCGAACCCATTATGATGGGGGAATACTTGGATGACAATGACGACCATGATTTATGATTTGCATACCCGACCAAGATTTTAACATAAACTCCTAAATGGTTGACCATTGATATTAGGTTGAGAGCTCTTCATAGTCAAATTCTTCATATGATCTTTATCAAACATCAAATTCTACTCCATAGCCAACTCAGTTTTGATGGTGCTAAGGCCTGGATGATGAAGACATCAGTGATGATGAATTTGGTTGTTGGGAACATGCACCTACTATAATGAGGCGTCTCATATGCAGTTGTGCATGTCAGTCTCATATGCAGTTGTGCATGTCAGTGTTTCTAGATTAAAAGGTCTGTGGACAAGACTGGAAGTTTGTATCCCGTATTGCCTTGTTTTCCAAGGTTTAATTGCCTTGGATCATAACGATGAGGTTGTTCTCGGATAAAGTTGCTTTGTGGCATCTACATCTTCACCAAAAATGGGTAGTTACGCTGGAGAGATATCTGAAATGCCATTAGTAAAATTTTAGCCAGTCTATTTGCAGATGCTGTTACTGAACTTCTTAAACACACTTTTTGATGTCAATGTTGCTCAGAAATTATACTTCAGCCAACTTCATTTACAGTTTTTTTTCTTGATTGGTTGTTACATATATGCCAACTATAACTACATAATCTAAGGGTCTGCTTGACAATTGTGGGGGTAGCGGTTATGAGGTGTTTTTAGAGTACCGGTTATGAGCGGTCCGATATTGAGTGGTTTTAAGTAGCGGCTTTTAAACTAATCCAATCCATACTTGGTAATTCATTAACGAGCGGTTCTGAAATTTTTTTACACGAGTAAAATTACTATATTCTCATATATAAATAAAATAATAAAAACATAAATAATACACATGAAATAATAGAAATGTCTGGATGAAAGTAGGAGAGAAGTTTTGAAGAAGTAGAAGTCCATATTTGATCAAAATAATAGAAACACATAAAATAATAGAAACACCTGGATGAAAGTAGGAGAGAGATTTTAAGAACTTACCAGAAAAAAGTTGTAGTTTGGAAGAAGTAGAAGAGAAACACAGGTGAGAAAGAAAAAATAGGATAAGATATTAGTATTTATAATTATATATTTTTGGCAAGGATATAAATGTAATAAAATAATAAATTCTCTCAAAATCTGTCGATTTGGGGTGTTTATAAATACACTAAAAATTATATTACACCGATTTTGGGAGGGTTTTGAACCGACCAAAACCAGTGCCTCAAAAAAATTAACAAGCATGGATTTTTAAAACACTTCATAAACGGTCGGTTCAGAAACACCCCAAAACCGATGAAAATACCGTTACCAAGCAGACCCTAAGTTTCTAATCATAATGTTACCTTTTGACTTAATTTCCAACTTGTACTGCCACATGTTCAGGGATGCTGACACTGTTAACGATGCTGTCGAATTCGTGCTGCAGAACTTCACGGAGATGAATAAACTCTGGGTCCGAATGCAGCATCAGGTTGGTTTGAAATATCTACTAACATTTTATCTTTATGCTTTTTTGTTAGTATGTAAGGTATTCTAGCACACACATCATGGATTCTAAAGATGTGGAACATGCATGATTCTGTAGCATGGTAGTTAGCTGTGATCATGCAGGTATTTTAGTGATTGTGAAATTATTGATAATGTTAGGTGATTTGAGTTGAGACGGAATCGGGCTTTCTGGTCTGCAGGGACCTGTCAGGGAAAAGGATAAGCGGGAAAAAGAGAGGAACGAGCTTCGTGATCTTGTAATATTTGTATCCTAGAGCTGATTAACACACTTCAAGCAAGACAGTATACAAACTTTTTTCACATGTGCAGACTTCTCTTTCTAGGTTGGCAAAAATCTGCATGTTCTTAGTCAGATAGAGGGAGTCGACCTTGATATGTACAAAGATTCTGTACTTCCCAGGGTATTGGAGCAGGTGAAAATTTTGTAGATGAACACCTTTATTTTACTTTGAAGTCCTATTTTATCTAATTGGGGTTGTTTTGATAGGTTGTTAACTGTAAAGATGAGTTGGCTCAATATTACTTGATGGACTGCATAATCCAAGTCTTCCCAGATGAATACCACATGCAAACTCTTGAAACACTGTTAGGTGCATGCCCTCAGCTGCAGGTGGGTACCATAATTGCTAACTTAACGTCATTGTCGTTGCTTGAACATCTGCTGTTCTGTGTACATGTATGTTAGAAAATGTATATTAGAGCATTGTTTATAAATTTTAATAAATGATATTATGTTTGTAATGACATCTTGGTAGTAAGTATAAGATTTTCCGACCTTTTGATAGCATCACCGTTCTCAACTACATCTAAATTTTGGGGAAATTTTGTACGCCCCTCTCACTGAAAGGTGGTTCTGCACCGTGATAAAAATTATATTCCTTTACACCCCTCCCTCAACCAATTGTTTTTATTAAATAAAAATAATATGAAAAAACTGTTATACCCATCTCATGTTTTTATAAGTTGCCGGCCCTCTCTCATGTGCCGTACAACACTTCTCTCTCCTCTCTAACATCCCTCTCTCTCTCTCTCACACACACGCGCGCGCGCCTCTCTCACACATACACTCACATATGCACAACTACCCAGTCTCTTACGCTCATGTATTATGTACAACACTACCCTTATATTGAACCTTTAGGGGTTGTTTGGATGAAGGTTTTGTATTCCTAGGAATTCATTTTCCATTCATTTCCCATGGGAAAGGAATTCAACATTCTCATACCCATGTTTGGTTAGGCTAGGTTGAAAATGTGGAAAATGAATCTTAGTTTATTTAGTTTTCCATAAATACCCTTTTATGCTTTTATTACCTAAATTTACATGTTTGGTATAGAAGTTGAATTTTTGAAAGTAAAATGAGGGTGTTATTGTCCAAACAAAATATTAAACAACATTCCTAGGAAAGCAAACCTATTCCCAATGGGGACCTTGGGAATTACTTTTCCACAACAATGGGAATATGAAACCCTCCTATTCCCCCCTAATTCCCAATCATAGACATACCAAACAAGAGTAAGAAATCTAAAACTTATTCCCAAGCCTCCAAAACCTTAACCAAACGCCACCTTAGCGGTTTACTTATCCTAATCCTTTACAATCCATAATCCGCGACCATAATAACCCAATACATTTTTTTCTTATCCTAAATATAACACATTATTGCTAGACATCTTCCAACTGCTAAATATAACATGACAATGTCAATACTAGTAAATTATTGCTAGATATAACACGATAACTTCAAAAAATAACTTATTAGTGCTATATATGATGCGAAAACATCAAAATAACATATTCTGCTAAATATAACAAGATAACGTGAAAAATAACATATTAATTAACACAAAATTTAACAATGACTATACATCACTAATTGGTTAAGGCATTTGTTTTGCAATGGTATGTTCTGGGTTTTTGAATCCCAAGGGCTCATATTTGTTGTTTATTATCTTTTTAAAAAGCGGCATCACTAATTGGTTAAGGCATTTGTTTTGCAATGGTATGTTCTGGGTTTTTGAATCCCAAGGGCTCATATTTGTTGTTTATTATCTTTTTAAAAAGCGGCATCATACTTTTTGAATTAAATAGGAGAAATTGGAAGGTTGTGCTGTAGAAATATAGAAAAAACACGTAATATTCTTGGAATACATATAACATATTATGACTAATAATAGTAATGCGAAGTCGAGAATAACATGTTAGGACTAAATATAACATGTTGTAGCTAAATATAACATGATGTCATCCAAGTGCTAAATATAATATGAAAGCGTCGAAAATAAATACAAATTACTGCTGGATATAACACATTAATGCCCAAAATAACATTCTACTGCTAGTTATAACATGGTAAGGTTGAAAATATCATATTATTTCTAAATAAAACATGATAACATAAAAAAATATTACTTACCACACAATAACACATAGCCAAGTGGTTAAGGTATTTAGTTTAGGGAGGTCAGAGACCTAGGGTCTCGAGTCCCAATATTGACCAATAATTTTGTAAATAGTTTTTCTAGAGATTTTGTTTATATATAAATGGATTGTTTATATAAATAGGTTATTGCGGTTGTGGTTTGCATGTTTGTGAAGGAATATGATAAGGAAAAAATGATTTGGTGAAGGTTCAATATAAGGGTTGAAAGAAATTTTACTTTGTTGTAGGTAAGAGAGGGAATTTGAGGGGTTGTGGTGGTGAAAATACTTTAAATAAAAAAAAAAGGAATTTGAGAGGGGACGAAAATACCTTCAATTTAATTTTTTTGTGGCTAATGAGGATTGAACTTGAGAGTTGAAACCTATTGGTTAAAAACGTATGCATTTACCACCTAGTAAACATTTCACTTGTAAATTTTTCATAACACTATCTATTTAATAGTACAACGATATCTATATAGTAGGAAATCAAAAATCCAGGGCGGCGGCCTCACCACTCCTCCCCGCCGCGGCTCGCGACTAGGGTGGGTCTGCCTTTTCGTATATATATATGTAGTTTGTAGCAAGGTAATTGTAATTGTATTTCAGTAATGTGCCGGGCTAAGCATGCGCTTTATAACATCATCCTCTCTCTCCCGGCCTAGTCGGGTCTCATTCTTTGCACACCGATCCTCGATCCGCTGCTCGGGCCGATCTCTATCGCACGTTCTATTCGAACTGACCGTCAGTACCACGACGATACAAAATCACTTTGAATCATGTTTTCTTTCTCTTTGGATCTAGGCATGGGCAAGTCATATCCAACATGACTAGTGGAAGTGTCATCACGGATATATGACATACATACAAAGATTTGATCCTCCAGAGGAGTATCCATGCAATGTAGTTTGAGACAAAGGAGATTACCCTATCTTAGACGGGTTTGGACAAGTATTGCATTAGAGTGCATCAATAGCGTTGCTGATAGTGGATTTTAAGATATGGGAGGTGGTATCAGAAAGCACTTTAGGCTGGGATGTTTCCTAGCAGTGACTTAATTCTGAAGTCGTTATAAACTATGTTTTGAAACAACTAGGCCATCACTTGTTAAAAATTGCCCTAGCTAAATCCTCCTGTTAGTTGTGTAGTCTTAGTTATGGTAGTTTCCTGTTTAATTTTTTTTACTTTCTTTTTTCAGCCAACTGTTGACATCAAGACTGTGCTATCTCAACTTATGGAGAGATTATCAAATTATGCTTCCTCCAGTGCAGAAGTGAGTATTCTACTGCCTGACTAAAAGACTGGAATTAAAGATTCCTTTCTTATTTATAACTGCTGCAGGTACTACCAGAATTCTTGCAAGTGGAAGCTTTTGCTAACATGAGCAGTGCTATTGGAAAGGTAAATCATCTGCTTGATTATGCAAACTTTTGGGAAAGCACGAAACTGTAAAGTTTACACACACGACAAACTTTAAACATAGATTCAAACAAACTTTAAAATAGAAGATCCATGTCCTAGTTCAAGCTAGTTCAGAATGGCCATTCAGCAAACCAGACAGGCTTGGAGTTGCAAATACCGCTTTCTGGCAGGTTTTCATTCCAAATTTGCCTGATCAGGTCCATTTACAGACCTTGATCCACTCTGTCTTTATCCGTTCAAAGTTTGGATTGTAGAATTCCTGACCTTTGTCCAGACCCTATATATTTGGATTTGAATTGGGTTGTGGATGTCTATAAAATTACAATTTTGTATGAGTAATATACATGATAACATACTCATACAATGTTGTTAGTTTTCTCCTAAGTTTATTTCCAAAACATGTTAATTTATATGTTTAAACGTGAACGCTTAGTCACATACAAGTCTGCCTTGGAAGGAATGCCTGTGCTAAGTGACTAAACTTATGCATTTGCGAATTAGATTATCAGGTTTGGGTTTTAAAAGATATATACATGGATCAGATTTTACGATGCGAGATTGAACTTTTTTTCAAGGATCTATACCTGATTTTAAGTATTAATGTACTGCAAGAGACCCTCTTTCTCATCTCATTTGTCTCCCCAACCATTGTTGCCGTCACTGTTTATGATTTTAGCTTCGTTGTTGGTGGGGTGTAAATTTTAGCAAGATCCAAAAGAAAAGGGTAAATAAAAGAGGATTGAATGAATAAAGTGAAGACTGATACATTATATATTTAATTTACTGGCCACAGCCTTTATTCATTCTCTGACGAGAGTTGGCATCATCAGAACAGATGGGAGCTTAAGCCTCCAGCAATATTTAACCCCATACTTATGTGCATAGGAGTGTGTGCAAGTGTAGGAAGGATAAGTATTACGTAGACACTGTCAAAAACATAAAGAGAATGGACATACTGCATGGTGGACCATCTTAATTACTGATCCACATTGTCAACAATGATAATCATTGTCATCTGTAAAGTATATACAAATTAAAAATCGTGTATTTCAACATATCTATGCATTTAAATGTTCCCCTGGCTTACATTATACTACTAATAGCTCCTTATGCTTGGTTCTCATCTCCCTAAAAAATGAAAGCAGACTTAGCTACTTACTCGAAATTCAGTAGCCAACATAAAATAATTATATAGAGAGAGGATTTAAGGGCTACACATCATAATGCTGAGAATTTCTTTTGAGTTCCCACACGTACACACGAGTATGTACATCAGTGTGCGAGTGTGCTCGCATGTGTGAACATGCATAAATGTGTCCAAGGTTCATGTATTTGTGTAGATATATGACTTGATTTGTGTATGAGTACTTATATAGATGCATGATCAAATCCAACTACTCTAGACTAAAACTTCAGTTTTTGTATTTTTCCGGCAGGTCATCGAAGCACAGGTTGACATGCCTGTGTTTGGAGCAATCACTTTATATGTTTCACTTCTTACATTTACCCTTCGTGTCCATCCTGATCGACTGGATTATGTAGATCAAGTGCTGGTATGTGCAATTACGTATAACTAATTTCATGCTTAGTTCAGTTGCCTTAAGCATTAAAAGGATTTTGAATGGTTTTTTCTTAGAGAGAGTTTTTGTCAAGAATTCAAATTCATGCAGGAAGCGCCCATACAAAAGATACTTCCAGAAAACTGTCTTAATTTCTATACTAAACTTTCCTACTAAACTGAAGTAGTGATGCAATCAACTTATTTATATCTCACTTTGGTCTTGCTTTGCTAAATGCATCTCATACATTGACCTATGTGAAATTTGAAACCGATTGATACATTTTCCATGACACATTGAAACAGGGAGCTTGTGTTAAGAAGCTTTCAGGAAAAGCTAAGCTCGAGGATAGCAAATCAACGAAGCAAATTGTTGCACTCCTTAGTGCTCCATTGGAGAAATACAATGATATTGTCACTGCATTGAAGCTGTCTAACTATCCTAAAGTCATGGATCACCTTGATACCGCCACAAATAAAGTCATGGCAGTGGTCATTATCCAAAGCATAATGAAGAACAACACTTGCGTATCAACTGCTGATAAGGTAGGTCCATATCCTATTTTCAGTTATTTCTAAATATTTTAACAATATCATTATTGGCTGTTTTTTCGTAGGTGGAGGCTTTATTTGAATTAATTAAAGGGATTATAAAGGATATTGATGGGACTCCAGATGATGAGGTGCACACTGAAATAAATATTACTGTATGAATGTTAACATTTTTCGATAATCATAATCCATATTGCATGCTAGTGCTTCTGGAATATGGCTTTGGCAACACCTATTGCCCAAACCGGCATGCCGTGGATCGTGCTGCCTTTGTAACATGGATAATTTCTTACCCATGTTTCAACTCCATACAGCTTGATGAAGAGGATTTCAAGGAGGAGCAGAATTCTGTTGCACGGTTGATTCACATGTTGTGTAATGAGGATGCTGAAGAGATGTTGCAGGTAACCAACAAGATTTTATGCGCCATTTGCCTTTCATGAATATCGGCATTGTGAATGATGTCATTGCTTGCCACTATCCTTACATAAGGTTAAAGAGGCAACTCTGGTGGACTGTTTCTTTTTTGCATTGGGATTATATTTCAAGTTTCAACCTATGATGATCAGAGAATTGGTTATTGATGTTCAATAGTTTGAACTTAAAGGGATAACCTACTCATAGATAATCAAGTTTTAGATAGCGCAGAAGCGTCTCCCTGCTCCGCTCCTTGTCTTTAAATATTCTGGCATTTCTTTATTCCAAAGTCACCAGGTGAGCAGACCCAGCGAAATGAATTTAACTTCGGCTGCAAGGCTTTTGCTATTGGCCGTAGGGAGGAGGTGATCCGGCCATTGGTGTAGAGTTGTGCTACAGGTTATATTGCATACCATTCTGATATGGTGCCGAATCCATCTAGCATACAAGCATTCAAAATACAATTAACATCCAAACATAAAGAGAAGTATTTATAGAGCTGTTAATAAAGGTCAAACATAGATGAGTATGCATGGTATCTGTTGAAGTTGTGTGATAATAGGTCGTTTACTCTAAAGATACAACCTTTGTGAAATTGGATATATGAAGTTGGATGTACCCTTTGGGGTAGAGGTACCTTTCTGTAGGGATATGTTAAATCATTTTTAGTTATTAAATGTGTATGTCAAAGTATATGCGGGGTAAGTCATATTTTTTGGACTGGCTTATCTGGAAGTAAAATTTAGACCACTTGCGAAAGTATGCTTTACGTAGATTCCAAAGTAGTTTCAATCTGTAGACATGGGAAATTCATTTAATCGCAATAATCTGGTTTACTTTAGTGCATGAAACAATAAACCATAGGCCAGCCAGGATGTCTTGTGGGTGGAATTACATCTGCACCTTGGTGCATGAGCTCATACTTTATGGCCAAAAGGATAGATCTACCCATCTGTCAATTAGCCTCTAGGCCAGGACTTCTGCGCCACTGTAGAGGGTTGAAGCCAAGTTCATAGCCAGTAATAAAAACATTGTCAATTGTTGTTTTGTTGCTCTATAGCTGACTCCATGATGGGAGAAGGCTTGGATGACTATGAAGATCATAATATTGATATTACAACACAAGTCGTGAATGCCAGGGAAATTGCAAACTCGCAATGAATGAAACATGGATCCATATCTGGCTTATGTATGGGTGTTCATTAGCTACTTTAAATCTCTCTCTAACACCCCCCTCCCACCCCCCCCCCCCCCCCCCCCTCCCCCCCCCCCAACCCTACCCACCCACCCACACACGGTGATGTTTGGTATGTGTACAAATGCTTGATGTTTACTTTGATATCAAATCAATTTATACAATTTTTTTTTTCTTTGGTTTATTACTCTTATTAGATTGCAAGTATTCTTTGGTAAAAATCCATTTTAATATGTTGTCAACGATTTTTTTTTCCAGATTATATGTACTGTGAGGAAGCATATTCTTCTTGGAGGACCGATGCGCCTGCCTTTTACCGTACCCCCACTTGTCTTCTCTGCCCCCAAGGTATTTCTTGATTTTTCAAAATATATACTTTGGGCATAGTCTTTGTGATGTGTTTGAGTGAGTTCGCTTGATCTTTGATAGTTAGCTGACATAGGATCTCCTTCTACATGATCCTTTTCCTTTCATTTTCCTCATTTTTTTACCGAACCAAAGACAGGTTTAATGACTGCTGCTGTCTGTGTCAATGTAGTTCTGCATTGTTTTTATAGACGGTAGTGGGATCACTATGTTTTGATTCATAAATTGTATTCACGATGTTCTCCTTTGTAAATTTATTTGCAGATCTAAGTAATTAATTGATCTTAGCATGGGACATGCATATTATACTAGTGAACCCAGATTGCATGATTTTTTTTCCACATTTAATTTGTGTATTGCTCTTCTTTCAAATCTCAATCATATTAAATAATTAGTTAAAATATTTTAACAGTCATAGTTTGAGAACGAACTATTTTAAGAGAATTGACGAATTCTATGATAACAAAAGTTTGAAGCTATGAAATTAATTGCATGTTGAAGCAGTTGGTTATCGTTTAGCTGGCAGAACTTAAGGATATTCTATCTAACCTCATATTATTTGCTAATAATTGCTGTTCATGGGTGATTCACCTATACTGATTATATTTATTATGACATGCTTTGAAAATGATTCATGTTTAATCTGATGCCCTTTCGGTAATCTACTCTTTTCTGACCATGTAGCAGAACAACTCAACATGTCAAAATTAGATTCTAAAACTCTTACATAATGCAATTTTCCTTTTGGAACTATGATATGGTCAATAGTCAGCCTGTTATGATTCACTGTTAGATCTTGAGACCTGGATGCTAAATGCCCTTTTGATCAGAACTAGATATGGATTGGGATGTCAAGAGGTCTAGTAACCCATACTTCTTCTTCTTCTTGAGTTTTCATACAATAACAATGCCTTAACTTTTTTTGGGTCAGCTGTTTGAACAATTTTCATTCATCTCCACCAAGTCCATGTCCTCTGTAACATTAGCAAAAACCATATCCTTCTTCACGGTCTCAAGATATGTTCGTTTAGTCTATCCTAGTTCTAGCATCGCCTTTAATTAAGATTCTCTCCTATGTTGTAGAAACAAAATAAAAACCAACATTTTATTTCCAATTGCCAGGGGTCCTCATTGTTTCCTTCATGTTTGAACTACTAATATCACACATGTTCTCCGCGCTAACAATCTCTTTAGGCATATCTTATAAAAGTAAAGAAGGATCAAATTTTAGAAAGAAGTCTTAACCATTTTCCAACTGCCATTGGAAATCAATTTTGTCTTCATTTAGCTGCAGTTCGCATATGAAATTAATGGCTTCCGTGTCGGGATGTAGGTGAGTTGGATTCAGGTCAGAGGTTGAGAACTCCGCCTCCAAGAATATTTGCCTCCATATCTACCTCTGACTTGAAGGAGAAATATTGGCTCCGCATCCAACTCCATTGGAGGTCTACATACCCGCCTCTGCTTTCGCCTCCATCTTGACCTCCATACAAATACAGGTCATGGACGAAGTCCTACGAAATTTACTTTAACTAAGAGAAAAATCCAAAGAAGTTCGGTATGGATTCGGAGGTGGAGGCGGAGTCGAGTCATGTATGTCCTTGCCTCGACCTCCTCCTCCGACTCCAACTTGGATTATGGAGATTACCTCCCTATCCACTTTCACCTCCACTTAGCTTCCTCCAAATTTGACCTAAGTCGTGTCTGTCTGGTCAGAACTCCACCAGACACCACTCCATTTGCATCCCTACTTCTGTGGGATGAAGAACTGGGACAAAAAGCTGTAATTCTTCAAATCTCTCTTCTGCTTATGCAATGCCTATTTTCATTTTGTATTAGAGAGGAAAGTGGTCAAGTTACTTTAGCATGGAGTTTTGGCACTGAACTGATTATATAGCAACCAAATCAAGTTTCCTGTTAACTTGACTATGCTGTATTAAATGTTTCTCATACCTATTTCATAAGATAATTAGTGATGGGTTTCAGATTTCTACCATTTATTAGATAGTCTGTCATAATTTTAAGTTTAGTTTTGGAGGATCTTTGTGATAAACAACCTAATTCACGATCCAATGTAGTTGGGCCAAATATGATCTACGATGTAATCCTGCTTCTATACCATTGCACACAGGTTCTTAATTGGTGTTTAGTGAAAGTTACTGGTGTTAGTGAAAGGTGTTCTTAGTTGTTAGTGACTTGGATTGCTTAGCTTGCTCACTTCTAAATGGAAGAAAAGTAAATATTTAAAAAGATGCATCCGATCTAGAATCCAACTAAATTTATTGTATGGAACCTTCTTTTATGTAGACAGGAAGTTTTCCAGAGCAACCATTATCTTGTAACTCAGTGTAGCGCAATTTGGAGAGTTGTTTCTAGGATCCCATGTTTACGTTGCATGATTGAAAATGGTAAATCTACTTACTTCCATACTATTCCATACTATTCTTCTTCTCAAAGATTATGGTGAATCCCCACACCAACTGGCTTTGAACAAGGGGATGGGATGTCATTTTGACAGCTGGTTAACTAAAACCTTGTATAATGTCTATGGGGCTTTCGTAGACTTTGTGGAATGCTACATAGTACACCCCTCAAGTTTATTTGTAATTGAACTGCCCGTTTGAAATAACAATTTCTTCATAAATTTTGTTTAATTTCACTTTGAGCATACCATCAAGCAGCAGTAGTTTGTCAATTATATCAAAGATATTTAATCTCTACGTTATATTACATGTATAAAGAGGGAATATTGTAAGGGTACATTGGTTCCTGCACCTGTTATTCTATTTCATAAACAGGATAAAGTTACTATGTAATTTCATTATTTTTTTGTGGGATGCTATTTCTTAGTTTGTAGCATTTTAAAATTTTCTAAGATATATAGAGTTACTGAAAATACAAATAGTTGAAATGTCTTATATGAACAAGGATCTTTCTGTGAAAAACCACTGCCTCAACTGTAAAAGGTCTTAACTTGTTCTCTCTATTCTATCAATTTCTTTTGCTTTCATCCTTTCAACTATGATGGACGATATATTTCAGTTACCATACTTTTTCATATCTGTTTCCTTGGTGGACTTGTCAACCCTAAACCCATAGCTGCCACAATATGGCATACATCCATAGCTGTCCCTTATATAAACTAGTATATATGCATGTGCATTGCACGTATTTCATACGTACTTGGGAAGAGCAAACAACAGCCCCCTTTAATTACCTAACTGTCCATGTTAAATTTAATGAACAATTTTAGTTAGTAAACATAGCTAAGGACATATTTGGAACAAAAACTTCTTGGGCGAACCCTCAACTTTTTACTCTCTCTCTCTCTCTCTCTCTCTCTATATATATATATATATATATATATATATATATTGAGTATTTCATTGTAAGTTGTTACTTCTGTGTTGAGTCTTTTTAAGTTCGCGCCACAATTATGATATAGTTTGGTAATTTGTGTGACATCAACAATTATCAGATCTGAATTGCTATCTTATTGTGCAAGAAACTTCCTGTCATTAGTATCCATTCTATTGAACAACTGGATAAATATCAACAACATTTTTGTATTTGGAGCTATGGCATCTAGTCATGTTTTCTGTAATATTTTCTTCCCAGTTCTTTGTGATTTTTGTTATACTTGACATTTATTTGTTTGAGTTTCATCTTACCTTATCAATGTGGAAGCCATATGCATAAAATTAGGTTGTCAAAGCAAGCACTTGCTAGATCCCCCCCCCCCCCCCCCCCCCCCCTCTCTCTCTCTCTCTCTCTCTCTCTCTCTCTCTCTCTGAAATATTAGTGTATACATACATCTTCTAAATCAAACTAGGATATGAATTTTCATTAAACATGCCATAATTATCTTCTCTGCAGTTAGTGAGACGTTTGCAAGGTCAGGATGGGGACGTAGCTGGAGAAGAGGTGCTTGCAACACCGAAGAAAATATTTCAGATCTTACATCAGGTATATTAAGTTACAAGCCCTCTGGAACATCTTTACAAAATTTAAATGTTCATCACCTGACATACTAGCCTTTCTGAATTTTATACAACTGCTCTTCTGTGTTGAAAGATATTCTGTTTTTTTTTGTGTGTAAAAATGTATGATCTTAAATTCAATCTTTAAAGTGATGTATCATACAACTCAGGACTCGAACCTCCACGCTCTTTAGCACGAGCTCATTAGCCGAAGAAGACCCAGGCCAATCCACGTGGACATAAAACATGTCATTTTAGGTGTTGTACATAACTTTTGAATTATTTTTCTTCTGTGTATACCTATCGTGCTTTATGGTTCTCTGTTTCCAATTAATGTTTACCTGGAAACGGAATGTTTATACTTGCATTTAGCATTCAGCTTGTCTTTATGCTGATTAGTTCCATTCATTTGCTAATCCTGCAATTGTATACAGATTATTGAGGCATTGTCATCTGTTCCTTCTCCAGAACTTGCCTTAAGGTTATATTTGCAATGTGCAGAGGTACTCTAGCTTTATACAGATTCCTTCCACTTTTTGGTGATAAGCAACAGCTCATCTTCTTATCCCGTTTTCCCTGACCAGGCTGCCAACGATTGTGACCTGGAACCTGTTGCATATGGATTTTTCACTCAAGCGTTCATATTGTATGAAGAAGAAATTGCAGTAAGTGATTTGCACAAGAACCAGTTCTCATGCTCATGATTGGTTCTTTTGAAGATATAAAAATCTAGCTGGTCTATACTTGTCCCTTTTGTTTTTGGTGAAAATCAAGGGTCCATTTATCCTGATTCTCTTTCATTAATTCTAAATGGTCACAAAGATCAAGAAAGCAATCTGGTCTATACTAAATCTGTAAATCTCCATGTGCCAATATATTTTTTATCTGCTCCTTTGCTACTCCAATTTTTTTGTGCCTTTTGGGAACAGGATTCTAAAGTGCAGGTGACTGCAATTCACTTGATCATAGGAACTCTTCAGAGGATGAACATTTTTGGAGTGGAAAACAGAGATACCTTGACGCATAAAGCCACGGGGGTTGTTCTGCACCTTTTACACTTTTTGTCATTATCTCATGATTTGGAGAATCTCCTCAAGGGATTTCAATGAATTTTTTACTTAAATTTTTGTTGTTGTGCAGTATTCAGCAAAGCTTTTGAAGAAGCCTGATCAGTGTAGAGCAGTTTATGCATGCTCACACCTATTCAGGGTCGATGATCAGGATGGAATCAAGGATGGAGAAAGGTTCAGAATCATGCATATACATATACATAGACCACAAAATTACTATATCTAATTTCTCTGTTTCTAAGTCTGATATATTTTAATTCCAGAATATGCCATGTTATTGTGATTTTCTTATGTGCCATCGTTGCTAAATAGCATTACTGAATACGTTGAGACACAATGTTACATACTTCTCTGTCACCTCTTTACTTTTTATCATATGAAGATATCTGATTATGTTTTTTGCTGCCTGCTTGCTAACCTGAACTCATTTAATGTTTTCAGAGTCCTCTTATGCCTAAAACGTGCCTTAAGAATTGCAAATGCTGCGCAGCAAATGGCCAGCGCAACACGGGGTAGCAGTGGGTCTGTCACATTGTTTGTGGAAATACTGAACAAGTAAATACATTACCATCACACGCAACCGTGAAATTTGATTTGTGTGTGGATTTTAAGAACGATTATATATTGTGGTTTCAGGTACTTGTACTTTTTGGAGAAAGGCAATCCTCAAATCACAAGTGCTGCAATTCAGGGTCTGATTGAATTGATAACAACTGAGATGCAAAACGAGAACTCTGCATCGGATCTGTCTGCTGATTCTTTCTTTTCTAGCACATTGAGATATATTCAGTTTCAGAAACAGAAGGGTGGCAACATGGGTGAAAAATATGAGCTCATAAAAGTTTAATCGTGAGGGATTCGCTATTGCAGCTTTATGCTATGTTGAAGGGTTTGGGAGAGTGGATCGGAACCATACTCAATTGCCGTCCCAACCTTGGTTTGAAAATGGTGAATATTATTTATGCACACATTAAGATTATGTCATCATTTTTTGTATTTGGGCTTACAGGCTCAATAGAATAATGAGAAGAGTCACATGTTTGTCCTACTGAGTCCAATCGAGTAAAATTCACCGTTTTTTGTGGCATGCCCAATTGACAATCTTTGATCCTGGTTATAAACATTACTACAATTTTGCTGGGAGTTTGTAATTGCTTAGCAAGAAATAGCGTTAGAAATTGACTTTCTATTGACTTAATAAACTTCTCAAACCCATCAAGTTACACCTGTAGGGGTAAAGCAAGATTCCTGGTGATAGTCAAAGAATACATAAAAACGTCACGTCATGTTCTTATTTTGTTATCTTCTCTGAAGGTTTTGGGGGTTCTTTGCTGGGTGAAATTATTCTTGTTCCATGCCCCCATTTCACAGGAAGCCTCAAAGTAGCTCTATTTTATTATATTCTATCTCTATTCTAATTCTATTCATTTCATATCCTTTGGCGTTGAATAAAATAGTACACTATGTTCACAAGTGGTTACAAGTGGCTGAAAATTCATTTTATAAGAGGGCTAACCTAACGGTACCATTCATTCTCGAACGACTACTTAACAGAAAATGAGAGATTTGGTTTTGGGATTCATCCAATTGTCCCGATTGTGGGATATCATTGAGAAATAGGGATATGTGTTATCAAATGATTTTCTACTATTATTTCTAGTATGTAATGAGTTAGTCATACACCTTTTTGAATATGAAACAAATAGTTCGTGTGGTCCAGAAGATGTTGAATAGTTTATATCCATAGAACATCTGACGTGACAGAGATAATAAATAAGAGTTACCAAATGCAATAAGTGCTTATCAAAAGCTTTTGTAACCAACCTTATATGATATTTTTGTTTATTATTAGGAATTTTATATGAGATTTTGTTTATTATTAGGAATTTTAGATTTTTATTAGATAACAAGTACTTCCAAATTTCGAGATTTGTTCGAAACAACTTATAATTTGCTTCATAATAATGGAGTCAATTCTTTATTTGTTACTTTGTGTGCCTCTGTCTGTCTTTTGTTGAATCTTTTTCACTGTTCGATAGATAATTTGAGAAGCCAATAATTTTTTTTCCTATATTAACTAATGGAATACAATAAATTGGATTGAATTTTCTAGTTTTTTCTTCATTGTTTTTCATTTTCATATCAAATGAAATTTGGTTTCCTTAATGGCTTAAGAAAACAAATGAGAAATTTTGAGTTACCCTCCACTTTTTTACCATATTTAAGGGTGCACCATAAGATTTTTCCATAATGTACATGTTTTTCCACATTTGACGGAATTCGTTCAGAATTACGGTCAACTGCTTTGATCAATTTATTTTGACGAAAATGTCCCTCCCCATTTTCTTCTTCCTCTTCCTCCTCCATCCTCCCCCCTCCTCCTTGCCATTGTCGCCTGTACCCGCTCCCCCCTCCCCTCCCCACCCCGCCCCCTCCCATCCGCGAGGAGGGGGGGGGGGGGGGGGCAGCGCCACAGCTACAACAGCATGCTACACTAGCAGCAGCAGCCGTTGCGAGGCGAGCGGCGGCTACTGCTGCTGATATTGCTGTTGCGACACTACTTCGGGGGTGGGGGTGGGGAGGGAGAGCGGCGGCGGTGGAGGGGAGAGGGGGGGGGGGTTGCGGTGGCCGCTGCCGCTCGCCGCGCTCGCTCGCCCGAGGTTGCTGATGTTGCTGCTGCTGCTGCTAGTGCGGTGGGGGTGGGGAGGGGGGCAGTGGGGGGGGGGGGGGAGGGGGGGGGTGGAAGCGGGGGTGGGGAGGGGGGGTGCGGTGGCGGAGAGGGGAGGAGCGGGGGCTAGCGGCGGCGGCCGGCTGTCTACTGTGGGGAGGGGGGAGGAGGGAGGGGGGGGGGAGTTGAGAGGGAAGGGGTAGTAGACAATGGAGGGGGACATTTTCGTCAAAAAAAATTCAATTTTTTGGGTTGACCGTCATGACTGGACGGATTCTGCCAAATGTGGGAGAATATGTACATTATGAAAAAACTGTAGATTGTACCCTTAAATATTGTAAAAAAAAAGTGGAGGGTAAGTCAAAATTTCTCAAAACAAATTTATTTACCACTAAATCCATTATTTACAAAATCTTTATAATATTATTTTCTGGTACTAGAACAAACTTCATTCTTACCACAAGCTTTTAATAATATGTCTGTGATGTGTTATTACGTGCGACTATCTCCACTATAGAAACAAGAAAAAAGAGAGGAGCAAATTGACTAGTCAATACTAAAAAAAAGGCTTTCTACATATGCATCGTCCAAAGCACTATGTAATGTACTTTATACGTTAGGTTATGGGTATTGGTGGACATTTTACCATAGCACAAGATAGGTCATCGAAAGGATCTTGGATGAGCCACCAAGGCATGACAACCAGGATCTTTCATAAAATTGATTCCTATTTGAAGAATGCATAATCGGATGGATAAGATCACACTAATTCGTCAATTTTGGAGCCAATTCGAGATTTTCCTTGGGAGCTTCATGGTATACCAATGGATTGGCCAGTTCCTATTTGAAATATTGTAATTTCTTAACCGCTGCAGTTTCTACTCCTACGAATAGTCCCCATTCTCTGTTGCTACTATGGGGCCCTGAAGCACAAGGCGATTTTACTCATATTAATTTGGTGGTCTGTGGATTTTTGTTGATCTCCATGGTGCTTCTGGACTAATAGGATTCATCTTACGTCAATTCGAATTTGCTCAATTTGTTCAAATGTAATAATTTTGAAATGAAAGAAAAGAGGTGTCTTTAAAAACATTTCTTTTTTTTCATTCAAATAGTGGATCTCTCCAAAGAAAAAAGACTTAATTAAAAAAATATTGCTTTTACAAAAAATAACGATATTTTTTCAAAATTATAACAAAAATGAGAATTAAAAAAGAATATTATATCTAAAACCTAGTAGACAAAAAAAATATTATTCTACATACAACTAATTCTAATTCTAATTCTAATTCTAATTCTAAGTATTATATAAGGAATTCAATATAGTTCAAAACAATAGTTTTTCAGATGTAGGATATCTATCTAGTAGATTTCGCAACTCAATCATGTATGGTGAAATCGTTAAAGATTTGATCTTTTCTAACTCTGTTCGCAACTAATTAGAGGCTCGAAAAGAAGAAGAAAATAAGATGCATACATACGAGATATAAAACAACATGAAGAAGGAAAAGAATTGAATACAGAAACACCCTAGCGTTTTGTTGCATATATTTATCTTTCTAACCAAACAATTACCAGTACTCCCCCTTGTGACTCCCAAAATAAGAATTAAAATGTGAACTAGGATCCATATTAGTCCATAGACTTTTTTTTAAAGATTCTAGTCTAGAAAAAGAAATGATAGTATGTACTTCTATCGTATCAATTACCAACACTCTATTCATTCAATTTTTCCTTTTTTAAGGAAAAATGATTACATTATAATTGTGTATAAGATATAATACTAATTCTCCGTCCCATCCATATAGAAATCTTAGTTCAAAACCTTCAATGATGGATTCAAGATGTTCCTCTTTTGCATTTTTTTGCTATTCGTTCTTCATAAATATTATAATTAAAATAGTTTTCTCATTACACCAAAGAAATCTATTTATATTTTTTCAAAACAAAATAAAAGACTATTCCAGTGCTATTTCTTATGTATCCACACATTCTTGTATCAATTTTTTTCGACACATTATTAATTCTTTTGTGATAGACCTACATGTTGTTCGTGGTTTACAATTATTGTCACGCCCCAGTCCCAAAATATCGAGGGACTAGACACGTAGCAATGGCCAGCAATACACACCGATAGACAAACCCAATTTAATGGATCCATCGGGGCGTACTTAAGCTGTAGTACAACAATAAGGGTGTAATATACTAATCTCATCCACATAAATGAATACAACAATATCAGGATCATAAAGCAAGATCAATCTCAATAAAACATAAACTCGGAAAACAACCCGATAATGAGTCTGATACAATAGTCAAGATACAGAAATAAAGATAACAACAACAAATACTGAGTATGGATAAAGCATATACTCAGAAGATAGCCTCGGTGTCACCCTCACATTTCCATCCAAGGGTAGTTTGGTAATTAACATGGGTATTAATTATTTTAAGATTATTATAATTAATATTTGTGCATGACTGATTTATTTATTTTATTGTATTAATAATTATTGCTAGTGTAGACTTATTTTGGACTTGTGTAGTGGACCTAACCATTTAATTAGAGAGCATGAACAAACTTTTGGACTAGTCTAAGTTGAGCCCATGAATTAGGCCCATGGATTAAGAAACATGATTAATTAGTGAAACCATTAGACTAGAACCTTCCCTCCCTAATTTTTTTTTATGAGAGGCCCCAAGGGTTATTTGTGACTTTGTACATTGCTTGGAGAGGGGTTTATGACCAGCCATAATTGAGAGGAGAGAGAGTGCTCTTATTTTAATTCTTCTCCAGAATTTCTAGATCTAGTTTTCCCCCTTCCATTTTCCCTCCATTTCCTCATCATTTCTCCACCAAATCTTCACCAAACTAATTCTAAATTCATTATTGAAGCCTCTACATCAAGGATCTACAAGCAAGGAGCAAGGAGCAAGGAGGAGGAGGCCAAGATCTACAAGGAGAAGAGCTACTTGTCATTTGGGACCTTTTCATTGGGAATCCATCTCCTAATAGGTATAAATCAGTTTTCTCCCTTCCTATAGACTATAGATATGAGATTTTACCATGAGAAACCACCCCACATGCATAGGTTACCCATAGGATTTGATTTGGAATCATTTGGAGACCTACGGTGGAAGTTATGACCATGTTTAGTGCCAATTTTGGAAGAATTTCGAGATTGGCACATGTAGTGCTTGTCAATGGATCTAATAGGTCTATTTGACCCTTGATTATTTGTTTGTAGCTTGTTTTGTATCCACAATTGGATACATGTGGGCCGAATCTCGTCAATTTGACGAAACGGTCGATTTTGGGAGTTTTCCTCCGACACGGGGCCATGTGCATATCATATGGTGACACGGACACGTAGACACTATAATTTCTCTACGTATTATTCATAAATTATGTATTGGACTTGTACGTGTCCTCCGGGATATGTTGGTTGTGAGTTGGGGGCCGTATCGCAAGCGTGTCATAGAAAAGTGTGATACGGGTGCGGTGCACTCCATGTGTTTGTATTTTGGCTTATTGTACTATACATACGTATGTAAATATATTTGTATATACTATCTATACATTATTTGGAGTATATAATAGTGTAATTTAGGTTTTTATGTATGTATGTATGCCTATGTGTATATATATGAGGGTATCTATATATATACATATAACTATGTGTATAGATCTAAATATATATTTATGATGGTTATGTATACTTTCAGTATATGTTAGATAGGTTGTCTATGTGTATAGATAGCTAGTAGATACTAGATATAGTTAGCTACTTGTATGTGTAGATATATATATGTTAGCAAATAGTCAACTAGGTATACTTTTGTTAGTGTTAGCAATTAGTTATAGTGTAGTGTAGTAGCCTAGTTAACTTTAGTTTGGTTATATATTTATTAGTTGGTTTACCTCGGGTCACCAAGGTATTCCCAAGGTATTGGGCCGATACCCAAGGTATTGAGTTGGGTATCGAGTTAGATGCGATACACATGGGTGCAAGGCCATTGTATCATATTTATTTTTGTTTTGAGATATTATTATTATATATGACTTATCTATATATATATAAAACTATTTTCATATTAGAAAACCTGCGTATCTTAGGATACGGCTTCTTGATTGCACTGTGGTGTGTTAGCTTAGCTAGCTTAGCATAGTTTCATAGTATATCGACTTAGTGACTAGCAATAGACTCTTGCAACCTAGAAATGCATTGGTTTGACTTAGAAACGGCGTATTGACCTAGAACTTCTTCAACTTCATTTATTTTCATCATTGAACCTTGTATTGATGCAACATACCATATATAGGTTGTGAGACACCAGCTTGGGCATCGAGAGATACACTTTGCTCAGGACTTCAGGCGAGTATATTTCTCTGATTGTTTTCAATTCATAATATTATATATATGTATGTTCTAGATTAGTATACATTGATTCCCGACACAGTGATTTCACGGACTGGTGCTATATGGATCCCGTCAGGAGGTGTTATCCCCTACCGTGTGCAACGGGTACCTAATGACATGTATTTCATCGTGTGCATCGGGTATTGACTTTCATGTGCTTCTTGTGCATCCACTATTTCGTGTGCTAGTGTGACTATCGTGATCATGTACGTAACGTGTCATGATTGGATCCATGAGTATTGGTTGGGGTGGGGGAGTAGGAGTTGGTTATGTGATCAAAGCCCTCTTGATCTCATGTGCATGTCGATTATACACCTCACGTATAATGGAGTTACCTTTATACCTCATGTGCAACCTAAGCCGATCACATAACGAACTCGCACTCTAAAACACATAGTTAGAATTTCTTGTTCTCTACTTGCAGTTATTCTTGTATTTACTTCCAGATTTATTGTGCCTATTGCCAGTTCACTTGTATTGTATATTCTTTCTACTTGTGCATCTTGTATCATTTTTTTATTACTTGTTATATATGCTCGATTATGTTATTGGAACTGCTTTCAGAGGTTCGCTCCAATCCTGACTGGATATATTTTTCCAGATGATTGGCTAAAGGAGCTGTGTCCCACACATTACGGACCTCAGGAGGGTGAGACTTTAGAGGACACTCCCCTAGAGCCAGAGGGCATAGCACCAGTGACCGAGGAGGTCTAGTTTTGTTTAGTGTTTTTTTATTTAGACTGTTATATTTGAGGAGATTCACAGATGTACTATTATTTCATATTATGGATTGTATCTTTCTTCCCTTCGCTATTTTCATTCGTGCATTATTTCCTCCTTAGTTTGTTTTGTGATTGAGATTGATATATTTGTGAGATATCATATTGCTCCTCCGTTTGGAGTTGAGATGATTGACAGGTACCATATTATATTGTTGAGATGTTAGATAGTTAGAAATGACCCAAACAGTCTTCTACCGCCGATTCTGCGGCGTAAGCTGGGCGTAACCACGTACTCGTGCCCGATTATCAAGGTGCGGGTCATGACACTCGGTGATCACTCGTCTACTGGATCTGGTACTGCTCCAGTGCCTGCTCCTGTTCCTACTCCTGCTAATGCTCCTGTCCCGTATACCTCGGGGTAGATCTCGTCTGCTATACCTGGGGACATAATCCGGATCCAGGTCCTCAGGGGACATAGCAAGGTACAAATTAACTCATGCCAAAATAAATGCAGTGCAACAATAAATGAAACAATAGGGTAAACTATATAACCAACTAAGTGATATGCAAGTGAGAGCATCACTAGAACTCAGGCTGAGACCACTACAAGCTCGGTGTCGGGGAGTCGGCAGTAGAGTTATCGCTAGTAGAGTGCCTAGATCTGATATAGAGTCTGAGGCCTCACAATATATATATATATATATATATATATATATATATATATATATATATATATATATATATATATATATATATATATCAGCCTGTAGCCTGTGTGTCTCTCCCCACCCAATGTAATCACACGTCTCATGTCCATGACACGCAAGATCATATCTAATGCAGCAAGTCATAATAAGATCCAAGTATATGAATAAAATATATGTCATGAAACCTGTAACCTATACAGAATTACCATGAATATCTCAGGAAGATTATGTCTCATGAATAGTGTCAGGTGTCCTGAGGTATAACGTACTTGATAATGTAAGCACGAGAATGTAAAGGGTCTCGATATCCATCTCTAGATGGCGTTACACAACTCCGCGTACGGTGTTGGCACCCGACTATTAATCGGACGCTTAGTAAAGTCACACGGTCCTAGGTTAAGCATGTACAACACATGAATAAATCAAAATAACAATATGAAGCAGGTACTGCAAGTTTTGGCAAGGTACACTTGCATGGGGTTCTGACTCCAACTGAAGCTCTGGTACCAGCGGTATTTGCAGGTACTCCTTTGGTTGCTGAAATAAACATCACCATCAGATTCAAAAAATATCAAATAGCTAGAAATGCCTGTCCTTGAGTCCAATTTGGACATAGGGGCATAAATGATATTTTCTGGTCAAAGCGGGGTCCACAAGTGGGCCGCTTCGCACCAAAAAATGTGTCAGAGACAAAGTCTCCAAATTTGTCAAACATAGTGTCAACAAGTCCAGAACGATGATACGAACCCAACAAAATTTGCAGAATTGTATTCCGATGAGCCGATCACAAAATCGCCCGTCAAGTGGAGCCGCGGGGCCCACGATACGCGATTTTGTCAACTTTCTCAGAATCGAACCAAACTTGGATCACAGGACCAACGTATTGCTACGAGTCCGATGGCGCAAGTTTCGTCTCGATCCGACGTGTGTACACAAGGTTACAAAGTGTTCTGGAACAGGACCGATACGGGGCGTTGTCGACGGATACGCGTTGATTCCGGTGTGCACGCACATCCAAATCAACTTCAGCGAAATCTCACACGTTCGTATTAACAGCGCGCACCTTTCGGTAAAATCCGCACGCGACCAAGTCATCCCGTTTGGCGGGGCGCACTCAGTTCCGGGGACAAACAGGGTGTTAATTTTCCTGATTTTGGATCGCAGTTCGTGATCGCCATAGGACGCGACACACCGAGCGGGTTGTACGGGTATCGAGAGGGTCACGCAGGGTTCGCGTCCCAATAAACGGAACGAGAAACGGGGCATCGAGGAGAGAGAAAAGGCTACCTGAACAGGGCTCCGCAGAAACCGAAATTCCGTCCTTGCGAGGCGGCGCAACGAGGTGGCTAGGGTTTCTCGCTGCAGGAGGATGCTGCTGGGTCGCCGGGGCTTCGCCGGAGAAGGAGGCTTCTCGGGCGGAGGCTGTGGAGTCGTCGGCTCGGGCTGCCGGAGCTCTGGTGGAGGTGGAGAAGGGTCTCAGGTGGTCGGGTCGGGTGGAGAACGAAGGGAGAAGGAGAAGGACGCCAGGGGAGCTCGACGGCGAGGGGTCGAGGCGGAGGAAGGAGGTCCGCGACGATGGCTGGAGGCAGCGGAGGCGGGGACTGGGTCGAGGCGGCCGGGGGAAGACGGTGGAGGCAGGCTGCTTAGGTTAAGGGATGGCCGGGGAAGCGGCCGGAGAAGGGGAGGCACTCGAGAGATGATGGAGGGGCTGGAGGCTACGGTGGTGGTGTAGTCGGGGACGACGGTGGCTGCTCGGGGGGGCGACGGGGTGAGGCGGAGGCTAGGGTGGAGGTAACGGTGGAGACAGTGGCGGAGAAGGGGGTTTTTATATGTGGCGGAGAAGAGCTGAGCGGCCGGCGGTTGCAGGAGCGGGGAGGTCGAGCGGCGCTGGGAGGCAGTCAGTCGGCGGGTGAACGGCGGAGGCGAGGCGGCGGAAGCCGGACGACGGAGTCGTCGGTTACAGGGAAAGGGGTTTCCGGGTTAGCGGGTCCGGGTCGGGTCGGGTTTAGATCCGATCCGACCCGCAGGGTTTGGGCCCGGTTCAGCTAGACCGGGTCCGGTTCGGTTCGGGTCGGTTCAATTGGAAATAAACCGGGTTTATTCTAGGGTTTAATTTGGTTTAATAAATAATTAGTTTTTAGGTCTTTAAAATTGTTTCCGGGGTCCAATAAATTCCCGAAAAATTATCCTATGTCTAATTTTTTATTTTACACCAAAAAATATTATTTTCATAATATTTTAATATTTATTAACATCATTTAAAATTATTAAATTTCAAAATACCTGATTTTTAATTAATTAAAAATTCCAGAAAATTCCAGAAAAATTGTGAAAAATTAATTTCTAAAACTCCTGAAAAATCAGGGGGTTTACAATTATAGCTTCCATATCTATTCATTTGAGATCATTTACCATATAAAAAGATTTTTTTTTTAGGTAATTTAATTCATAAAAAGAGAGGCTTGCCTACAGCTTGTTGTACGTGGATTTCTTAAACATTGATTATATTGGAAAAGATTGATCAAACTTGTTACTCTTAGGCGCTGTTTGATTCGCGAATTTGGACCGCGAAAGTGGCCAAAATCTATATTTTGAATCGTTTTACGTGTTTGATTGGAGGATTTGCAGACAAGATTTATTGTGATTTGATATTAACATTAAATCTTGTCTGCCACGAAATCAGAGTTTTGACATCGATTTTTTTTTTCTTCCAAAAGTAAGCGCGAAAATAAAAAAAAATCTCATTCTTACTTCATGCGTTTGGTTGGATGATCACTTTCTCTCTGTTCAACAAAAAATAATTTACTATTTATGCCATTTTAACAAAAATAATACTTTTCCACTCACTCAAACAACCAATCAAACACTAAATTTTAAATTTTTTTCACTCAAGTCATTTTAACAAAAGATTACACTTTTTCATTTTACCGTAATACGTATACAAAATATTAATTTTTAACTTCATTGTAGTCCGCCAAACCAATCAATCCTTTACATCTTGATGTATATATTGGTACTAAAAAAAAGAGAAAGGTATATAGGTACTGATTCATAGTGTAGAGTTACATTGTATGTGGATTTTGGTGTTAGTGGGATGCAAAGTCTAATTTTGAGGGGACTTAATGGGTTGTGAGAAACTCGGTAATAAAAAATAAAAAGAAAAAAAACAAAAAGAAAGAAAGAAAGAAAGAAAGAAAGAAGAAGGAGAACAAAGAGAAAAAGAGTAATATTTATTTAATTATTAATATAAGTAATTGCTAGCTTTATATACGAAAGTCATAATTGGTTATTATATAAGCCATCAAGGCCGGTCCTGACTATGACAAACTCTCATGACAAATTGGATAATAGTCCAATCAAAAAAATTTGAAGGACGTCAATATATATAGCCAATGATCCTCTAGTCTAGTAGTTAGTGGAGAAACATACGGTCTAGATAGTCGAGGACCAACGTGTATATATATATATATATATATATATATATATATATATATATGTATGTATGTATATATATATAACCACATGGGTTAAAGACCTAGTGGGCTTGATTTTAAAGGAATATTATTTTAAATTTTGTTCTGGTTATCCAAAAACTTTGGACTAATACTGTAACCAATAATTGATTACAACAGATAACAAATAGATCTACTCTAAAGGACTATCTAGTGTACACAATCAAATACTACAACAAATTCTTGTTTGTTTGGTTACCCAACTCTTGAAAGATGCAACATGGTTACAAGTCCCAACAGCTCACCTAAGTATAGTCATATCTAATTTGTAATCTCGCTTAACAGCACGCACTAACGAACGTGAAATATCACCGCGTCCCATCAAAAAGGTTGGTTCGTCCGTAGAAGACTAAAAACATGGTTTAGTCTATCAATAATGTTAAGTTTACTATCAAATATTTACAACCATTTTACAATCCTTTCTTCCTCTCCTGCTACGTGGATAACACCGGATTCTACCTCTCATTCAATGAATGACTGTCACATGACACTTCTGTCACGTGACGACCACGTTATAGAAAATCGAATTCAACAAATCTTCTTCTCCCAATAGACAGCCGTCACGTGGTTGTCACGTGAGCGCCACGTGACTGATTATAAAATAGGTATAAGCATTTAGTTGTAGGCATAGCACAGCCGTTAGTCTATTTTGTCAAAGTAAAAATGGACACAGACATCACAAGTTTGGAAAAGAAGCAAGAAAGGGTTTGCGAGAACATATATAAAGCAAGACTTGAGTATTTCTTGGTCTAACTTACCCACTTTATTCTCTTGGGGGCGAAATGAAACAAATATGATGAACATCTTGCTTTTCGCATTATAGCCTATACTAGTGGAGAGACGTTATTAGACGTAAATCTTCTCCTGTCTTCTCTCACTATTCAGGTTTGTACATTAATGTTAGCAATAGAATTCAAAAGGGTTATTTAATCAGTTTTAGGATCTGATATAATATTTATAATTTACATTTAGGTTTTGTCCGGAAGATGTTTTCCTACGGTTGACTTGAAGGACCGTTAGATTTTTGTTAGGTTTTTATAGTATTTGAAATTTGTGTTTAGTTATAGGGTCTTGTATAATATTCAAAATTTGTATTTAGGTCTTCATTTTGAACGGTCATTTCGGATCCACAGTCAAGACGAGATCCAACTTCTCTTTAATTTGGACAATATGAAGACTTAAACATAAATTTCGAATATTATACGAGATCATAAAACTAAATAACCCAATTCAAAATTATAACAAATCAGATCCTATCAGTCAAAAAGGATACTGCTTTTATTCTATAAATGCTAGTAACATACACGTAGATTAATACACTTGCGTAAAAAAAAATATTAAATTATTTTTTAATATGAATTTATTATAAATATTGTCATTCATTGAAATTTAATTAAGCAATCAAGAAAAATATTTTTACCTAAATCACTTGAGTTATAGTTGTTTAGTTACAAATAAATCAAATTAATTAATAAAATAATTGATTAATTTAAATAAATAAATTAATGAAGTATTTATAAACGACTCAGAATGCTCAATTTTGAACCATTTTTTGCCACATATTAGTAGAAAAGCATAGATGCTGAACAGTTGCATTGAGGATATGAACATACACTTTTATGCGCATATTGTTAGAGCTTTCTTTACATGTTATCAGTCTAATTTCTTTATATGGTTTAGCCCCAGATATTACTGTAAACCATCTCTAATGGTAAGGTGAACTTGAAGTGAAAGGTGAACTTTGAAGAACATGTACACTGAAACTGACGAAAATGCTGAAAAGCTTGCCTAAGAGTAACACTGGATGGAAAAAAAATCAGAGAAAAACTCATCTGGGCATTGTTCAATTTTCATAATTTGCCAACAAATATACATAAGGTTTTGAGAAACAATGCCAAGTTTACTACCAGATACTTACAACCTTCTTACAACCCTCTCATCCCCCCCCTCCCCCCGCTATGTGAGCCACCTCCGGTCCCACCTCTCCCCCCCCCCCCCCCCCCCCGCTATGTGGGCTACCTCCGGTCCCACCTCTCCCCCAATAAACGTCCGTTACATGACATTTCGGTCACGTGGCGACCACCCAAACAGCCATCGGGTCCCACCTTTCTCTCCCTCCTCTAATGGATGGCCGCCACGTGGGCGCCACGTGGCGGTTGTAAGAGAGGTGTAGGCTTTTGGTTGTAGTCCTAGCATAGTCCTTTGAAAAATATTATAGATGGTATAAGCATGGTCGGTCCGAGAATAAACCGGACAAGCAAACCCCCTTAGACGGGACCCATGTCCTTACTCTTTTTAGTTGGACATCACGCAGAAAGTCATTAATTAATTAATGAAGCATCCCCTCTCTATAAAAGAAAAGTACTACTTATAAATCAATAATGGTCAAGGGGTCAACCAAAATTAGTTTCGGGACAACCCAAATTCTCCGGACCGGTCCTGCATATAACATGAACGGCAGAGGTAGCAGAAGAAAGAGAGACCTCAGCACCTTTACCTTTGAGACCTGCGAATTTTTAAGTAATTGGCAGTACTCACCACTTCATCAACCTCCGACTTATCTGCAACCTTTCATGTTCATCAATTTTACTAGCAAGTTCTTTGATGATTAGTAACGCCTATGCCACACCTATCAACATATGTACCTAACTTATTTCTTGGATTATTTAGTTTTAAAGTCTCGTATAATATTAAAATTTTGAGTTTAGATTATCATATTGTTCAAAATATGATTTAGGTCTCGTCCTAACGATAGACTTACCTGACCGTCCAAATGTAGATATAAACTCAAATTTTGAATATTATACGAGACCCTAAAATTAAACAAAAAATATGCGAGAGTTATTTAGTTTTACATGGTAGAAAATATATGAGACTGGTGTTATTTAGTTTTGTTACGACCAATCCAGAATGAAACTTGCGACAATGTTGTTGCTTCTACCCTGATCTCAACAGCCACATAATGCACCTGGCGGCAATTTCGATGGAGACAACTTCATAGACATCGTGTATCGTCACACGTATCTTGTCCCGGTCGAATTATTGAATGCTTGCAACTCAAGAGTTTCTAAGAGTTGTGTGGCTGCTAAGGTCAGGATAGAAAGTTAGAAACTGTTAGTCCCGAGGCTTAATCAAAGACGATAGAATCAGAAGTTGAAGTCGAGATCAGGGGTTCACACAAGAGTTCCCTTTCTAATATCTCTCGATATAACAAAAAGATTATATATATGATCTGATTACAACTTGAAACAAGATAACAAAAGAATCAGAGAAAACTATCTTCTCGTTCTTTCTTGCAATCGCAGTTGCAAACGACATAACAGAGTTTACAACTTGCAAGAAGATGAAGAAAAAGAAAAAACTCTACTTGCTGGGGTGATGAAGATCATCGTTTCTCAAAGTAGGATTCGTCCCACACGATATGCTCCCCAGGAACCAGCAAGTTCACGTAGAACTTCTGGAACGCTCGCTGTCACCTCCTTACTTGGACTCGCACGAACTTCTTGGACTGCAATGGCAGCTACTACAACTCTCTTCGTCTCCTCTATTTCGAAGTAAGTCCTCAAAGAGGCACGAAGAGAGTATTTATAAAGAGAGGGTAAAAACCTTAGCCGCCCAACAGTTACGGAAAGATAGGAACATATTAATTACGAATCCCTAAAAGATAGGCACAAATTAATTTCAAATTCCACAAAAAAATGGATCTGAATAACAGACCATATCTTTCCATAACCGTTCAAATATATCCGCAGCAACAGCAGCGTAAGCGGCAGCCCATACGACAGCCTATGCGGCTTTCCGTGCGGCCCGCGCATGCGGCTCGCGCATGAGAGCGCATCAAATGCACACAAGCGCCTGCGCCGATGCTGACGTGCTAAGTGCGCCAACAAAGCGCCACTTTGAGTATGCGACAACCCATATGGCAGCCCATGCGACAGCGCATGCGGCTCGCGCATCAAATACGCACACGCGCCTGCGCTGATATGCTAAGTATGCCAATAAAGCGCCACTTTGAGCCCTTGAGCCCGAGCCCGAGCCCGAGTCGCTAAGCCCCTTTGGGACTTAGCTCCTATGGAATAAATTTCAAGAGAATGACAAAAAATATAAATGCTTTCATTAAGGAGTTAATCCTTCTTCATCGTAATAAAATACTCCCACATGGCACCCATGTGTCTCACCACACCCCATGTGCACACCTCAACACAAGCAAAGCATTATATTGAGATATCCACTTGGTGGTGTAGCCAATGTGGGACTATCTTTTATAGTCCAAAGGCAAAAATACCAACATAAACAAACAACAATTTTACAAGCCGCATTCTCGATTGGTCATGACAAATCTAAATAATCTGAGTCAAGTAATTCTCACCATGTAAAACTAAATAACTCTCACATATTTTCATCTAGTTTTTGATCTCGTATTATATTAAAAATTGGAGTTTGGGTCTCCATTTTGGACGGTCATCCAAAATCAACCGTTAGGACGAAATCCAAATCCTGACAATACAAAAACCTAAACACAAATTTCTAATATTATACGAGATCCTAAAACTAAATATTTTGATATGCCTACAACCGGATTACAACCGGTTGGGTTACAACCGTCATGTGGCGGCCCCCCATTCGGAGAGGGAGAGAGGTAGGACCTGGTGGGACCCATGTAGCAGGGAGGAGAGTTTTTTTTTTTTTTAAACTAAAAATTACTATTATTAATATGATGAACATTAGTTTACCCACATCATAATTGATATGAGTTGAGATACAACTAGGTATATGGCTATGTATCTTAATGCCTGATACATGATCTGATAATAGGGAATCAGCAGCAAGAGCATGAGCTACTTTGTTGGCTTCTCTGTGAACATAATTGAATGAATGCCCCTTGTTGAGGTCGATGAGAAGGCGTCCTTCTTCAATTATGTGTCGAGATTGCCATAAGATATCCAATAATGCTAAGTTTACTATCAAATGCTTACAACTTTCTTACAACCCTTTCTCTCTCCTTCTGTTATGTGGGTCACATCTGGTTCCACCTCTCTTCCAATGAACGACTGCCACGTAGCGTTCCTGTCACGTGACGGCCATTCTGATAGCCATCGGGTCCCATCTCTCTCCCTTCCTCTAATGGACAGCCGCCGCGTGGCACATGACGCTTATAAGAGGGTTGTAGGCAATTTGTTGTAGTCATATCATAGTCCTAAGATATCTCGAACTTTGAATATGATTGTAAGTACGTTGTAGGCATTTGGTTGTAAATGTAACATTTTCCAACTAAATAATCCTTATTTTTTTCTTCAAACGAGTTTCATATAATTAAAAATTGGTAAGGGGCTTCTGCGTAAGTTTCCTATCTGCCTTTGAAGCGTTTCCTGTCAGCATCAGCATATCTCCGTCTGAAATGTAATCCCTATGTACTGTTGGCGTTCTCCGTACTCCTTATCCGTAGTGGGCCCACCACTTCAGTTCAGATCGGATCCTTCTGTGTGGAAAAGGAGAACAGCGTACAACCGATTCATCAAACCCGAGGAAGACACACGGACAAATCAATACGGGGCCCACGCTTCGGTTCGGCGGTTGGGTTGGAAGTTGATGGGGACCTAACCCATCACCACCCACCAACTAAAATTTAACGCAGCATAGATCTCACTGTGTTATGGGCCCCACACGGGATGTATCTTGGCAGCAGGGACCCGCTTCACACCCACCTGCTGCACTGCACATGCGTGGGATAGAGTCTGGGTTGATCAGCTGTACAGCACATAACAGAGAACACTTTTTTTCCCAATATTTCTTATGCAAGCTTAAAAAGATATTTAAATATGAAATGATTATAATTACTTTCGTTTCTAGAAATCAAACTCAAATAACCAAAAAAAATTACCTCATATCTTAACCGCAAGAGTTAGAATTGTTTACTTATAAATAAATAATATCAGATAGTTAAATAATTAGTTATTTAAAAAATAGTTAGTAGAATATTTACATAGAACTTAAACGGCTCAAATTTGAACCATTTTTAAGACTCATTATAAGAGTAGAGATATATGTATGTGTGTTGCACATATTTTATACTATTTAAAAATTTAAATAGCAAGTAATATGCCTTTTATTCTTTACTACTTGAAAAGAGTGAAGTCTCTTAATTTTTTATTTCATAAGAAGAACAAACAATATTCTTTTTGCCCTTAAAAAAATAATATTCTTTTAATTTTTACTACTTGAAAAGTGCAAAGTCTCTTAAATTTTACTACTTGAAAAGAACAAACAACAACCATCCTACTTTTTTTTCTATATGTAATTACCTAATTACCCAGGTTAAATTTAATGAACAATTTTATTTAGTAAACATAAATAAGGGTGTTTTTGATAAAAAAAATTCTATGGTGAAACCTAACTTTTCTTATTATATAGTAGTATAGATTACTCATGTTAAATTTAATGAACAATTTTAATTAGTAAATATAGATAATGATTTTTTTTTTGAACAAAAACTACCATGGTGCATTTAATGAACAATTTTAATTAGTAAATATAGATAATATTTTTTTGGGGGGAATAAAACCTACCACGGTGAAGCCTAACTTTTCTTATTATATAGTAACATGATATATTATGTTGTTCTATTCTTATTATTTGTGTTATTTACTGTCATGCCCCATTTCCGGGGGAATAAACGTCCTCGTATGGCCGTGATGCCGCGCGAGCCTAAGTTGCACCTGAGTAAGACAAGCACATAAAATGGCTGATTAAAACTAAGCCACAGAGTCGCACAGATAGTCTCCAAGCAGCGGATAAGAGTAAACACAAGTGTAACATAAAACTGTAAGCCCCTGATTTTTCAAAAATATTAAAATTAGGATTTTTCACAATTTTCTGGAATTTTCTGGGAATTTTCTGTAATTAAAATCAGGGTTTTGAATTATTACATGATTTTTAATTGATAATAAACAACATTAAAATATTATAAAAATAATATTTTTGGGTGTAAAATGAAAAACTGGACTTAGGGTAATTTTTCTGGATTTTTCTGGGCCTCAGACCTATTTTTAAATGCCTAAAAACTATTTTTATTAATTAATTAATTATTTAAATTATTTATTTATTTATTTATTATTTATTTCATTTTCTTTTCTTTTCCCTTGGGCCGGCCCGGCCCATTGAACCGGCCTGCTAAGCCCAGCCCAGCCCGACCGCTGCGGGTCGGATCCGGGTCTGCCCGCCCGACCCGGCTCCTCACCCGTGCCCGCCCGCTACCCCTCTCTCCCCTCCCCCGCAGCTGCTGACCGCGTCCTCCGCTCCGTTTCCGCCGGCCGCGCCGCCCGCCGCTCCGTCCGGCTCGCCCCACGTAGCCCCGCGCACCGCGGCCACGACCCCCCCCTCATCCGCCTAGCCCGGCCTCCCCAGACCTCCCCTTCCCTTTAAAAGCCCCCCCGAGAACCCCCGGCCACCTCGAACACCCCCTTGCCGGAAACCTAACCCTCGCCGCCGTACCCCGGCCGCCTCGCCCCAGCCTGCCCCGACTTCCGCCACGCTGCTCCTCCTTCTCCCCGCCGCTCTCCGCCAGCAACCGCCTCTCCCCTTCCCTCCACGACAGCCCCGCCGACGCCGAGCCGCAGCAGCCGCTCGAACTCGCTCCGGCGACCGCCGCCGCCTCCGCCGAGTTCGCCCCGCCTCGAGCCGGCCGTCCCCGAGCCGCCCTCGGCCTCCCCTCCGGCGTACCCCGGCCGGCCACCCACCGCAGCAAACCCTAAACCTAGCCCTAATTTTCCATTTTCGTGTCCGACACGAGTCGGACATGTCTCGAACCTGAATTTTCAGGTCCCCTTCAGGTACGTGTATCTTTCGCCTCGTAGCTCTGTTTCCAATTCCGCAAATTGCGTTGGGAAGCCTGTATGACCCTCTCGGTGTCCGGACAAACTGTTCGGGACATCGCGACCTGTGGTGATCGCACACCGCGATCCAAAAACAGGAAAAACCAGACCCTGTTTTACCCCCGGAACTGAGTACGCTCCGCCAAACGGGACGACTTGGTCGCATGCGGTCTTCGCAGATACGTACGCACCGTCGATACGGACGTGTGAGATTTCGCGGAAGCTGATTCGGGTGTGCGTGCACACCGGAATCAACGCGTATCCGCGGACATCGCCCCGTATCCGGCTTTTCTGTAATTCACCCTAACTTCGTGCACACTCGTCAGATCGAGACGAAACTTGCGCCATCGGACTCGTAGCGATACGCTGGTCCTGTGGGTCAAGTTTGGTTCGATTCTGAGAACGTTGACGAAATCGCGTGTCGTGGGCCCTACAGGCCCCGCTCGACGGGCAATTTTGGGTTCGGCTCATCGGAATCCAAATCTGGAAGTTCCGTTGGGTTCGTATCAGCGTTCCTGACTTGTTGACACTAAGTTTGGTGAATTTGGAGACCTTTGACCCGGACGCATTTTTCGGTGCAAAGCGGGCCCAACGGCGGACCCCGTTTTGACCCGAAACTGTCGTTTTTGCCCTTGTCTTCAAATTGGACCCAAGGATAGGCGTTTCTAGCTATTTGACATCTTCTGAGCATGATGGTAATGTCTATTTCAGCTTTTGGACTCATCTCTGGACTTTTCCCCCAAGAACCAATTTAATCAGATCCAAACAACAGGCAAGTACCTGCACTTCAAGTTAATCTTTATATATTGTGATAATTAATTCCCTGACATACATGTACCCTTGATGTTTACACCTAGTGTTAGAAATGTTGAATTTCATGTCTTGAATATTGGTAGTTCCTGTCTTGTTTTTCATGTCGGGTGGGAGAATACCTAGAAGGCATGTAGTTTACCCTTTCCCCTGGATTGACTAATTGCTGTTGGTACACGACTGTCCATCAGTCGGATCTCGATTGAATTGTCTAATAGTCGTTTATGACGGCCGGATTAGCCTTATAAACCCCTACATGCCAACTATGTATTCTAAAAACAAACACAAGTTCACACAGATAGTTCTGGTCATGTTATATTTCTTGCTGGCTATTGTAGTTTCATTTCCTGTTTCATTTATTTAAGTTTCTCATATTCCTGTTTACAGCTAACTCTGAGATAATAATGTTCTGCTAATGCTGTTTCTCAACATGATATCCAATATTTAATTGTCATAAAATATTTAGTTTAATCTTGTCGTGCACTGTGTACTTTGCTCCTTTCCTGACTGGATCTGTTGTTTAGGCGATGATGAGAACCTTGCCCCCACCTATTATGGCCCCTATGAGGTAGCAGGTGATACAGCTGCAGAGCCAGTTCCCGCACAGGAAGCTACTCCTGCTGAGTAGTTAGCAGTAGTTATCTTAGTTTTGCCCTTTATCTTATTTAATCGGGTTTGTCCCCGATTCGAATATTGAATTTCTGTACTTAAACATTTGAATCTGTTGTTACATTTATTTCCAGTTGCATATCTTAAGTTTCATTTCTCCTTATTATCTTGCCCATGTTGTTGTGAATGAGCTAGTTAGTAAATGTGGATTTGACCTAGACAGCGTACTACCGCCGATTCTGCGGCGTAGGCTGGACGTACCCACGCACTCGTGCCCGAATTTCCGGGTGCGGGTCGTGACACGTTTTTAGGGGCCGGGGGCTCTGCGGCGGAGGGCGGCCGGCCGGGGCTGCGCCGCTGGACCGTCGGCTGGGGCGAGACGGCGGCGGCGGAGCAAGCGCTGGACTCGGCTGCTGCTGCGGCTCGTCGTCGAGGTGGTCGGGGGTCGACGGAGCGGCTCGCCGGGGCTGGCTGGGTGGAGACGGAGCGCGGCTCGCCGGGGATGGCTGGGTGGAGGCGGAGCCGCGGGCTGGGCGACGCTCGGGGAGAGGAGATCGGAGGAGGAGGAGGCTTTTATAGGCGGGGCGGAGGGGCGAGAGGCCGAGGAAGGCGGTCGAGAGGGGTGGCGTGGCGACGCGAGGCGGCCGGAGCGCCGGGCGGAGCGCCGTGCGGAGCGCCGGGCGACGCGGGCACGGTGACTGAGGAAGAGGGGAGCCGGGTCGGGTCGGGTCGGGTCGGGTGGGCCACCATAAAAACGTGTCACGACCCGCACCCGCCTACGCCGCAGAATCGACGGTAGTACGCTGTCTAGGTCAAATCCACACTTAACTAAACTAGCTCATCCACAAATAACATAAGCAAGATAATAATGAGAATAGAAACTTAAGATTTGAAACTGAAATAAATGTGACAACAAATTCAAATGTTTAATACAGGAATTCCAAATGAAATCGGGGACAAACCCGATTAAATAAGATAAGAACAGAATTAAAAGATAGCTACTGCTAGCTACTCTGCAGCAGGGGTCTCCTGGGTAGGATCTGGCTCCTCACGGATGTTATCTGTACCCTCATAGGGACCATAATATGTAGGGGCAAGGTCCCCAACATCGCCTAAACAACGGATCCAGTCAGGAAAGGAGCAAAGTACACAATGCACAACAAGATTAAACTAAATATTTATGACAATTAAGTATTGAATATCATATTGAGAAAATTGCATAGAGGGACATCATTATCTCATAGTTAATGCTGTAAACAGGAATATGAGAAAAGCAGAAAATAAATGAGACAGGAATGAAACTACAACAATCAGCAAGAAATATAACAAGACTAGAAACTATGTGTGTGAACTTGTGTATTTAGAATACCTAGTTGGCATGCAGGGGTTTATAGGGTTAAACCGGCCGTCATAGACGGCTATTATTCACGAATAATCGAGATCCGGCTGATGGACAGTCGTGTACCAACAGCTATTATTCACGACACGGGTCAGGGTAAACTACATGCCTTTCAGTATTCTCCCTCCCGACACGAAAAACAAGACATGAATTCCAATATTCAAGACATGAGATACAGTATTCTGACACTACGTGTAATCAGCAAGGGTACTAGTAGAGCAGGGAATTAATTATCACAATATAAAGATTAACTTGAAGTACAGGTACTTGCCTTTGTTTGGATCCGATTAATAGGTCTTGGGGGAAAATATCCAGAGATGAGTCCAAATGCTGAAATAAACATCACCATCACGCTCAGAAGACGTCAAATAGCTAGAAACGCCTGTCCTTGGGTCCAATTTGGAGACAAGGACAAAAACGACAGTTTCGGGTCAAAACGGGGTCCGCCGTTGGGCCCGCTTTGCACCGAAAAATGCGTCCGGGTCAAAGGTCTCCAAATTCACCAAACTTAGTGCCAACAGGTCAGGAACGCTGATACGAACCCAATGGAACTTCCAGATTTGGATTCTGATGAGCCGAACACAAAATCGCCCGTCGAGCGGGGCCTGTGGGGCCCACGACACGCGATTTCGTCAACGTTCTCAGAATCGAACCAAACTTGACCCACAGGACCAGCGTATTGCTATGAGTCCGATGGCGCAAGTTTCGTCTCGATCCGACGTGTGTGCACGAAATTAGGGTGAATTGCAGAAAAGCCGGATACGGGGCGATGTCCGCGGATACGCGTTGATTCCGGTGTGCACGCACACCCGAATCAGCTTTCGCGAAATCTCACACGTCCGTATCGACGGTGCGTACGTATCTGCGAAGACCGCACGCGACCAAGTCGTCCCGTTTGGCGGGACGTACTCGGTTCCGGGGGTGAAACAGGATCTGGTTTTTCCTGTTTTTGGATCGCGGTGTGCGATCACCACAGGACGCGATGTCCCGAACAGTTTGTCCGGACACCGAGAGGGTCATACAGGCTTCTCAACGCAATTTACGGAATTGAAAACGGAGCTACGAGGCGAAAGTTACGAGTACCTGAAGGGGACCCGAAAACCGGGATCTGGATCGTGTCCGACACGTGTCGGACACAGGGATTTAGGAATTAGGGTTAGGGCTTTCGGCCGTAGGCGGCGGCTTGGGCGGCGGAGGTGGGCGGCGCCGCTGCGGGGGAGGCCGAGGGCGGCGCCGACGTTGCTGGCGGAGGCGGCGGCGAGCTGGGGGCGGCCGGAGCTGCTGCCGCTGCGGCCTGCTGCTACTGCCGGGGGAGAAGAAGAGGGAGGCGGAGGAGGGAGCTGCGGGCGGCGGCAACGTCGTCGGCGGAGCTGGTGGGAGGCGGTGGCGCGGGCGGCGCAGCCTGGGGCGGAGCCAGGGGGAGAGGGCGGCGACGGAGAGGTGGCTATGGTGGTGGAGATCGAACGGGGGGGGGTTTTATAGGAGGGGACGGCGCCGGGCAAGGCGGGGGGGGTGGCGTCATGCGCCGGGCGACGCGGGCGGGTGGTTGCGGAGCTGGCGGAGCGGCGGGCGGCGCGGCCGACGGGAGCGGAGCGGGGAACGGGTCAGGCGGGGGAGAGGGCTGGGGAGCGGGTCGGGGTCCGGGCGGGTCGGGTTCAAGCCCCTGATTTTTCAAAAATATTATAATTAGGATTTTTCACAATTTTCTGGAATTTTCTGGGAATTTTCTGTAATTAAAATCAGGGTTTTAAATTATTACATGATTTTTAATTGATAATAAATAACATTAAAATATTATAAAAATAATATTTTTGGGTGTAAAATGAAAAACTAGACTTAGGGTAATTTTTCTGGATTTTTCTGGACCTCAGACCTATTTTTAAATGCCTAAAAACTATTTTTATTAATTAATTAATTATTTAAATTATTTATTTATTTATTTATTATTTATTTCATTTTCTTTTCTTTTCCCTTGGGCCGGCCCGGCCCATTGGACCGGCCCGCTAAGACCAGCCCAGCCCGACCGCTGCGGGTCGGATCCGGGTCCGCCCGCCCGACCCGGCTCCTCACCCGTGCCCGCCCGCTACCCCTCTCTCCCCTCCCCCGCAGCTGTTGACCGCGTCCTCCGCTCCGTTTCCGCCGGCCGCGCCGCCCGCCGCTCCGTCCGGCTCGCCCCGCGCAGCCCCGCGCACCGTGGCCACGACCCCCCCCTCATCCGCCTAGCCCGGCCTCCCCAGACCTCCCCTTCCCTTTAAAAGCCCCCCCCGAGAACCCCCGGCCACCTCGAACACCCCCTTGCCGGAAACCTAACCCTCGCCGCCGTACCCCGGCCGCCTCGCCCCAGCCCGCCCTGACTTCCGCCACGCTGCTCCTCCTTCTCCCCGCCGCTCTCCGCCAGCAACCGCCTCTCCCCTTCCCTCCACGACAGCCCCGCCGACGCCGAGCCGCAGCAGCCGCTCGAACTCGCTCCGGCGACCGCCGCCGCCTCCGCCGAGTTTGCCCCGCCTCGAGCCGGCCGTCCCCGAGCCGCCCTCGGCCTCCCCTCCGGCGTACCCCGGCCGGCCACCCACCGCAGCAAACCCTAAACCTAGCCCTAATTTTCCATTTTCGTGTCCGACACGATTCGGACACGTCTCGAACCTGAATTTTCAGGTCCCCTTCAGGTACGTGTATCTTTCGCCTCGTAGCTCTGTTTCCAATTCCGCAAATTGCGTTGGGAAGCCTGTATGACCCTCTCGGTGTCCGGATAAACTGTTCGGGACATCGCGACCTGTGGTGATCGCACACCGCGATCCAAAAACAGGAAAAACCAGACCCTGTTTTACCCCCGGAACTGAGTACGCTCCACCAAACGGGACGACTTGGTCGCGTGCGGTCTTCGCAGATACGTACGCACCGTCGATACGGACGTGTGAGATTTCGCGGAAGCTGATTCGGGTGTGCGTGCACACCGGAATCAACGCGTATCCGCGGACATCGCCCCGTATCCGGCTTTTCTGCAATTTACCCTAACTTCGTGCACACTCGTCAGATCGAGACGAAACTTGCGCCATCGGACTCGTAGCGATACGCTGGTCCTGTGGGTCAAGTTTGGTTCGATTCTGAGAACGTTGACGAAATCGCGTGTCGTGGGCCCCACAGGCCCCGCTCGACGGGCGATTTTGGGTTCGGCTCATCGGAATCCAAATCTGGAAGTTCCGTTGGGTTCGTATCAGTGTTCCTGACCTGTTGACACTAAGTTTGGTGAATTTGGAGACCTTTGACCCGGACGCGTTTTTCGGTGCAAAGCGGGCCCAACGGCGGATCCCGTTTTGACCCGAAACTGCCGTTTTTGCCCTTGTCTCCAAATTGGACCCAAGGACAAGCGTTTCTAGCTATTTGACATCTTCTGAGCATGATGGTAATGGCTATTTTAGCTTTTGGACTCATCTCTGGACTTTTCCCCCAAGAACCAATTTAATCAGATCCAAACAACAGGCAAGTACCTGCACTTCAAGTTAATCTTTATATATTGTGATAATTAATTCCCTGACATACATGTACCCTTGATGTTTACACCTAGTGTTAGAAATGTTGAATTTCATGTCTTGAATATTGGTAGTTCCTGTCTTATTTTTCATGTCGGGTGGGAGAATACCTAGAAGGCATGTAGTTTACCCTTTCCCCTGGATTGACTAATAGCTGTTGGTACACGACTGTCCATCAGCCGGATCTTGATTGAATTGTCTAATAGCCGTTTATGATGGCCGGATTAGCCTTATAAACCCCTACATGCTAACTATGTATTCTAAAAACAAACACAAGTTCACACAGATAGTTCTGGTCATGTTATATTTCTTGCTGGCTATTGTAGTTTCATTTCCTGTTTCATTTATTTCAGTTTCTCATATTCCTGTTTACAGCTAACTCTGAGATAATAATGTTCTGCTAATGCTGTTTCTTAACATGATATCCAATATTTAATTGTCATAAAATATTTAGTTTAATCTTGTCGTGCACTGTGTACTTTGCTCCTTTCCTGACTGGATCTGTTGTTTAGGCGATGATGAGAACCTTGCCCCCACCTATTATGGCCCCTATGAGGCAGCAGGTGATACAGCTGCAGAGCCAGTTCCCGCACAGGAAGCTACTCCTGCTGAGTAGTTAGCAGTAGTTATCTTAGTTTTGCCCTTTATCTTATTTAATCGGGTTTGTCCCCGATTCGAATATTGAATTTCTGTACTTAAATATTTGAATCTGTTGTTACATTTATTTCCAGTTGCAAATCTTAAGTTTTATTTCTCCTTATTATCTTGCCCATGTTGTTGTGAATGAGCTAGTTAGTAAATCTGGATTTGACCTAGACAGCGTACTACCGCCGATTCTGCGGCGTAGGCTGGACGTACCCACGCACTCGTGCCCGAATTTCCGGGTGCGGATCGTGACACGTTTTCATGGTGGCCCATGCAGGTCCTATCCTAAAATAGGGTAATACCCTAGGACAGGGTATGGAATAAAATTGAGGATTCTAGGAAAAGCTCATTCACAGTATAGCGTCCTTATTTCAATTCTTGATATCATTGCTGCCCAATTTTTTCTATCGCCTTTGATTTCCAAGTATTTCTATTCTGATCTTCCTATCCCTTAATCTTTCAGAATGGTCCAGACCAGGAACACGGTAGGAGGCACATCAGAACCAGCTGAGCAGAATGTGCCCGAGACTCTTGCACTCCCGCCGCCTCCATCTGTCCCGGCAGTTACCCTAGATGGGGCACAACTGCTAGGAGTGTTCCAGGGATTGGTGGAATCCCAGAAAGAACAGACTGCACTTCTGCGGACCAGCCTCTCAGAAGCTATTAAGTCCCAGGAGTCGCCACAAAAGAGGCCAGGAAGTGCCAAGGACTTCAAGAATCTAAGACCCCTGGAATTTTACGGAACTGAGGGCATTCTCTATGCCGATGAATGGATAGAGAACGTAGAGCAACTCCTGAAGACTGCTCGGGTCCCTGATGATCTCAAAGTAGAGTCTGCAAGCCTGCAACTGTTCGATATAGCTCGGACCTGGTTTAGAGACGAACCTCAACTATCTGCTCCCGACCTCACCTGGGAGGACTTCAAGAGACTATTCAAGGAGAAATTCTACCCCGAAGTGGCTCGGGAAGCTCTCGAAAGCCAATTCGAGAGACTGGAACAAGGTAACCTATCTGTTGATGAGTATACTGCTAAATTTAGCAGGTTAAGCCACTTTGCGGAGTACATGGTTCGTACCCCGGAGGACAGAGCCCGTAGATTCAAGAAGGGGCTATCTCCGGATATTCGCCTTGCTGTCACCACCAGCCGAGCTCGCACCTATGAGGAAATCTTAAACATGGCACAAGGCGTTGAGAGAGACATGGGGCATAAACTAAAGCGAGAAAGAGATACCGGAAATGCGGGACCCAACAAACGCCCATTTCAACAACAACAGCAGGGGGCCCCGCAACAAGCTCAGCGTCCTCTCCCTCGAGCTCCAGCACCCCAACACCAGGCCCAGGGACAGAACCAACAAGCTGCTGCTTGTAACTATTGTCATAGACCAGGCCATACTTGGCAAGTTTGCAGAAAGAGGCTAGGTGTTTGTCTACTTTGTGGATCACCAGAACATCGAGTGAGGGACTGCCCCACTGCTCCAGGACGCGGACAAGCTTACGTAATGACCGTGGAGAACGCGCAGACTTTGGGAGCAGCTAATGCGCGTAAGTGATTCGTAGATACTTTTTTCTAGTATTGTTTTCGTGCCTATTGGTTCGTGACCTCAGCCCCAACTTAGTCATTTTGAACTTGCTAAATACTTGGTATGCTTTTAAATTTGATAACTATAGAAGATTTTAGAGGTTGCTACTATGCTTACTATGTGTTATTTTGTGAACTTCAATAATTTGCACCTCCTTTTCATCATCATCTAGCGCACTTAATTTTGCCGAACTTGACTTATGCTGCTATTTTATAGCCTAGTTTTGCAAGCTTACCCTTTATCGGGCTTGTTCATGACACATGTATTATTGAGGCCTGATCAACCCCACTAATACAAGTGTCTACTCAGAATCAGTGTACTACGGTCTGATCAACCTTAGTGCATTTTGATTCGCACTTCGCATGACTACTTATGTGGATTGAGGTATAGTCGACTAGTCTACTTGCCCCCTAAATACGTCCGAGCACATCGTTTCAGCATTACCAGAATAGAACCTCGATCCCTAACCGCCTGACAATTCCCATTTGAATTCCTGAAAAACGCCTTGATCCCTATACCTCTGTTCTACCACCTCGCCCTTAAACTCTTTATTATTGATCCTCGTCTTTCCTCGTTTCAGAAAGACAAAAAACCTGTGGTTGGTATAAGTGATTTGTAGTGCTAGACATACCCCTCAGACCGGTCGAATTGATGATAACCCTTTATGACTAAGACAAGACCCTAGGTGCTGTGTTTTGTGTTGCAGACTTAAGGATTCAATACCATGATTTATTAAGTTGAGATCTAGCTTTACTAGTTGTACAGCCTTAGAGGATATGGGTAGAATTCTAAGTTGGGTAGCGACCGCAATGTCCACCTGAGAGAAACCCGTTAGACTATAATCAAGTAAGTTTGGATAGAGAGAACCCTACCATAATTTAAATTCGAGGACGAAATTTTTATAAGTTGGGTAGATTGTAAGCCCCCTGATTTTTCAAAATATTAAAATTAGGATTTTTCACAATTTTCTGAATTTTCTGGAATTTTCTGTAATTAAAATCAGGGTTTTGAATTATTACATGATTTTTAATTGAAATAAACAACATTAAAATATTATAAAAATAATATTTTTGGGTGTAAAATGAAAAACTGGACTTAGGGTAATTTTTCTGGATTTTTCTGGACCTCAGACCTATTTTTAAATGCCTAAAAACTATTTTTATTAATTAATTAATTATTTAAATTATTTATTTATTTATTTATTTATTATTTATTTCATTTCTTTTCTTTTCCCTTGGGCCGGCCCGGCCCATTGACCGGCCCGCTAAGCCCAGCCCAGCCCGACCGCTGCGGGTCGGATCCGGGTCCGCCCGCCCGACCCGGCTCCTCACCCGTGCCCGCCCGCTACCCCTCTCTCCCCTCCCCCGCAGCTGCTGACCGCGTCCTCCGCTCCGTTTCCGCCGGCCGCGCCGCCCGCCGCTCCGTCCGGCTCGCCCCACGCAGCCCCGCGCACCGCGGCCACGACCCCCCCCCCCTCATCCGCCTAGCCCGGCCTCCCCAGACCTCCCCTTCCCTTTAAAAGCCCCCCCGAGAACCCCCGGCCACCTCGAACACCCCCTTGCCGGAAACCTAACCCTCGCCGCCGTACCCCGGCCCGCCTCGCCCCAGCCCGCCCCGACTTCCGCCACGCTGCTCCTCCTTCTCCCCGCCGCTCTCCGCCAGCAACCGCTCTCCCCTTCCCTCCACGACAGCCCCGCCGACGCCGAGCCGCAGCAGCCGCTCGAACTCGCTCCGGCGACCGCCGCCGCCTCCGCCGAGTTCCGCCCCGCCTCGAGCCGGCCGTCCCCGAGCTGCCCTCGGCCTCCCCTCCGGCGTATCCCGGCCGGCCACCCACCGCAGCAAACCCTAAACCTAGCCCTAATTTTCCATTTTCGTGTCCGACACGAGTCGGACACGTCTCGAACCTGATTTTTCAGGTCCCCTTCAGGTACGTGTATCTTTCGCCTCGTAGCTCTGTTTCCAATTCCGCAAATTGCATTGGGAAGCCTGTATGACCCTCTCGGTGTCCGGACAAACTGTTCGGGACATCGCGACCTGTGGTGATCGCACACCGCGATCCAAAAACAGGAAAAACCAGACCCTGTTTTACCCCCGGAACTGAGTACGCTCCGCAAACGGGGCGACTTGGTCGCGTGCGGTCTTCGCAGATACGTACGCACCGTCGATACGGACGTGTGAGATTTCGCGGAAGCTGATTCGGGTGTGCGTGCACACCGGAATCAACGCGTATCCGCGGACATCGCCCCGTATCCGGCTTTTCTGCAATTCACCCTAACTTCGTGCACACTCGTCAGATCGAGACGAAACTTGCGCCATCGGACTCGTAGCGATACGCTGGTCCTGTGGGTCAAGTTTGGTTCGATTCTGAGAACGTTGACGAAATCGCGTGTCGTGGGCCCCACAGGCCCCGCTCGACGGGCGATTTTGGGTTCGGCTCATCGGAATCCAAATCTGAAGTTCCGTTGGGTTCGTATCAGCGTTCCTGACCTATTGACACTAAGTTTGGTGAATTTGGAGACCTTTGACCCGACGCGTTTTTCGGTGCAAAGCGGGCCCAACGGCGGACCCCGTTTTGACCCGAAACTGCCGTTTTTGCCCTTGTCTCCAAATTGGACCCAAGGACAGGCGTTTCTAGCTATTTGACATCTTCTGAGCATGATGGTAATGTCTATTTCAGCTTTGGACTCATCTCTGGACTTTTTCCCCAAGAACCAATTTAAATCAGATCCAAACAACATGCAAGTACCTGCACTTCAAGTTAATCTTTATATATTATGATAATTAATTCCCTGACATACATGTACCCTTGATGTTTACACCTAGTGTTAGAAATGTTGAATTTCATGTCTTGAATATTGGTAGTTCCTGTCTTGTTTTTTATGTCGGGTGGGAGAATACCTAGAAGGCATGTAGTTTACCCTTTCCCCTGGATTGACTAATAGCTGTTGGTACACGACTGTCCATCAGCCGGATCTCGATTGAATTGTCTAATAGCCGTTTATGACGGCCGAATTAGCCTTATAAACCCCTACATGCCAACTATGTATTCTAAAAACAAACACAAGTTCACACAGATAGTTCTGGTCATGTTATATTTCTTGCTGGCTATTGTAGTTTCATTTCCTGTTTCATTTATTTCAGTTTCTCATATTCCTGTTTACAGCTAACTCTGAGATAATAATGTTCTGCTAATGCTGTTTCTCAACATGATATCCAATATTTAATTGTCATAAAATATTTAGTTTAATCTTGTCGTGCACTGTGTACTTTGCTCCTTTCCTGACTGGATCTGTTGTTTAGGCGATGATGAGAACCTTGCCCCCACCTATTATGGCCCCTATGAGGCAGCAGGTGATACAGCTGCAGAGCCAGTTCCCGCACAGGAAGCTACTCCTGCTGAGTAGTTAGCAGTAGTTATCTTAGTTTTGCCCTTTATCTTATTTAATCGGGTTTGTCCCCGATTCGAATATTGAATTTCTGTACTTAAACATTTGAATCTGTTGTTACATTTATTTCCAGTTGCAAATCTTAAGTTTCATTTCTCCTTATTATCTGCCCATGTTGTTGTGAATGAGCTAGTTAGTAAATCTGGATTGACCTAGACAGCGTACTACCGCCGATTCTGCGGCGTAGGCTGGACGTACCCACGCACTCGTGCCCGAATTTCCGGGTGCGGGTCGTGACACGTTTTTATGGTGGCCCATGCAGGTCCTATCCTAAAATAGGGTAATACCCTAGACAGGGTATGGAATAAAATTGAGGATTCTAGGAAAAGCTCATTCACAGTATAGCGTCCTTATTTCATTCTTGATATCATTGCTGCCCAATTTTTCCTATCGCCTTTGATTTCCAAGTATTTCTATTCTGATCTTCCTATCCTTAATCTTTCAGAATGGTCCAGACCAGGAACACGGTAGGAGGCACATCAGAACCAGCTGAGCAGAATGTGCCGAGACTCTTGCACTCCCGCCGCCTCCATCTGTCCCGGCAGTTACCCTAGATGGGGCACAACTGCTAGGAGTGTTCCAGGGATTGGTGGAATCCCAGAAAGAACAGACTGCACTTCTGCGGACCAGCCTTTCAGAAGCTATTAAGTCCCAGGAGTCGCCACAAAAGAGGCCAGGAAGTGCCAAGGACTTCAAGAATCTAAGACCCCTGGAATTTTACGGAACTGAGGGCATTCTCTATGCCGATGAATGGATAGAGAACGTAGAGCAACTCCTGAAGACTGCTCGGGTCCCTGATGATCTCAAAGTAGAGTCTGCAAGCCTGCAACTGTAACTGTTCGATATAGCTCGGACCTGGTTTAGAGACGAACCTCAACTATCTGCTCCCGACCTCACCTGGGAGGACTTCAAGAGACTATTCAAGGAGAAATTCTACCCCGAAGTGGCTCGGGAAGCTCTCGAAAGCCAATTCGAGAGACTGGAACAAGGTAACCTATCTGTTGATGAGTATACTGCTGAATTTAGCAGGTTAAGCCACTTTGCGGAGTACATGGTTCGTACCCCGGAGGACAGAGCCCGTAGATTCAAGAAGGGGCTATCTCCGGATATTCGCCTTGCTGTCACCACCAGCCGAGCTCGCACCTATGAGGAAATCTTAAACATGGCACAAGGCGTTGAGAGAGACATGGGGCATAAACTAAAGCGAGAAAGAGATACCAGAAATGCGGGACCCAACAAACGCCCATTTCAACAACAACAGCAGGGGGCCCCGCAACAAGCTCAGCGTCCTCTCCCTCGAGCTCCAGCACCCCAACACCAGGCCCAGGGACAGAACCAACAAGCTGCTGCTTGTAACTATTGTCATAGACCAGGCCATACTTGGCAAGTTTGCAGAAAGAGGCTAGGTGTTTGTCTACTTTGTGGATCACCAGAACATCGAGTGAGGGACTGCCCCACTGCTCCAGGACGCGGACAAGCTTACGTAATGACCGTGGAGAACGCGCAGACTTTGGGAGCAGCTAATGCGCGTAAGTGATTCGTAGATACTTTTTTCTAGTATTGTTTTCGTGCCTATTGGTTCGTGACCTCAGCCCCAACTTAGTCATTTTGAACTTGCTAAATACCTGGTATGCTTTTAAATTTGATAACTATAGAAGATTTTAGAGGTTGCTACTATGCTTATTATGTGTTATTTTGTGAACTTCAATAATTTGCACCTCCTTTTCATCATCATCTAGCGCACTTAATTTTGCCGAACTTGACTTATGCTGCTATTTTATAGCCTAGTTTTGCAAGCTTACCCTTTATCGGGCTTGTTCATGACACATGTATTATTGAGGCCTGATCAACCCCACTAATACAAGTGTCTACTCAGAATCAGTGTACTACGGTCTGATCAACCTTAGTGCATTTTGATTCGCACTTCGCATGACTACTTATGTGGATTGAGGTATAGTCGACTAGTCTACTTGTCCCCTAAATACGTCCGAGCACATCGTTTCAGCATTACCAGAATAGAACCTCGATCCCTAACCGCCTGACAATTCCCATTTGAATTCCTGAAAAACGCCTTGATCCCTATACCTCTGTTCTACCACCTCGCCCTTAAACTCTTTATTATTGATCCTCGTCTTTCCTCGTTTCGGAAAGACAAAAACCTGTGGTTGGTATAAGTTGATTTGTAGTGCTAGACATACCCCTCAGACCGGTCGAATTGATGATAACCCTTTATGACTAAGACAAGACCCTAGGTGCTGTGTTTTGTGTTGCAGACTTAAGGATTCAATACCATGATTTATTAAGTTGAGATCTAGCTTTACTAGTTGTACAGCCTTAGAGGATATGGGTAGAATTCTAAGTTGGGTAGCGACCGCAATGTCCACCTGAGAGAAACCCGTTAGACTATAATCAAGTAAGTTTGGATAGAGAGAACCCTACCATAATTTAAATTTCGAGGACGAAATTTTTATAAGTTGGGTAGATTGTAAGCCCCTGATTTTTCAAAAATATTAAAATTAGGATTTTTCACAATTTTCTGGAATTTTCTGGGAATTTTCTGTAATTAAAATCAGGGTTTTGAATTATTACATGATTTTTAATTAATAATAAACAACATTAAAATATTATAAAAATAATATTTTTGGGTGTAAAATGAAAAACTGGACTTAGGGTAATTTTTCTGGATTTTTCTGGGCCTCAGACCTATTTTTAAATGCCTAAAAACTATTTTTATTAATTAATTAATTATTTAAATTATTTATTTATTTATTTATTATTTATTTCATTTTCTTTTCTTTTCCCTTGGGCCGGCCCGGCCCATTGGACCGGCCCGCTAAGCCCAGCCCAGCCCGACCGCTGCGGGTCGGATCCGGGTCCGCCCGCCCGACCCGGCTCCTCACCTGTGCCCGCCCGCTACCCCTCTCTCCCCTCCCCCGCAGCTGCTGACCGCGTCCTCCGCTCCGTTTCCGCCGGCCGCGCCGCCCGCCGCTCCGTCCGGCTCGCCCCACGCAGCCCCGCGCACCGCGGCCACGACCCCCCCTCATCCGCCTAGCCCGGCCTCCCCAGACCTCCCCTTCCCTTTAAAAGCCCCCCCGAGAACCCCCGGCCACCTCGAACACCCCCTTGCCGGAAACCTAACCCTCGCCGCCGTACCCCGGCCGCCTCGCCCCAGCCCGCCCCGACTTCCGCCACGCTGCTCCTCCTTCTCCCCGCCGCTCTCCGCCAGCAACCGCCTCTCCCCTTCCCTCCACGACAGCCCCGCCGACGCCGAGCCGCAGCAGCCGCTCGAACTCGCTCCGGCGACCGCCGCCGCCTCCGCCGAGTTCGCCCCGCCTCGAGCCGGCCGTCCCCGAGCCGCCCTCGGCCTCCCCTCCAGCGTACCCCGGCCGGCCACCCACCGCAGCAAACCCTAAACCTAGCCCTAATTTTCCATTTTCGTGTCCGACACGAGTCGGACACGTCTCGAACCTGAATTTTCAGGTCCCCTTCAGGTACGTGTATCTTTCGCCTCGTAGCTCTGTTTCCAATTCCGCAAATTGCGTTGGGAAGCCTGTATGACCCTCTCGGTGTCCGGACAAACTGTTCGGGACATCGCGACCTGTGGTGATCGCACACCGTGATCCAAAAACAGGAAAAACCAGACCCTGTTTTACCCCCGGAACTGAGTACGCTCCGCCAAACGGGACGACTTGGTCGCGTGCGGTCTTTGCAGATACGTACGCACCGTCGATACGGACGTGTGAGATTTTGCGGAAGCTGATTCGGGTGTGCATGCACACCGGAATCAACGCGTATCCGCGGACATCGTCCCGTATCCGGCTTTTCTGCAATTCACCCTAACTTCGTGCACACTCGTCAGATCGAGACGAAACTTGCGCCATCGGACTCGTAGCGATACGCTGGTCCTGTGGGTCAAGTTTGGTTCGATTCTGAGAACGTTGACGAAATCGCGTGTCGTGGGCCCCACAGGCCCCGCTCGACGGGCGATTTTGGGTTCGGCTCATCGGAATCCAAATCTGGAAGTTCCGTTGGGTTCGTATCAGCGTTCCTGACCTGTTGACACTAAGTTTGGTGAATTTGGAGACCTTTGACCCGGACGCGTTTTTCGGTGCAAAGCGGGCCCAACGGCGGACCCCGTTTTGACCCGAAACTGCCGTTTTTGCCCTTGTCTCCAAATTGGACCCAAGGACAGGCGTTTCTAGCTATTTGACATCTTCTGAGCATGATGGTAATGTCTATTTCAGCTTTTGGACTCATCTCTGGACTTTTCCCCCAAGAACCAATTTAATCAGATCCAAACAACAGGCAAGTACCTGCACTTCAAGTTAATCTTTATATATTGTGATAATTAATTCCCTGACATACATGTACCCTTGATGTTTACACCTAGTGTTAGAAATGTTGAATTTCATGTCTTGAATATTGGTAGTTCCTGTCTTGTTTTTCATGTCGGGTGGGAGAATACCTAGAAGGCATGTAGTTTACCCTTTCCCCTGGATTGACTAATAGCTGTTGGTACACGACTGTCCATCAGCCGGATCTCGATTGAATTATCTAATAGCCGTTTATGACGGCCGGATTAGCCTTATAAACCCCTACATGCCAACTATGTATTCTAAAAACAAACACAAGTTCACACAGATAGTTCTGGTCATGTTATATTTCTTGCTGGCTATTGTAGTTTCATTTCCTGTTTCATTTATTTCAGTTTCTCATATTCCTGTTTACAGCTAACTCTGAGATAATAATGTTCTGCTAATGCTGTTTCTCAACATGATATCCAATATTTAATTGTCATAAAATATTTAGTTTAATCTTGTCGTGCACTGTGTACTTTGCTCCTTTCCTGACTGGATCTGTTGTTTAGGCGATGATGAGAACCTTGCCCCCACCTATTATGGCCCCTATGAGGCAGCAGGTGATACAGCTGCAGAGCCAGTTCCCGCACAGGAAGCTACTCCTGCTGAGTAGTTAGCAGTAGTTATCTTAGTTTTGCCCTTTATCTTATTTAATCGGGTTTGTCCCCGATTCGAATATTGAATTTCTGTACTTAAACATTTGAATCTGTTGTTACATTTATTTCCAGTTGCAAATCTTAAGTTTCATTTCTCCTTATTATCTTGCCCATGTTGTTGTGAATGAGCTAGTTAGTAAATCTGGATTTGACCTAGACAGCGTACTACCGCCGATTCTGCGGCGTAGGCTGGACGTACCCACGCACTCGTGCCCGAATTTCCGGGTGCGGGTCGTGACACATTTTTATGGTGGCCCATGCAGGTCCTATCCTAAAATAGGGTAATACCCTAGGACAGGGTATGGAATAAAATTGAGGATTCTAGGAAAAGCTCATTCACAGTATAGCGTCCTTATTTCAATTTTGGGGCATCATATTGAGAAAATATAACAAAAACTACCATGGTGCATTTAATGAACAATTTTAATTAGTAAATATAGATAATATTTTTTTGGGGGGAATAAAACCTACCACGGTGAAGCCTAACTTTTCTTATTATATAGTAACATGATATATTATGTTGTTCTATTCTTATTATTTGTGTTATTTACTGTCATGCCCCATTTCCGGGGGAACAAACGTCCTTGTATGGCCGTGATGCCGCGCGAGCCTAAGTTGCACCTGAGTAAGACAAGCACATAAAATGGCTGATTAAAACTAAGCCACAGAGTCGCACAGATAGTCTCCAAGCAGCGGATAAGAGTAAACACAAGTGTAACATAAAACAAAGCTCTTTATTGACATTGGAACATATTACAAGCGGCGCTAGGCCGAGATTATAAGTCGCTCTAGCGCTCTCTCTCTCAAAACAACAAAATGTGTCAAGCGGCTTTATAATTTTGGGGATGATACATAGACGATGCTCCAATATATTATGTCTTATATATGTACTTCATCTCCAGCCGCAACGCTCCAAGGCTCCAAAGCGAACTCCACGCCTTAGCGCGCACGAAGGCACTCAGCACCGAACGAGGTACACCCGTACCCTATAAGCAATCTGGTGGGTTATCAGTACATTGAATGCACTGGTGGGGATGCTTCTCCTCCACTCAACGAAACCAAACACTTTCATTATGTTATGTGCACGCTATCATTATGTTGTCTTACTAGTCTTACCTTAGGGTCAGTTTCATGACATGCGATATAAAGCCTAACTCGTGTTGCGAATATCAAGTGTCGCATAAGATATGAGTAGTACGACGTGACTTATCATTCGTCCTTCCTTGTCCAAAGATGAAGCCAAGTTGTCACTCTCCGTTCCCAATATACGTATTTGGAGCATAATTTTTTTTTTCTTGCTAGCGTAGTTATATGTTGTAGAGAGGCGACCCATTATTTGGTTCACTTGGATCTTGGGTTATTTGTTTGGTTTGGTTTTATCGAGAGTTGAACCCATGGTCCAAACCTCAAACCCTCTATATATAACCCAACTTCACTCTCTCTCCCTCATTCTATCTCTTCCATTCTCTTTCTTAGGTTTTTCTCTCCCCCTTTATAGGCAAGTACATCTTGCAAGAAATGGAGAAACCCTTTATATTTTTGTTCCATTATGTTCCTTATATGATTTTTCGTGCATTAGAACTTGGTATTTTTGGATTCGGTGGATGGATTAGTGTAGATCTAAGTTTTAAGTTTTAGGGTTTTTCTTGGTGTTCTTGAGTATTCTTGGGTTTTGATATTTTAAATCTTAATTTTTTTCAAAAACTCTTTGTTTTATGTTGATGAGAACTTAATTTTGTGTAGTTTAGAACTTTACTTTGCTGGATTTGGACATCATTTGAGGTTTCTTTGGAAGAAACAAAATCTTATTTTTGAGCTTTTGGCCATGGCCGAAAAGCTGCTGTGGTGGAGACGAAAGAGTGTTATGCGGCACGAAGTGCTATGCGGCATGGACTTCTCGTCTCGAGTCAGGATGCAGCCAACCTTGTTGGACGCATGACTGAATTTGCCATGCGCCCTTGGCCAAGTGCATGAACTTGAAAGAATAAAATTTTACTAAGTTCAAAAGATTTCATGCGGCCAAGTGTGCATGCGGCCCCGAGGAGCATGCGGCCTAGTCGACCATGTGGCCAGGAGCTATGCGTCCCACTCCTTCTGAACGCATAACTTCTGACTGACTCGGCACGACTTTTTATAATTTATCTTTTTTCTGACACACTTTTATCACATGTCACATCAGTCACTTTTCTGACTTGACTTGACTTGCATTTATTGTTTGTCACATCAAATATTTTTCGAAGAGTGGACTTGGCTCTGCTCATACGGCCTGTTGGTTCATGCGGCCCGTTTGGTCATGCGGCCAACTGACTCATGCGTCAACTGTTCCCATGCGTCCACTTTGACACATATTTGGTTTAATTGTTTCCGTTTGATTAAATGATTGTGATGCTATGTGTTAACTTAGAAATAAAATTATTTGACCCAGATGTGACCACATGCTATATGACTAAGCACCTGGCATGAGCCTATAGATATGGCCCTACATGTACTTACTTGCTGATTAGGCTACCTTCCTGGATCACCTTATTATACGTTGGACAGAATAAGGGGCATAGTTCAACTCGAGTGAATGTCTGCAATCCCGGTCCTTGATTGGTTTAAGGATTGTGGACCTGATCTCGAGGGATTCTCGTACTACTCTTATTTTATCTATCGTTATAATAAAGTAACAAATTATTGCGACCATCATTAGCTGGTCCTATCCTGAATACATTGCTATTTGATAACTGGTCCACAACCTTGATACTAGAACTTGTTTTTGCCATGACTATTGTATCCGTGCTGATATACTTGATCACACTAAGAGTGCTACTTGATATATAGTGAGCCATCATGCCACACACACTTGCTATATGATATACGTAATTATTTTCTTGCACGGATCTGATAGTTGGACAGTGACATTAGCCGTGGTTAGAGAGTATTAATTATTGCATCATACTTGGGTGAATCAAGATTTAGGAGACAATGTGGATTCGTATCAAGAGTGCCCGTACTTAAAGTGCGATATTTAGGAAGAAATATTCATGTGACCACGACATGAGATTCTAAATCACCTAGGGTTAACTAGGCAACTTAATTTGTAGAGCATTGGAAGAGAACGATATCTCGAGATCGTGAATGTCGAACCACCCTAAGTTACCTGGGAGTAAAGGCTAGCCACCATGAATACTGTATATCATCCGCATTAGTGGAGTGCAATATCTGACTCAACTATAAGCCGAGCCAGTATCTTTCCTATAGAAAGCCTGGAACTGCTACTGATTATTAATTTAGCTCTGGGCCCTTGTAAGAGACTGGTGCATCATTTATTCTTGCTTGTATATCATTGGTTCAACTAGCCCTGCTCGATTATGGCACGATCTGAGGATACTTATATAATACATTACTGGGATAACCCAGAGATCACATATCAAGTCGTAACACATATTTGGCCGTTAAATCTATTTTGGTTAGAGAAGTGGACCGTTGTGGCATGAAAGTTCAACTCATGTCCTTGTTTGGTTGTTGAGTTGCGTTGTTGTGTTACAACTGGACACAGATCGAAGATACCTATTATCACTATATTATTTTACTTAATATTGTATCCCTGTTTGTGTATTGTGCCTTCGGTTGCATGAAATTATGGACATAGACTGTCGTGGCATGATAGTTCAACTCATGTCCTTGTTTGGTTGTTGGGTTGCGCTACTATGTTACGATAGCCTGTGGACTGGAACTATGACACATAATTATTCTAGCTGGACCTTAATCAAGGGACATATTCTATCTTGATATGATATGGCACTTCCTGTCCTTATTTGGTGAAGGGATGTCGTGTCATGTCATGGATGTGACATAAGCCATTGATTTTTGGTTTATGTATCTCATGCTATAAAACTGGTTTTGTTTCTTCATTTCGTGCTTTCTTGTGGTACTTGCTATTTGGGTCTGACCCCACTAGTTTTGCATGGCCATGTTTAGAGCCAGCACCTGAGGATCAAGCATATCTCTCCCTCACTGATGGCATGCACCAGAAGGATGGCTGATGAGGGTCACGAGTGGGTTCCTTCATTCACTACTCGTCTTTTATAAACTATAATCTTTTGGGCATTTATCCAAACGACACCTGTTAGCCGGATAATCTAGACACTAGTTTCCTACATGACTGTAATATATTCAGAGTGTAGCTGACTCACTGTCATGTATAATTTTGATTGTGTATCTGACATATCACTCGTATTTGTTAGATCTCTAGAATATTTTGATGCGGCATTGGGGACGCTTTACTGCTTATTCGGAAATGTTCTATGTTATTTCTACTTGTTTGAATGATTGAGATATATAAATTCTTGACCCTAGAAGATTTGATTGTAGTATGCACCCCCTTATCTCTAGACAACCTTAACACATTATGGGTTGCTTTGGTATTTCGCAAGGTGTGGTTGGTTGAGTCATTCTTCCGCTCTCCAGTATTATGGATCTGGGATGTGACACAAGTTAACTAACACACACACACACACACACACACACACACACACACATATATATATATATATATATATATATATATATATATATATATATATATATATATATATATATATATATATATATATATATATATATATCATGAAACGGGGAGACAACTGTGGAACTTAAGTGTCTTGATCGTGTTCCTGCCACATGCATTTTACGTTTGAACTATATAGTGAACCGTGCCTTCATTCTGTGAACATACATATGTGCCGTCCATCCATTACTTGGATTAATTAACGACATGCACGCTAAGTGCCGTGCATACGTTACTTGCCCAAGGTCCAATGACTCGTACGCGGATTACCGCTAGCGAGCGGTCATTCTCACCACGAGCCATTTGGACGATAGCTTGGGCAGACGATGCCACTTGCAGCACTGGGTATAGCTAGCCCCCGCTACAAGCCCCTACCTTCCCAGAGCTGATGTTGCTAGCTGACTATCCTGGTTCCGCCTAGGTCGAATCGGGACCAGTGCAATAGACAGTCGTTCGTGTAATACCTCGCTCTGTACGGTACGTTACGCTCAGTTAGATTGGAACAAGATATTGGGTTGGTTGCATTTCAATAAGTCGGATTTGTGAACAAGTATTTATTCGAATTTTTGTTTTATGTGCAGGCTTATACGTGGGAGTTTCTGAGGTCGATAATTTGTCCCGATGCGGGCAGAAGCATGGAGTCGTACATCGTGCAATAAAATCAGTGGATTAGTTCAGAGCGATGCAGATATAGCGAGACTTAGCGATGGTGCAGTCTTCTTTGAATTCGCTCGGATCGAATGATTGAGAAGCATGACCTGCTTGCATGGTTATACCGGTTAAGTAAATCGTACTTCGCATCAAACCACAGAATTGTGGATAGGCTGTATCGACTCAAGTGATGCAACAAGTTGTGTCAACCCGACAGAACGACTAGGCAGATGAGTATAAGGTGGGCGGGCCCTGACTCTTCTTCTCTACTCTTTCATGCTTAAAAAAATACATTAGTTGCGTGCTATCGATGTGCATGGTTTGGAGAAACACAAGTCGGAACATATATTGAACACTAAGAATAGAACATTGAAATAATGTATATCGAGGCGTGCATCAAGCGCACGAGTATCAAATGGGAATGCTTGGTCAAGCAAGGTGAGCAGTTGTGGCACAACGTCACGGAACCGCCAGTAGGCGAGAGATGGAAACGTGCATCCTGCACGAGAATTATAAGAATGCTTCATCAAGCGAAGCGTGCAGTTGCGGTTCAAAACCATGCAATTGTGTCAGAAGGGGGTATGGTGCCTATGGAACAATCAAAAATAGTATGGTGCCCCAGAGTATTTGGTGACTAAGGGTCGCCACGGAACAATGATTCAGAGGACGAAAGAGATGGTAGAATTTAGTGGAGCGAGTAGACTTGTTCCTTGATCGTACTTACAAACGAAGAGGCACTGGAGTATATTGGGGCAAGAAGACTCGTACCTCACCGTACTTACATTTAAATAGTTGCATGGATAATGATCATGGACTGCCCGTGCACGGGCTTAGATATTTTCTCAAATGGTATCTGGGGCACCGAAACCTATTCGACCTAGGGTAAAATGATGTAAACATGCTACGACTCGGGGTATGGCGTGACTTCCAACGGGTTTGCTACCTAGAGTTGGAATGATCATCTCATACCATAGAAACAACATTGGGGACCTCAGGTCAACTTGGATTGAGAGGATACACCACTAAAGATTGTGGCTTTCGGAACCTCTAGTGGGCTCGCAACTCGACTGAGAGAGTGTACCAAAATATCAAGTAATAGTCTAATGTGACGCTCGTGTCGTTAGAGACCTTCATATTAATAAGCTATGGTGGGCTATCGAACGTTTCAGGTAGTAGGATGAATGTCACCTTGCATCGAGCAAGAGTGTGCATATGCAATATTTTTAGAGTCGCTATTATGCGAGGTGACTGAACGAGTTTCATGCGTTACGGACGTGATAAGAATATAACATGCTTAGCTATCGAGATGACCGGATATAAAAAGTTTACTTAGCGATGCGATCGAGTATTGTAGAAGCACAAAAATCATGCAGGCCGCATAAAACTCATGCCTCTTCAGAATGAAAGCAGGCCGCAAAGAGCCACATAGAGCCAATGCGGCTCGAACAACCAAGGAATGAGAAGTAGCATAATAAGATCCCATGTGGCTTGAACAACCATGAAGTAAGGGGCCACATAAGATCTTCTGACATGACATTCAATTCCCGTCAGAAGTGCTGACACACCACTCATCACCCCGAGTGTCTCGAGAATCGTGAAAGAGACGACGACTCATAGAAATATGCAAAGTCACATAAGTGCATTAATAAGTTCGTCAGATGTGCCTTGCTACGTGTTCCTTCATATACGACTACGGTCCTATGCGACCTTGTCATTATACGGCCAAAGTGTCCAATTGACCAAGGCCAGATGAGTTTTCGTATACGGCCATAATGTCATGTGGCCAAAGTATCCATAAGACCAAGGACAAATGAGATCACATATATAGCCAAGACGTTATGCATCCATGATGTTATGCGGCTTTCAACTTGCAAGATCTGTCCGTTATAGTTATAACCGAAAAGATCTTCAAACAATCAGTGTCCGTTATGATGACTCTGCTGGGGACATCCTTCTACTATGTTGAGAAGGTCATGATGCATTTCGACGCGTCGAAGCTGGGTTTGACCCAGAAGATGATGGTTGTACGCTTCGACCAGCAAGTCTTTGAGGAAATGCTCTATGGGGGTGGCACTTTACCCAGGCTGGCAAAGCCTAAGAGGACCCGCAAGACATGGGTTGCAAAGTACGTTGTGCTTCACCTAACTGCTGAGCATGCACTCCTCGTCTCTCTTCCTGTTGCTGAAGACGCACATCGCGTATCTACCCAAGCTGCCTCTAGTTATGCGGCAACCTTGGCTTAGAAGAAAGGTGCTCACCACCCAAACTCTGGCAGAGGAAAATACTACGATGCCCAAAGTTCAGGTGCTGATACACGTTTTATACGTCCACAACAGAGGCCGCATAAGAAAGACTATGCGAAACCGGTCGGCAACTGCAGGCAGATGGCCGTATGCGGCTAGGACAACAACAGAAGCTCATCTTCGATCGAATCTCACGCAGCGCTGTCTCCATGGGCCATGCTGAGAAAGGAAAAAAAAAATCAAATTTGGATTCTTCATACTATGCACCGGTACGTGTTAGAACGAGGAAGTCTAGGGCAGTGTGAGATCGCCTAGCTCAAGCGACTGCTCATCCGGCAGACCGTCAGCAGGCACGCTAACTGTTATGCATGCTCATGATGGAAAGCTATACAAAACTGACCCATGTGTCCAATCCGCAGCGGCATACAGACATGATCGGTCTCTAAAGTCTTCGACTAACGACCCGGGGAAGGTTCTTGTACGAACCCCAAGCCAGGAAGCAAAAGCAACGCCCATAAACCAATATACTCGGTCTACCCATACTCATAACGAGGGTGTAAAAGTGAAGAACCCCTCAGTCGACTTGCGCAACGAGATCGATCACAAGTGCAAAACGAGGGAAATAACTATGGCATGGGAGGTATCCTCTCCAGGACGTCATTGTGCCAACATCGTCATCAATTGTTGTTGTGCTAAGATAGCAGTACCTGCTGATAGCCAGTCGACTTTTCAATGACTGCAACTAAGAGCACCCATTTGGCAACCTTCCGAAGAGCAGGTGCAACTACCGGAGGAGGAGATGCTCTTCGCCTCGTGTTATTCTGCCTGGAAATCCCCCTCCACAAGGGGAGGCCAAAAATTCAGCATCTCCAATCCCCCACTCTCGGTCAGTGGGTCGAGATGACAGGACCAGGGAAGGCAAACAACAGTACCTACATAAGGAGTTTTTTTGGGCACCCACTCAAAGAAGAAATTGTCATCGGTTGTGGGTAGTTCTTCCTCGAGATCCCAGACAGCTTTGTAAACTAGGGTTAGCAAACCTCCAGGACTCTGCAACAACCCGACATTCCAGAGGAATAAAGATCCATAAAGAACAGACGCTGTGAACCCTGGGGCTAGCCACTCTCATATAAAAGAATCAGCTTCCTACTCTTGGGGTAGTATTCCCTATGATTCTGAAGAGGATGTAACACTGCCAACTTTCCCTGAGGATCACCCACTACAAGAGTCCGAGGCAAAAAGTGTAACATCTACCATCTATCCACTTCTTCCCAAGTCAGAACTGTATACATGACAGTAGACAAGCACAGAGGCCCCAGCGATCGACAATGTCTCGAGATCCTCGAGGCCATGATGCAGACCGTGAGTGCATCGATGCAAGCCTTGACCCAGACGACGTTGGAGATCAAAGCAAACATGGCATCCCAACCAGCAAGGGCCTCTAGTCAAGCAAGCCTGGACCCCGGGACCAACGGGAATTCAAATGCAAACCGCTCCACCCACTGGCAATAATCATCTCCAGTCCAGATCGTCTGCTCCTTCCGCCGTCGATGAAGCCCATAAAGCAATACGGGAGGTACGAGAACTCATGTCCCGCCTAGACTTAATAGGAAATCGGGACTCACTGCATGAGCTCGGGATTCGACAACAGTATCCCCTCGAGTGGAGATATATAACATACATGCCCAAGTACAAGCCCTTTGATGGGAAGACATTTCTCCGTCAATACATGCGTTACTTCGAGATGGCAACATGGCATCTGTCTCGCAACGATGCCCTCCTCACCAAGCTCTTTGTTGGGGCATTGTCTGGAGTAGCCTTCGATTGGTTCTGCAGCCTCTAAGACAATTGTATTTTGTCGTTTGACGATCTCAAAGGTCTTTTTCTTGCTCGATTCTACGATGAGAGAAATGACATGATGATGTCCTCTCTAATGGACATCACACAAAAAGAGAAAGAGTCTATACAGGAGTACATAGAGCGGTAGGCAATGACGCTTAAGTTACCCTCCGATAATCTTGAGTCCACGTTGATGGACACATGCCAGAGAAATCTCCTTCCCACAGTCAGACTCTGGATGAGCGACTCTTAGTTTAAAGACCGGAAGACGTTCATTATAAATATTGTCGATATTGAGAAGAAAGTGAGGGACGCCCGGCTTTTGAGAATACAAATTCCCATCACTGATGATAAAGAAAAATATCCTTACAACAACAACCATAACAGCGGCAATACCGCCCGGGATGGCAAGGGAAAGCAGGCCTTTGTCGCCAATATAACCAAGAAGTCCGAGCAAAAGCCCACAGAGGCTCCAAAATCGAAGAAACTTATTCTTTCAAAGATGATGATGTCATGGCAATCTTTGACGTGGTAATGAAAGAAAACAAGCTTCGACTCCCCGACGTCAAGTGCCCTGATGAGACAGTCAATGTGAATAATTCAAAGTAATGCTACTACCACCGATACGTCAACTATGCGAAGCAAAATTTCTATATACTGAAGCGGTACATCCAGCATTTGCTCAATACCAAGGCCCTTACTTTGGACTTTGATAACAAATTTATTGCCGCTAACATGGTATCTCTCCAGTTCGATAACTTTCCGACAACGGAAGCCCAAGACGAGTGATCCCGATCCCCAGGGCAACAATGGAGGTTGTCAATCTTCCGCCATCTCGTGACCAAATAGCCGGGCTGATACCTCTCACCACATCATGGGGGGAGGTCATATGGGTTCATCCAGATCTTGCTCCAGACTTGATGCAACAGACATCACCTTCCGCCACCAAGTCCAAGGGCAAGAAGTCCAAGTTATGCTACACGGTTTTTCTTTCTCCTGAAGAAGCTATAACAGGAACAATGAGGTCAGGCCTGACATACCAATGAGAATACGATATCCCTGGCGATGGTACGCTCCCAACCGCCACACCTAAAATGTCCTATCCGGGTCTATCCCATCCTCCGACAGTGGACAAGTCCAAGCAGAAAGAAACTCGCTTTGACAAACTGCTCCACAAAGAGGCTTCTCAGGGGCTGGAGAAGCCCTACAAGTTCGACATCTTGGCATAATTGGCCAATACTCCAACGAAGTTGTCACTATTTGAGCTTTTCTGACTCTCTGAAGATACTCGGGTTGATCTGAGTGAGGCATTGCAGAATGTCGACACCAACTTGGCGCAGGTCAAGCCACCAACTGAGAATCATGTCGCATGCCTCCACTGCAATAATATGATGGAGGCGATACCCAACATCATGTTCACGCAACAAGATATGTTGCTAAAGAACAATAGGTCATTCTCTGTATTACACTGGGTATGTAATACCCTATTCCGCGAAAAGGTATAACACTAAAATTATAGATAGATCAGACCAATGGAATACAAGTGGTGCGAGAAATTGAGATGCTTGGTGTGAGGATATTTTATTTCTTAACTTTGCCAGATGGGATATCTTATGCGACGTAGTTTGAATGTATGATTATACCAAGTTAGAAGATCCTGCATCATGTCAGATCATTCTTAAGGGATCGTAGGCGAATGTGGGATCATGGCATAAAAATAATATTTATATAAGTGAGTGGATATGTTCCTTCTTCTCTACTCCTTCATGCCCTAGTAAAATTAATGCTAGTGTTGCTTTGTTATATGTCATAACTATATGTTTCTCTAGTCCACACAATAATAATTGTTCGATATCGCAAGTTGTAGACGTTGAAATAACAAACAAAAAAGTACAAGAAGATCCTAGGCGAAAGATCTAAGTACAATATTTTGATCTGGGTAGTGACGATGGACAAAGAATGCTGTGGCGACTCCTTTACTCCATTGACGGTCCGATGAGGAAATGATGATGCTCTTATTTCTTCTCTCTCCTGAGCTTGTGTGCGTTTATGTAGCTAGCCTGGAGGGTTTGTAGGGTATGCTACCCTTGCTATTTATAGTCATCGTATTGACGGACTATCGATACCGCATATGGCTCTGCTTGGTGGCCGCATAGGACTTCTTCAACAGAATACAGTTGTAACCGCAGTCGTATGCTACGGACAGGCTGCCATATAGTTTGGGTTAGTATATGTTTATTGAAGAGATCTCGGGGTTGTTGCGTACGTGACTTGGTCAACTGGAAAGTTAGTCAGCGCTGACTGTGCGAGAAATCGTCTTCGGTTGTAACAGAAAAATCCTGTGAGTCGACACTCGCATAACATCTTGGCCACATATTATCGTGGATGCATACGTATTCACATTTGGCCTTGGTCATCTGGGCGCTCTGGCCGCATGTTGACGAGGCCGCATGTAAACTTTTGTCTGGCCTTGGTCGAACAGACACTTTGGCCGTATGGCATTGTGGCTGCATGCAAGCCCTCGTCTGGCCTTGGTCGGATAGACACTTTGGCTGCATGGCATTATGGCCATATGCAAACTCTCGTCTGGCCTTGGTCGAATGGACACTTTGGCCGTATGGCGTTGTGGCCGCACGCAAGCTCTCGTCGGGCTTTGGTTGAATGCACACTTAAGCCACATGGTGACAAGGCTGCATAGGGAGTAGCCGCATATGAGAGAACACGTGGCATGGCACATCTGATAAGGTCATTAATGCACTGATGTGACTTTCTGTCTATCTTTTCTTGAGATGTCGTCTTTCACGAATCATGAAGCGTCGGTGTGATAAGTGATGTGTCAGAGTTTGACAGTCATCGACTACTTTGTCAGGGGTTTTTATGCGGCCTCCCTGCTCTGCGATCATTCAGGTCACATAGAGTATACTATGCGGGTCCTTGGTCTTTGGTTTGACCAGTACGCATGTAGCTTCTCTACGGCTTTGTTTGTTCAGGTCGTATGTGGCGGCTCTGTGGCTTGGTTGTTCAGGCAACATGTGGCTTCTCTGCAGCTTGGTTTGTTTCGGCCACATGTGGTTTATCTGCAGCTTGGTTTGTTCATGCCGTATATGGCTTCTCTCCGACCTAAACTCTTGCCGCATACTGATAGCATGCGTCCATTTTGTTGGACGCATGAATGCTGATTTACACAAGTGTCCATGAATACCTTGTACTTTCACTCACTGAAAGAATGAGAAATACGCTAAATCCAAGAGACAACCCATGCGACACCGACACTCATGCGGCCTGGAGAGCATATGGCCACTATTTTCCTTGGACGCATGGCTCTGAACCGTTGGCATATATTTTTATGATATTTGTCTTTTCTCTTTGACACACTTTATGTCATGACCCAGTCCAAAAATACGTAGGGACTAGACACGTGGCAATGGCCAGCAGCACACACCAATAGGAAAATCTAATTTAATGGACCCATTAGAGTATACTTAAGCTGTAAAACAACATTAAAGGTCCATGATACAAGTCACAGTCTAATTCTAATCTCATCCACAGAAGATAATTATAGTTCAAATATCAGAATAATCAATATAAAATATAAATCAACAAGTCTCAATAAAATATCCCGGGGAACAACCCGATAATGAGTTTAATACAGAAATCCTTGAGACATGAATAGAGTATCAAGAATAGAAATGACTGAGTATATAAAGCAAATACTCAGGAGAAATCTTCTGGCATCACCTCGTCCTCTGGTATTGGTACTGCTCCAGCGTCTGCTCATGTCTCGTATACCTCAGGGTAGATCTCCTCTGCTATACCTGGGGACATAATCTGGATTCCAGGTCCTCGGGGGACATAGCAAGGTACAAGAATAACTCAAGCCAAATAAATGCAGTATATAAAAATGTATCAATAGGGCAAACTATATAACCAGCTAAGTGATATGCAAAATGAGAGCATCACTAGAACTCCGGCTGAGACTACTACAAGCTCTGTGTCGGGGAGCCGGTGGCAGTTATACTATATAGTTATACTTTATAGTGGGCCTAGCACTATAGTGGCTACGACACCATAATTAATATATATATAAAATCAGCCTATAGCATGTGTGTCTCTCCCCACCTAATATAATCACACGTCTCATGTCCATGACACGCAAGATCATATCTAATTCAACAAGTCATATGATAGCTATGCATATATATAAAGTCTATGTCACGAATCCTGTAAGCCTATACAGAATTACCATGAATACTCAGGAAAGATTCTATCCCATAAACAGTGTCAAGTTTCCTATGGTATTACGTACTTGATAATGCAAGCACGAAAATGTATAGGGTCGCGATATCAACTCTCTAGTTGACGTTACACGACTCTGCGTACAGCGTCGACACCCGAATATTATTTGGATATTAAGTAATGTCACACGGTCCTAGGTTGAACATATACATCACATAAATAAATCAAAAAAATAATATAAAACAAGTACTGCAAGTTTGGCAAGGTACACTTGCCTGGGATTTGATTTCCAACAGTTGCTCCTATATCAGCGGGATCTTCAAGTACTCCTCCAGATGCTAAAATAGACATTACCATCATGCTCAGAAGATATGAAATAGCTAGGATTGACTATCCATAAGTCCAATTTGGACACAGGGACAAAATTGACAGTTTCTGGTCAAATTGGGGTCCATTTGTAGCCCACTTCGCACCAAAAAATGTGCCAGAGACAAAGTTCTCCAAATTTGTCAAACTTAGTGTCTACAAATCCAGAACGACAATATAAACCCAACGGAATATCCAGAACTGAATTCCGATGAGCCGATCACAAAATCGTCCGTCAAGTGAAGCCGTAGGGCCTGCGATACGGAATTTTGTCAACATTCTCAGAATCGAACCAAACTTGGGTCACAGGACCAGCGTATCGCTATGAGTCCGATGATGCAAGTTTTGTTTCAAAACGAGGATCACACACAAAGTTACAACGAGTTTCAAAACAGGCCCGATAGGGGGCGATTTCGACAGATACGCGTTGATTCCGGTGTGCACACACATCCAAATCAACTTCCGCAAAATTCCACACGTCTGTATTGACGGTGCGTACCTTTCGGTAAAATTCGTACACGGCCAAGTCGCCTCGTTTAGCGGGGCGCACACAGTTCAGGAAAATTTGGGTTTTAAATAACCAAGCTTTTGGTCTATTTTACCAGCGAATAAAATATAATCTACATCACATTAAAATAAACTAATTACAGGGTTTGAAACTTGGTTATATTATCTAAATTATTGTTCAAACAAATTTCATAATTATTAAATAGGTTGTACATAAAACGGTCGTGAACTTTCAAGTTCGGGCCAGGTTTCAAAGATCCAGAATTGGGAATATTTTTCTGTTTTTGCGTCGCAATTTGCGATCGACACAGGACGCGATACCCCAGTCTAATTGCACGGGGTTCGAGAGAGTCACGTAGCGAACATGTCGCAACACTCTGTTCAAAAAATGATACAATGAGGAGAGAGAAAAATTTACCGAAACGGAGAGTCAGAATCGACTATACGTCGTGTACACGCGGTGGCGCGGCGGCTGGTCGGCGGCGGGTGGCAGTGCTGCTTCGGCTGCTGTACTCTGCGCTGGCGGCGGCGAAGGTCGTCAGCGGGTCATCGGGGTCACAACGAGGGTCGCCTGGGTCGAGTTCATCCGGGTTGCCGTCGGGGAGGCTCGGATCTAGGGGTCGGGTGGCCGGAGTTGGCGGGGCTGAGGAGTCGTCGGGCTGCGGTGACCGTGGATGGTGATGGGTGTTAGAGGCGCCCGGAGCAGAGGTGGCCGGGGGAGCTAGGGGTCGCCGGAGGGAAGCTCGGTGGTTGGCGGTAGTGAAGTGGTGGTGGAAGAGACCGGATCGGTGCTCTGGGGTTTATATAGGGGATGGCGGTGTGGTGAACGGTCAGCCGGTGGCGAGGTGGTCGGTCATGGAGGGGAGAGGACGCGGCCGTTAGCGGCGACGAGGAGACGGTGAGACGCGGGAACGACTGCGGGTGAACGGGCGGCGGGGGAAGGCGGATCGGCGGAGGGGAAACGGCGGGTAGGCGAGGGGTTTCTCAGCAATTACTATAGCAGAGGGTAGGCGGGTTCGGGTAGGCGGGTTCGGGTGAACGGGTCCGGATCCGAATCCGCTAGGGTTTTGGGTTGGTTCGGTTCAGTTGGTTTAAACCGGTTTGGTTCGGTTCGGTTCAGGTTAATTTATTTAAAAATATTATTTTTAGGTGTTTAAAATTAGTTTTTGGGTCCAATAAATTCCAGAAATATTACACTATGTCTATTTATTTATTTTACACTCAAAAATATTCTTTTTATAATATTTTAATATTTAGTTTAGTACTTAAAAATATTTAATCCAGAAGAACATTTATAATAATTATTTAAAAATCACAGAAAAATCTCAAAAATTTATATTTTATTTTTTGAAAAATCTGGGTGTTTACAATCTACCATCCTTAAAAGAATTGCATTCTCGCAATTAAGAAAATATAACCGGTCAGAAAAGATGACGCGGTTGCAAGGCATGTTGGAAGCAAAACACAAAGGATAAAGAATCATGATCAAGGAGAAATCGAAGGATGATGGTTAAGCAAAACACATAGGGAAGGAATAAAAATATTTTCCTAAGCAATGAGAGATAAGTAATTCAAGAGTAAAGAAATCTAGTTAGAGCAAGGAAAACTACAGTTGGGTATCAAGTACTAACAAATTCAAAATACTAGGTTTAAGGCTAAGGAAAGGAATTAACAGACACGTGCTATGGCATTACTAGGAATAGATAGCTATGAATAACTTAAATCTTACGCGTATTCACTACTCCACGAGTCTGTGCGTCCTCCACTGTTATCGTAAAAGCTTGTCCGCATCCTTGTGGTGGTGCCCTCTGCTGTTGTTAGGCCTGCTAAAAAAGTGCTGCCTGGGTTGCCAAAGGTGGCCTCGGTGCTGGTAAAGCTTGTCGGTTTAACATTAGTTCTCCCTCTCGATGCTCAGGACAATCCTTGGCTAAATGTTAGTTGGATCCGTAAATCAAGCATAATCCAAACTTGTGTTTGCACTCGCTCTCATAATGGCCTCGCTTACCACAATATTGATATGTAGGTAGTATCTGCGGAGATGCTCTGGGTGGCTGGTGCATGTGAGATCTCTTTGCAGCTTCTCCCTGTGGTGCTCTGGCTAGTGCTGATGTGAAAGGCCGCTTCAGGCTGGACTCTTTTCTAGTAACGCGCTCCATGCATCGGGCTGTAACAAGGACGTCCGAGTAAGAAGTAGGTGCAACAGAGCCAATCAGTCTCTGTAGCTCAAAGTTTAGTCCGACGAAGAACTTCTCAGCCTTCTCATTTTCTGTCAGGATCAGGGTAGGGGCGAAGCGATTCAGACGAATGAACTCCGCATTGTATTCTTCCACTGTCATATTGTCTTAAGTGAGGTGATTAAACTTGTCCCGAAGTTCTGATCGAGCAATAGATAAAATGTGCATCTCCTGAAAGAGTCTAGAGAACTCTTCCCAAGTGACTCAGTCTAGTCCGAGCCATATATCCTCAGATAGCCACCAGTGATGTGCATTGTCCGTCAACTGCATCCGGACGACAGTCATCCACTGCTCCCTTGGAAGCTCAGCTGCTTCAAATTGGTGTTGAGTATTTGTGAGCCACTCATGAACTTCAGTAGAATCCTCCTTGCCAAAAAAGGTACGGGACTTCAGTTGGCGGAAATTGGTGATAGATCCCGTCGATGGCCGTCGAGCTGGTAGGTTCGCCTGCTCCAGTGCGGTCACTATACTATTTCTCAGATTCTCTGCCCCGTGACGCTGAGCCTCTTGATGAATCTGATGTTGGGCTTACATCATTGCGTAGATCATTTAAAATATCTGTTGTCCGTCTATAGGCTGCCCTTGTAGAAAAATAGGTATCAGTGGAGTAAACTACGGTGGTGGTGGAATATCGTCTTGCCGAAATCTTGAGGCATGCTGATTTGCTTGACTGCTTTGTTGTGCTGATTGACCTCCACCCACTAGTGTTACTTCATCTTCGTAGGTGACCACAGCACCTTGTGGTGTTCTTAAAGGAGTCTCATTGCTTGCTTGTGGTTCCATTACTCTGCATCCAAAATAAACTATAAAAGGCGCACAGGAGAATCAAGACAAGATGCAAGTCAAAAAATTAATTCGAATATGATATAGAGATCAAGAACGATTCAATCAAGTGGATGAGATCCTATAACATATCATATCCTATCGCAGGCTCACTCAGTTTCTTAGTTGAAACCAAAATAATTTAGTCGTTGACCTGCAAGGGCCACCAAAAAAACTATGTCACGCCCCAGTCCCAAAATACCTAGGGACTAGACACGTGGCAATGGCCAGCAGCACACACCAATGGGCAAACCCAATTTAATGGACCCATTAGAGTGTACTTAAGCTGTAAAACAACATTAAAGGTCCATGATACAAGTCACAGTCTAATTCTAATCTCATCCATAAAAGACAATTACAGTTCAAATATCAGAATAATCGATATAAAATATAAATCAGCAAGTCTCAATAAAATATCTCGGGAAACAACCCAATAATGAGTTTAATACAGAAATCCTTGAGACATGAATATAGTATCAAGAACAGAAATGACTGAGTATATAAAGCAAATACTCAGAAGAAATCTTCTGGCATCACCTCGTCCTCTGGTATTGGTACTGCTCCAGCGTCTGCTCCTGTCCCGTATACCTCGGGGGTAGATCTCCTCTGCTATACCTGGGGACATAATCCGAAATCCAGGTTCTCAGGGGACATAGTAAGGTACAAGAATAACTCAAGCCAAATAAATGCAGTATATAAAAATGTATCAATAGGGCAAACTATGTAACCAGCTAAGTGATATGCAAAATAAGAGCATCACTAGAACTCAGGCTGAGACTACTACAAGCTCTGTGTTGGGGAGCCGGTAGCAGTTATACTATGTAGTGGGCCTAGCACTATAGTGGCTATGGCACCGTAATAAATCTATATATAAAATCATCCTTTAGCCTGTGTGTCTCTCCCCACCCAATGTAATCACATATCTCATGTCCAAGACACGCAAGATCATATCTAAAGCAACAAGTCATATGATAGCTATGCATATATATAAAGTCTATGTCACGAATCATGTAAGCCTATACAGAATCACCATGAATACTCATGAAAGATTCTGTCTCGTGAACAGTGTCAAGTGTCCTATGGTATGACGTACTTGATAATGCAAGCACGAAAATGTATAGGGTCGTGATATCAACTCTCTAGTTGACGTTACACGACTCCGCGTACGACGTCGATACCCGAATATTATTCGAATGTTAAGTAATGTCATACGGTCCTAGGTTGAACATATACATTATATAAATAAATCAAGAAAATAATATGAAGCAAGTACTGCAAGTTTGGCAAGGTACACTTGCCTGGGGTTTGCTTTCCAATAGTTACTCATGTATCAGCGGGATCTTCAAGTACTCCTCTGGATGCTGAAATAGATATTACTATCATGCTCAAAAGATATGAAATATCTAGAATTTCCTATCTATAAGTTCAATTTGGACACATAGGCAAAATTGACAGTTTTTGGTCAAAGTGGGGTTCATATATGGCCCACTTCGTACCGAAAAATGTGACAGAGACAAAGTTCTCCAAATTTGTCAAACTTAGTGTCTACAAGTCCAGAACGACGATACGAACCCGATGAAATATCCAGAACTGGATTCCGATAAACCGATCACAAAATCATCCGTCAAGTGGAGCCGTGGGGCCTGCGATACGAGATTTTGTCAACATTCTCATAATCGAACCAAACTTGGGTCACAGGACCAGCGTATCGCTACGAGTCCGATGGCACAAGTTTCGTTTCGAAACGATGAGCACACACAAAGTTACAACGAGTTTCAGAACTGGCCCTATACGGGGCAATTTTGACGGATACGTGTTGATTTCGGTGTGCACGCACATCCAAATCAACTTCCGTAAAATTTTACATGTCCGTATTGACGGTGCACATCTTTCGGTAAAATTCGTATACGGCCAAGTCGCCTCATTTAGCGGGACGCACACAGTTTGGGAAATTTTGGATTTTAAATAACCAAGCTTTTGGTCGATTTCATCCGCGAATAAAATACAATCTACAATACATTAAAATAAACTAATTATAGGGTTTGAAACTTGGTTATATTATCTAAATTACTGTCCAAGCAAATTTCATAATTATTAAATAGGTTGTAAGTAAAATGGTCGTGAACTTGCGAGTTCGGGCTAGGTTTCAAAGATCCCGAATTGAGAATATTTTTCTGTTTTTGCGTCGCGATTTGCGATCGATACAGGATGCGATACCCCGGTCTAATTGCATGAGGTTCGAGAGGATCACGTAGCAAACATGTCACAACACTCTGTTCGGAAAATGACGCGATGAGGAGAGAGAAAAACTCATCGGAACGAGGAGTCAGAATCGACTATACGTCATGTACACGCGGTGGTGCGGCGGGTGGCAGTGCTGCTGCGGCTGCTGTGCTCGGCGCTGGCGGCGGCGGAGGTCGGCAGCGGGTTATCGGGGTCACGGCGAGGGTCGCCTGGGTCGAGGTCAACAGGGTTGCCGTTGGGGAGGTTCGGGATCTAAGGGTCGGGTGGCCTGAGTTGGCGGAGCTGAGGAGTCGTTGGGCTGCGATAACCGTGGATGGTGATGGGTGATGGGGGCGGCCGGAGGAGAGGTGGCCGGGGGAGCTAGGGGTCGCCGGAGAGAAGGTCGGTGGTTGGAGGTGGCGAAGTGGTGGTGGCAGCGGCTGGATCGGTGCTCTGGGGGTTTATATAGGGGATGGCGGGGAGGTGAATGGTCGGCCGATGGCGGTTGTGGGAGGTGGTCGGTCGTGGAGGGGAGAGGACGCGATCGTTGGTGGCGGCGGGGAGATGGTGAGACGCGGGAACGGCTGCGGGTGAACGGGCGGCGGGGGAAGGCGGATCGGCGGAGGGGAAATGACGGGTAGGCGAGGGGTTTCTCAGCGATTACTGTAGCAGAGGGTAGGCGGGTTCGGGTAGGCGGGTTCGGGTGAACGGGTTCAGATCCGATTCTGCTAGAGTTTTGGGTTGGTTCAGTTCAGTTGGTTTAAACCGGTTTGGTTAGATTCGGTTCAGGTTGATTTATTTAAAAATATTATTCTTAGGTGTTTAAAATTAGTTTTTTGGTCCAATAAATTCCAAAAAAATTACACTATGTCTATTTATTTAGTTTATAGTAAAAAATATTATTTTCATGATATTTTAATATTTAATTTAATACTTAAAAATATTTAATCCAGAAGAACATTTATAATAATTACTTAAAAATCACAGAAAAATCTCAAAAATTTATATTTTAATTTTTAAAAAATTTGGGTGTTTACACTTTATGGCTTATCACATCAATCACTTTATGTAATATTACTGGCACTTCATTCATTGCCTGTCACTTCAATACTTATTTCGAGGAGTAGACTTTAACCCTAAGCATGCAGCCAGGACTTTTTATGTGGCCTAACTTCATATGCGGCTAGGATTTTCTATGCGACCTGACTTCATATGCGGCCAGGATTGTTATACGACCTGACTTTATATGCGACCAGGATTATCATGCGGCCCTGACTTCACATGCGGCCAGGATTTGTCATGCGTCCCTGACTTTATATGCGGCCTCGACTTCCCATGCGTCCTAGAGACCCATCCGACCTTGATTATTTGATTGAATATTTTTTGTTCTTTCATGAATTAATGTGCTGATACCACTATTGCCTGATAATTATCTATGATTTAATATGTGCTGAGGTATGACACATTGTGTCACATGTTAAGTAATTATATTTGGGTTGTGCATCGAGAATCTCCACGAGTTACTCTTGGTACGACAAGTTTGGCCCAATGGTGATCTCGGAGTGGTCGAGAACATGACTGTTATCCACCACATATCACCTGAGTTGTGATACGTGGAATACATCATGTACTTCCTCGAGTAAAGGTGGTAGTTCCAGTCGATACGACACTTCTCCCACTCGCTCTAGCACGTCAAATGGTCCAATATACCTTGGACTCAACTTGCTTTAAACTCCAAGGGACGACGGTGAAGATCTGCCCACTGCTTTTGCCTGTCTTGCGCTGCTCGCAAGTGCCCTTGTATCTTCTGCACTGTGTCTACAATGCTGACTACCATCTCTGGTCCCAATATCTGACGTTCTTCCATGTCACTACAACATATGGGAGACCTACACTTTCTTCCATATAATACTTTATATGGAGCCATCTGGATGCTCGTTTGATAGTTATTATTGTAAGAAAACTCCATAAGATGTTGGTGGTCCTTCCATAATCCTCCAAAGTCCAACATGCAAGCCCTCAACATATCCTCCAGTGTCTGAATAGTACGCTTTGACTACCCATCTGTCTGCGGATGATAAGACGTACTGAACTTCAGACGAGTCCCAAGACTCTCCTGTATGCTTCTCCAAAAGTAAGATATAAAATACGAATTCTTGTTTGACACAATGCTGACCTGAACGCAGTACAATCTCATGATCTGCCTCACGTATAAGTCAGCCAAAGCTTCTGTAGACTGGCCAACTCAAAAAGGCAAAAAATGTGCGAACTTGGTGAGTCGATCCACGATTACCCAAATAGCATCTCGCCCACTTGGACTCTTCGGGAAGCCCGTGACGAAGTCCATAGTGATGTGCTCCCACTTCCACTCAAGAATCGAAAGTTGTTGTAGTGGCCATGCCGTCCTCTTATGTTCATCCTTGACCTGCTGACATACTAGATATTTGGCCACAAAGCGAGCTATCTCCATTTTCATTCAATGCCACCAAAAGTGTTGTCACAAGTCACGGTACATCTTGGTGCCTCCAAGATGAATAGAATATATCAAACTATGAGCTTCTTCCATCAGCTCCAGTCGAATCTCTCCATTGGAAACATATAGATGATCACCACATCGTAATGTTTCGTTATCATGAATGCGCAATCCCGTCTACTCTCTAGCCTCTGTCCTCTCTCTCAACCTCCTGAATCTAGCATCCGTAGGCAAAGATGCCTTGATCCTCTCTACTAGTGATGACTGTACTTGCAAGTTGTCTAGTGTCCCGTCTGCTCCAGATAATACAACTTCTATGCCAAGCTCTTGCAAGTCCTCCAGTAACTCCCAATGTGTCGTCAAGACGTATGCTACAGGATTTCGGCTTAACTCCTCTGCTACTACGTTAGCCTTGCCTAGGTGGAAATGCAGCTCTATCTCGAAGTCCTTCATCAACTCAAGCCACCGACATTGCCTCATATTCAGCTCCTTCTACGTGAAGACATACTTGAGACTTTTGTGGTCGGTATAGATCTCCACTCGTTCCCCATATAAGTAATGTCTCCATAGCTTCAGAGCAAAAACAATGGCTGTAAACTCCAAGTCATTAGTTGGATAATTCTTCTCATGTACTTGCAACTGTCTAGATACATACGCAATCACCTTGACATGTTGCATCAATACGCATCCCAAGCCTTTCCCTGATGCGTCGCTGTAAACAACATAACCTTCTGATCCTGATGGAATAGTCAATACTGGTGCTGTGGTCAGTCGCTTCTTCAACTCCTCAAAAGCGTCTTGACACTCGTCAGTCCATATGAACTCTTGGTCCTTGCACGTCAATCGAGTCATAGGTAATGTTATCCTTGAGAAGTTCTCCATGAACCATCGGTAATATCTCGCAAGTCCAAGGAAACTCCTAACCTCCGATGCTGATTTAGGAACGGGCCATGTCTCAACTGCCTATATTTTCTCTGGATCAACAGAGATACCATCTTCCGTGACGACATACCCAAGAAAAGAGACCCTGTCCAAGAAGAACTCACATTTACTGAGCTTCACATATAAATGCTCTCTCCTCAAGGTCTCTTGGACAATTCGTAGGTGCTTCTCATGCTGCTCGTGGCTCTTCGAATAGATAAGTATGTCATCTATGAAGACAACCACAAACTAGACAAATACTGATGGAAGACTCGATTCATCAAGTCCATGAAGACACCTAGAACATTGGTCAATCCAAATGGTATGACAAAAAACTCTTAGTATCCATATCTTGTCATGAATGCGGTCTTCGGAATGTCCTGCTTCTGCACCTTCACCTGGTGATATCCCGATCTCAAGTCTATCTTCGAGAACACCTTGGCTCCAATGTCACGCCTCAGTCCCAAAATACCGAGGGACTAGCCACGTGGCAATGGCCAGCAGCACACACCAATGGGCAAACCCAATTTAATGGACCCATTAGGGTGTACTTAAGTTGTAAACAACAATAAATAGGTCTACGATACAAGTCACAGTCTAATTCTAATCTCATTCACAGAAGGTAATCACAGATCAAAGCCAGAATAATCGAAATAAAATATAAACTAACAAGCCTCAATAAAAAGTGTCTCGGGGAACAACCCGAGAATAAGTCTGATACAGCAGTTCAATAGACAGGAAATAGAAGATCAACAAATAGAAATAAATGAGTATAGATAAAGCATATACTCAGAAGAAATCCTCGGTGATCATCTCGACCTCTGGTTTTGGTACTGCCTTCTAACTGAGTCCTTACTCCTATCATCCATAGGTCAAAAGGTAATTGTGATGCCTCTAACAACTTCTTGGTATTGGCAATCCAGTTCGTGGTCTCCTCTGGACTCTCATCGGCCTTATACGGCTTAGGGGCCATCTGCACAAAGTCCTTGACTGAAACAACCCAAGCTTGTGGTACTGAAACTAGTGCCTGGGTTGGTGCAGGGGCTAGTGCAACCATTCTCTCAAGTGCTGCCAGAAATTCTAGCCTCTGCTCTGCTGCCTGCTGCCTCTGTTCCTGTATTATCATCTGAAAGAATTGGAACAGCTGTGCCTGGCCATCCTGCGGTACTGATAAAGCTGGAAGGGTCCCATCGGGTATCGTGGAAGGAGTTAATGGAATTTGATTGTTAGTCAGTCCATCCGGTCCGGGAAGAAGAGGTGTCGTTGAGGTCACTCCGGGTGATTGGTCGTCGTCCCCTGGAGACGTGTTGTCCCCGGTGGCGGCATGCCCGTTATGCAAATTCATCTCTCTGTAAGAGATGGACGAAGGATTAAGAAGAGTACATGAATCAAGCAGGATGCAAGCACTTAAGTAGGACATGTTGGAAGAAAGGTAAGTTATAGTCAAGTGTGGATGAGATCTAAAATTCTAATCCTAGGTGCAGGCCCGCTCGGTACAGTTACGTAACCGAAACGGCTAACTCGACCTACATGGGCTACCACAAAAATATGTCACACCCCAGTCCCAAAATACGTAGGACTCGGAACACGTAAGCATGCCAGCCGTATGTATATGGCAACTCCAATATATGGATACCATAATACACACGTACGCTGTAATATGAATATAAACTCACATGTGGTATATATATTAATATAAGTCACCGATCTGCTAATCTCATCCACACAACAAGTCATAGAAAAGAAATACTAAACTAGAATAAGGAGTCTGAAATATCCAAAATAATAGTCGGGTGGAGACAAATCCACTACCAAAGACTATATCCAAACTAAAATGAGAGAGGAGTATAAAATCTCCAATATAAAATAATGTGAAGACAGAAGTATAACAGCTAAAAGAACCCCTCGCTAGATGTAATCAAAGATGCTCAGAAGGTAAGACCTCCTCGGCAGAAAGGAATGCGTTAGGTCCAGGCCCGTACTCCTGCGGATACTCCTGGTCGTCTATACCTGGCAAGGGACCAGGTCCTCAGAGGGACATAACAAGATACATAGAAGCAAGCCAATTTGAATACAGTGAACATGCATAATAGGTAGAAATAAATAAGTACGCTGTACAAGATAATCTATATGAATGCAAATGAGGACAACTTTTTGACGTATGGGCAAGGGTAGGCTACTCGATCTAATCCTCACAACTCTCACACACGTCAGTGGACATCATCAGCCGACATACCTCGGGGGTAGCGACCCTCGTGACTCCATCAATCGACATACCTCGGGGGTAGCGACCATCGGACACGACCACCATAGTTCGTGCTAGTTACTACGGTTTACCAGAGTGGTTAAAGCCCATACGCCTACTGATTGTCCTCTCAGATACTAAGTGCCATGTGTGTGTCAACATATCTAATATATAGTAATGACTGAAAGAAAACTACACATGCAAGGAATATACAAAAATGCAATAAATATACAGAAATATACTAAGCATGCAAAATACTGTAAGCAATTTGGCAAGGTATCTTGCCTGGCAAGAAAGCTGCAAAATGTAGTGTCCCGATATCAACGCCAAGAGTCAGAAGCTACGGCCTCAGAATGAATATCTCCGGATGCTGAAATAAATATCACCAACGTTCCTAGAATAAGCAAAATAGCTAGAAAGCACTTCCCTTTCGTCCAATTTGAACACATGGGCAAAACGGTAATTTCGGGTAAAAATGGGGTCCACGTGTGGCCCACTTTGCACCGAAAAATGTGCCAAAGGTAACAGTCTCTAAATAGGATAAATTATAGGTCAAACAAACTCTAGATGTCAATACGAACCCAACGGTATGTCCAAATGTGGATTCTGATGGGCCGAACACAAATTTACCCAAAAAGTCAACCGTAGGGCCCGTCAATTGGCGACTTGGTCAACTGTCTTAGAATTGCGTAAAAATAAGGTCACAGGACCAGCGCGTTACCACGAGTCCAGTGGCGCAAGTTTCGTCCCAATCTGACGAGTGTGTATAAAATGCGCGCGACTTTCACAAAAGTTACGACACGGGGTGTGTCCGCGGATACGGGCTGATTCCGGCGCGCACACGAGTCTAAATCAGTTTCCGTAAACTTTTACATATCTGGTTACGCTGTACGCACTATTTGGTACACTTGGTACATGGCGGGGCGGTCCCGTTTGGCGGAGGGCGCTCCGTTTCACAACTTTTGGAAATCTGGAAAAATGTGTTCGCGAGATTTTTCAACGAATTTAATTCTGTCTACAGCAGTTAATAATCTAGGATTATTTAACAGAAATTAAACTAGGTCAAGTGGCCTATGCATACCAAAAAGAATCATTGAATTCGGATCTCTGTGGTGGGAGATACAAACTCGGAAACATGGGTGATCACCGTAGTTTTCTGCGATCCCAGAATTCGGTCTATTTTTGCCAACTTTGGAGCTATTTTCGCCTATGGTTACGCGTTGTTCGAGGTCTACTATCATACAGATATAGAAGAGGGTTAAGGGGTGAGCATACCGGTGAAGACGGGGTGGCGTTTGGTTGAGCGAGCCGACAGAAAATAACTCCGGAACACAGGTACCTCGCTGCGAAAATCTGCAGTGCGCGGGGTCGCGGTCGTCGGGATTGGTTTGGACGGCCTGGCGGGGTTCTCCGGCTGCGGTAGCGGCATTCTCTAGGTCAATATGGGAAGAGAAAGGGTCTAGATGATTTAGGTTTTGGGTTTTAGATGAATTAAAAAATATATATATATATATATATATATATATATATATATATATATATATATATATATATATATATATATATGAGAGGAAGAGAGGAGGGGGTGTTCCGTTTGCTCGCGGGTCTAAAGGGGTTTGAATTGGCTCACAGCGGTTGCTTGTTGTGGGATGGCTCACAAACAAAGGGGTCATAAGGGCTGCGGGTTAGTTTGCTAGGGAGTGGGCGGCTGGTGTTTGGTTTGGTTGCTAGGAGTAAGTAATGGATTGGTTTGCTTTTTTTTCTTTTCTTTTATAACTCTTTTTTCCAATTATATATATATATATATATATATATATATATATATATATATATATATATATATATATATATATATATATATATATACTCATAGAAAAAAATTCTAGATTTATATTAATGCACACCGTTAAGCTAGCAACTGCTCAAGGGGTCTCCTACATGAAATAAATTCGGAAAAATTTCTAATGGTCCTATAAATCCTTTAAGTGCACCAACACCTAAAATAAATATTAGTAAAAATCTATTTCTCCTAATTAGACAATAATTACTACAATTAAATTATTAATTAATAATTAAAAAATAATAAATATAGTTTTTAGAAATAGGGGTTTTACATTCTACCCAACTTACAAAAATTTCGTCCTCGAAATTGACACTAACCCATATTCATAATGATCACTATAGCGATTATACTATATTGGTATCTAGCAGGACTCCTAAAACTCATGGTCTGCCATTCTAACACTTGCTCATCTATTGTTCATACACTATTTTATCATCCTCTAACTCGTCTACACTACCCAACTTACAAGAATTCTACTAGTAGTCACATTCTTTGAAGCTATTGTCTAGGTTGTAAGGCAAATACATTTATTGGGTCGAGAATCTTGGGATTCCTGTCTAGAATCTCATAACTATGACTTTTCCCCATAACCGTCAAGTATCGTAGTCTAATACTGCCACGCCACTTGGCCAGTATGGCAGCAAGTAATTCGACTACTCTACCAAAAATGTCTGGCTGCAACTGTCGCTACCTCGCCAGCGATTTGTCATAGTCATCAGTTCGTAACAAGTGCCTTCAACTCTTTCCTAGGCATAGTCTTAAGTTTTTAGGGAAACACTTAAGGTCTTGACTAACTTATTAGGGGTATGATCTATCTCAAATGATCTAACAATTTCTATTATGCTAAATGATGCTACTTAAGGGTTAAACTAATAAGGGATACAGATATTGCTATAGTGCATATATATAAGGGTTATTATTAAGGACTCATCCCCAGTTATCAAGCATTACTACACATTTATGTTTTACTAACAAAATGGGGTGAGGTTGATATAAATCAACAATTAATAGTGGCACAAAAGATACGACTATGATAGGAAGAGTTAAGCACGAGATAAGGAATGAATATAAAAGGAGGAGATGAGTCACCCAAGAGGGCGAGATAAGGATAGGGGAAGAATACTACTACTGCTACTCACGTCATCTATTAGCATCGCGTGTATGCCATCTGGGTAGAATATACATACATCCTCATAACTGCTAAACTACCATATATATAATTCTACATCTATTTGTACATCTAAGATCTTGTGTCACATTGGGGTTATGAGTATGCAAAGACAATTATAACTAAAAGGTCGTACCTGTGTCTACGGCTTCCTGTGTCTGCTCTCCCATACTTGTCATAATGAGTGCTTAGCCTTGTCCTTGGTTGTTCAACTGGGGTCTAGTCTTGTCACGCCCCAGTCCCAAAATATGTAGGACTAGGAATACGTAACACGCCCAGCCGTATGTATATGAACTCCAATATATGGAAACCATATACACACGTACGCTATAAATGAATATCCAATCCACCAGTGGTAATATACTGTCACAATAAGTCACACATAATCTATATCTCATCTACAGCACAAATAGTCAGTAGGAATCAAGAGCTGAATAATAACGGGATATCAACATGAGTCTCAAGTCTGTAGTCTGGTGGAAATAAATTCACTACAAAACGACTATACTGAAAAGCAACAAAATCTTTAAATAGCAGCAGTACGCAGGGTAAGATAAGCGGTGGTTTTTAGTTACTGTTGTTGTGGTTTACGCGGGGTGGTTTTACGCGTAAAGAAAAGAAAGGAATTTACGCAGGGTAGTTTTACTATTACGGTTTGATATGTACGCGCGGAGAAGTATATGCCGATGTGGTGAGTGGTTTGTCGTTGTCTGTTTACGCGGAGTGGCTGCTGCTTCTATTTTCTTATTTTACGCGCGGAAGTGGTGTTTTAACGGGTTGCGGGTTTGATCCAATAGGAAATTCTATTTCTATTCTTTCTTTTTTCTTATTCCCTTTTTCTTTTCTAATTAATACGATTTTTAGGAATGGGGGTTTACATTCTACCCAAATTATAAAAATTTTGTCCTCGAAATTAAAACTAAGCCAGGTAAAATAAAAGTCAACGATTGTAGGAGATATAACAAAATAAATTTATACCTTCGTCTGCGAATAGATTCAGAAATCGTTGGCGCATGTCATCCTCGCGCTCCCAAGTAGATTCTCCTGGCGAGCCATGCTTCCATGCTACGCGGACCAAGGAAATAGACTGGTTTCTTAATACTTTCTCTCGACGATCAAGAATTTCCACGGGTTGCTCTTGATATGACAAGCTCGGCCCAATGGTGATCTTCGAGTGGTCAAGAATATGACCGCTATCTGTCACATATCGCCTGAGCTGCGATACATGGAATACGTCATGAATTCCCTCAAGTGAAGGTGGTAGCACAAGTCGATATGCTACTTCTCCCACTCTTTCTAGCACATCAAATGGTCCAATATATCTTGGACTCAATTTACCGTGCCCTCCGAATCGAATAGTGCCTCTGGTAGGTGATATTCTCAAAAAGACATGATCGCCCTCTTTAAACTCCAAGGGATGACGATGAAGATCTGTCCACTGTTTCTGCCTATCTTGCGCTGCTCGCAAGTGTCCTTGTATCTTTTTAACAGTCTCCACAGTGTTGACCACTAACTCTGGTCCCAGAATTTGACGTTCTCCCACGTCACTCCAACATACAGGAGACCTACACTTTCTTCCATAAAATGCTTCAAAAGGAGCCATCTGGATGCTTGCCTGATAGCTATTATTGTAGGAAAACTCCACAAGGTGTATGTTGTCCTCCCATGATCCTCCAAAGTCTAACATACAAGCCCTCAACATATCTTCTAATGTCTGAATAGTACGCTCTGATTGCCATCTGTCTGCGGGTGATAAGATGTACTGAACTTTAGACGAGTTCCAAGACTTTCTTGCATGCTCCTCCAAAAGTGTGATATAAAGCGCGAATCCCTGTCTGATACAATACTTACTGGTACATCGTAAAATCTCACGATCTGTCTCATATATAAGTCAGCCAAAGCTTCTGTAGATTGGCCAACTCTAAAAGGCAAGAAATGGACTGACTTTGTGAGTCTATCTACTATTACCCAAACTGCATCTTTACCACTTGGACTCTTGGGAAAACCCGTGACGAAGTCCATAGTGATGTGCTCCCACTTCTACTCTGGAATCGGGAGTGGTTGCAATAACCCTGCTGTTCTCTGGTGTTCTGCCTTTACTTGCTGACATACCAAGCATTTAGCTACAAAGCGAGCTATCTCTCTTTTCATTCCATGCCACCAAAAGTGTTGTCGTAAATCACGATACATCTTGGTGCCTCCCGGATGAAAAGAATATATCGAACTATGAGCTTCTGTCATTAGCTCCTGTCGAATTTCTCCATTTGGAACATAAAGACGATTACCACATCGTAATGTCCCATCATCATGGATGCGCAATTCTGTCTGCTCTCCGGCCTCTGTTCTTTCCTTTAATCTTCTGAATCGGGCATCTGTAGGCAATGCTGCCTTGATTCTCTTTACTAGAGATGATTGTACCTGTAAGTTGGCTAATATCCCGTCTGCTCCGGATAATATTACTTCAATGCCAAGACCTTGCAAGTCCTCCAGTAATTCCTTCTGTGTTGTCAAGAATTAAGCTGCCGGCTTCCGGCTTAATGCGTCTGCTACAACGTTAGCCTTGCCTGGATGATAATGTAGCTCTATTTCAAAATCTTTCATAAATTCGAGCCATCGTCGTTTGTAAACTCCCTCGACCAGATTTCAGTAATTTAGGATTAATTTTAGCTAATTAAAATTTTTGTCACTTTTTAAAATTTTATTTTGTTTACATATCCTATTGATTGTACACCTGTACTTCACATAATTAATTAGAGCATTACACTAGCTGTAATTCCCAAACAAAATTTACATACCTGCCCTAGACTTGTTAAACTATTTTCCTGAATTTTGTGCAACTCACAGATGCTTTATTTTGAGCCTCGTTTGAGACGCACAAATATCGTTACAAAAGTCTGTATTTATTTCCTATTTTATTTCTTGCTCTTTACCCATCTCTGTACCCTTAAAGATTGAGGACCAACAGGCACCAGTTTTGTCCAAACAAAAATACGATAATATTCTACTTTGAATATACTACAATTAGTATATTGGCACCGTAGTAAAATTATGGCCCTACCTGCCTCTAAATAATTAGAGAACACCGTGCGCAGTATTTATTAAATAATAAATACGATGACCCGTATCACCAAGAAACCAGGCCCTGCCCCTGCCCAGAATCACCCCCACCCCCTCAGGACCCTCCCACAGCTTTTCCCTCTCAATTCTGAGCATTTTAATATTTTCTGGGAACAGGGTAAATTATCAGATAAATTGCGTAATTACGCAAAATACCAATTTAGGGACCTATTTGTAATTTATGAAATTTCAAGGGTTTTTATGCAAATTTCCAGTGTGAGGTGGCATCACCTCATTGGCTGGTGAATGTGGACCGCACATGTGTCATGTGGGACCCACAAATGGCTGCATAAATATCCTAAAAACCCAAAAAGACCTAAACACCCCTAGACTTCCCTCTATTTACACCCTATGCCACTCACCCCAACCCTATATAAACCCGAGCACCCCCCATGCAAACTCACACCACCACCACCACGGCCACCCTCCGCCCACCGGACCACCGCCGAACCCGTCGCCACTCCCCTGCCCTTCCCTCCGACCACCGCCACCCCCTCCGGCCACCGCCTCCGCCGCCCAGAACTCCCAAAGCAACCATCCGCCACCAACACCACAGCCAACACCACCACTCCCAACCACTTCCACCACCGCCCTCGACCACCGTGCACCACCACCACCACCACCGTTCAACTCGCCTTGACCCCCTCCACCCGACGACCACCCTCCCTCCGGCCCACGACGCCTCCAGCCGCCGCCCTCACCTCCACAGAACCCCGACCCCTCTCCCCGACTGCACCACCACCCCCATCCCGACCGCCTCCAACCACCACCACCGCCACCCCTGACCTCCACCACCACCACCAGTCTGCTCGCCACCCTTCCCTCCGTCCACCCATCACCCTGCACCGCCGTCTCCGCCACCGCTCCGCCGCCGGCAGCCCTCGCAGCTGCTGTTGCTGCTACTGCTACTGGCAGCAACTGCTGCTGCTGCCGCTCCTCCGGCCAACCGCCTCCGCCGTCGTCCTTCCGCCGGCGACCCGCCGTGGACCCCCCTGCCACCTGTCAGGTATAATATACCTATACTATACGAAAATACGTAATATTCCTATATACATGTATATATGTATATAATATATGTGTATATATGTATATATTGATATATATATATTAATATATATATATATATTAATATATATTAATTATATGTATTAATATTATTAAATACTGTAAATATACACTATATACATATGTATTCATTTCTGTATTTTATTTTTATTTTTATTTTATTTTATATATATATATATATATATCTATATATATATATATATATCTATGTATGTATTTAAGTATATATATAATTATATAATTATATATATTACTATATATATAATATATATTAAATACAGTATATATATATATATGTATATTATGTATTTATGCACCTTTTAATTTTTGTTTTTATTTATTTCTTTTTTTTTATATATATTATTATATATATGAAGTATATATATATATATATATATATATATATATATATATATATATATATATATATATATATATATATATATATATATATATATATATATATATATATATATATATATATATATATATATATATATTCTATATATATATATAAAATATTATTATTATTATTACTATTATTATTAAATACAGAATATATATATATATACAGTGTATATATATATATATTATTATTATTTATATATCTTTATTTTTTCTTTCTTATATATATATATATATCTCTAGATATATATATATATATATATATATATATATATATATATATATATATATATATATATATATATATATATATATATATATATATATATATATATATATATATATATATATATATATATATATATATATATATATATATATTTATATATAGTATAATTATATATATACATATATAATATATATGTATATATATGCATGCTTTTCAATTATTATTATTTAAATTCCTGCATTTTACTTTTCTCTTATATATATTAAATATTATATACTATATAAATTAGTACTGGATAATACAGTACATATGTATTTATATATATATATATTTATATTTCCTGCAATGTCTTTTCAATTTATTATATATATATATATATATATATATATATATATATATATATATATATATATATATATATATATATATATATATATATATATATATATATATATATATATTTATTTATTTATTTATTTATTTATATATATATATACCTATCTAATATATACCATAGTGCTGGATAATACAGCCTATATTTATGTATATATTTTATTTTCTGCACAGTCTTTCTCTATTATATATATATATATGTTTATATATATATAATCTATATAGATATGTACTATATAATATACTACTGGATAGTACAGTATATATATATATACTTTCATTTCTGCACTGCCTGTTCATTTATATATATATACATATATAATATATATTATATATATCTAAATATATATATACTCTATATATATATATATGTATATCCTATATTATATATATATATTATCATATATGTATATAAGTATATATATGATTATACTTTATATTTTACCCATGATATTTACAAGACCTGTACTTTTTAAACAGAAAACATCTCCAGCACAGTCAGTGACCCCCTGTCACAAGGACCCTCAGTCTTGACAGTGGGATCAGGTGTCCAACACTATCAGGAAGTAGGCAAGTATACCTTGCCAAGTTACTGTTTAAACTCAAATATTGCCTTATATTATGTTTCCTGAATTACCAGATAACTATGAATACCTGAGATTGCCTCGGGTACAGTCAACAGATACTTTGACTTGTAACTTAATTAACTTAGTCTTTTCAGACCTACCAACATCTGTGAGGGTATCTTAATATCCTCCTAGACCCTACCACGGGAACACGCAACATGGTTGCCATACATATTGGGATGCGAGCTGCGTATTTGATTAGCTACCAGTACGTTTGACACGCATCACGGCTTAGCACAATCAGGAAAACTCAGAAATAATTACGACTTGGCATTTAGTTACATTGGACGGGAAAGATAACTAGTAGACGTATGGGACACCCCCTCCTTGTATGTTTTACCTTCGTTCCATACTCCTCGGAGATGGACGATTGCAGAGTGCCCATGCGTCTGGGGGCATATGACACATATACTAGCCAGTCACCACGATTGGTGAATTAAGTCAGCATATGTCTAACATACACATTCCCATGCGTACTACAAGGTCTTTACTTGTATTTCACTTAGATGGTTAGCACCCTGTATTTATTTATTCAGTATTTTCATATCTGGCATGTTATTTCCTGTATCTTGTTATGTCCCACTGAGGACCTGGTTTCCTTCCAGATTTAGACGAGGCCTACTACCCGACGGTGTATGGTCCAGGACAGGAAACTAGGCACGCCACCGAGGAAGAACTAGAGGAGACACCATCAGAATCTACCTGATTCTAGGAGATGCTCTCTTGGCGATGGAGATATTTTGTTAGATAGACGATGTTTAGTCTATCTTGTTTTCTGTATTATTATTATATTTTGACAGTGGGTTGTTCCCACAAGATGTGTAATATGGCATTATCAGACTCAGCATTATATATATTCAGCACTATTTTCTGACATTTTCTGTGGATGAGATAGACTTGCCTGTACTAGACTTGTAGTATACTAGGACAGCATAGCACGTTCCTTTGGGCCCATCAAAATGGATTAAACCCTTAGTGACGTGTCAGCTGGCTAATGCCACGTAGCCTAGTTCCTTACATTTTGGGACTGGGGCGTGACATGGTTTTAGTGGTGGCCCATGCAGGTCTAGTTTATTGCTAGTGGTATGATGACATGCCCAGCAAGCCTGCAATAGGATAGAAATACTAGGTCTCATCCACACTGACTTCATTAAAAATTTTGCATCTTGCTTGATTATAAATTATTAATTTCTTGTGTTTTTCTAATTATTCTATTTTCTTCAGAAAAATGGACATACCCAGAGGACATGCGATAGATGGGACTGACCCAGCAACAGACCCCTCGCCCGAAGTCCAGGGAACCCCATCCACCCCGAGGGACCCATCCCCGAGACGGATGTTGGTCTACCCAATGACTCCATACCTTCCCCAGAATCCTGCCCAGACAGGAACACCAGCCCAGCATGAAGGGCAAACCTTCCAGGCGGAGACACCACTGCCTCCACCTCCCGCCTTCCCTGCCCAGATGCCTCAGCTTGAGGGACAAACACAGATGTTCCAGTTCCTCCAAGCTATGATGCAAACTCAGTGGCAGCAGACTGAAGCCCTGAGACAATCTCAGTGGCAACAAACTGAGGCCTTGAGACAGACATTGATGGCGGCCTTGGAAAGAACGACTGCCCCGGCACCAGCACCTGTCCAACCAATGGACACAGTCAAAGGCTTCCGCCAGATGAACCCGAAAACCTTTAAGGGTAGCGAATCCCCAGAGGAGATCTCAGATTGGATCTCCAATACAGAAATGCTGCTAGAAGGCTCGCAACTTACCCCCGATCTATGGATGACCGCCGTAAGAGCTCAACTCTTAGGCAATGCCCATCACTGGTGGGAATCCATAGAGCGTAGCGTCGGCAAGGATCAAACTTGGGAACAATTTTTGGAACACTTCAATGCCAAGTACTTCCCTGCAACAGTCCAAAATGCCTTATACTCCCAGTTTCTGCATTTGGAACAGGAAAATATGACTGTTGACGCCTACGACGCGGAGTTCAGCAGATTAAGTCGATTCGGTACCATCTTGATACCGAATGAGCTGGAGAAGGCCAAAAGATTCCACCACGGCCTCACCTGCGAGCTTCAGAGGTATATGACATCACAGTCAAGGATCTTCTACGAGGAGGTTCTTGCAGAAGCAAGGGTGCAAGAAGCTATTGGCCAAGGAACGAGACGCTCAAATCCAACCTTCCCAGCCAAAAACCAGCAAGGAGCAGGAGGCCCTATCCGTCGTCCACAAAATCAGACGCATCAGACGACGGGACCCTACCAGAAGAAGAAGCTCCCGACTTGTCACTTTTGTGGCAAGAAGGGGCATTTTGCCAATGACTGCAGAAAGAAGAAAGGACTCTGCCTAGTATGTGGGGCTAGCCAACATATGGCTAGGGACTGCCCGCAACGCAGAGATGCAGTTCCTCAGAACGGACAGAAATCAGGAACACCTGCCCAAAAGATGCTACCCTCCACATCAGGAGGATATCAGAAGGGACCACCTCTGGCCACTCAGGAGAGCCAGTTCAAGGCCAGACAACAATCTGGAGGACAAAGGCATGGACAAGCCTTTGCTTTAGCTGCAGTTGCCGAAGAACCTGAAGGAGAAACCATCGCAGGTACCATTTTAGTTGCATCATTACCTGCAACCGTATTATTTGATTCTGGCGCAACCCTGTCATTCATATCTAGTAGTTTCGTAGCCATGCACAAACTAATCACTTCCCCGCTACCCAAGTGCTGGAAAATTCTTACTGGAGGAGGTATTGTTCCAGTTACCAACATTATTGAAACATGTTCAATAGTTGTGTGTAGTAGAGAACTAAGAGCGCAATTTTTGGTACTTCCAATGCCAAATTTCGACGTCATCTTAGGCATGGACTGGTTAATCCAGAACAATGCTATCCTAGACTGCCAAAAAGGTAGTATCACCTTTAGACCACCAGGACACCCGGAGTTCGAATACGTACGAGGTACCACCGAGCAAGGAGTAGGCCAGACTCCTAGAACTTACATGGCAATGGAGATAGAACCCCCATCACTCATTGCAGAATTCGAAGACGTATTTCCGGAGGAATTGCCAGGCCTACCGCCTGACAGAGAAGTAGAGTTCACTATTGAGCTGATACCCGGAGCTGCACCGGTATCCTCAAATGTGTACCGACTGGCGAAGAAGGAGCTTGACGAGCTGAAGCTGCAACTTGAAGAACTGCAAATCAAGAGATTTGTTCGTCCTAGTGCATCACCCTGGGGAGCACCAGTGTTGTTTGGACCCAAGAAGGATGGAACATATCGAATGTGTATTAATTACAGAGCCCTCAATGCTCTGACAATAAAAAAATAAGTACCCCTTGCCGCGAATTGATGATCTGTTCGACCAACTGACGGGAGCTGTGGTATTCTCAAAGATAGACCTAAGGTCAGGCTATCATCAGGTCAAGGTACGGCGAGAAGATATTCCAAAGACAGCATTCAGGACTCGTTATGGTCACTACGAGTTCCTGGTGATGCCGTTTGGACTGACTAATGCACCAGCCGTATTCATGAACCTGATGAACAGAGTCTTCCACCAATATCTGGACCAGTTCGTGGTAGTCTTCATCGATGACATCTTGGTATATTCAAAAAGCCACGAGGAGCACGAAGAGCACTTGAGACTAGTGCTAGAGACACTGAGACGAGAGAGCCTTTATGCTAAACTAAGAAAATGTGAGTTCTTCCTTGATCGTGTCACTTTTCTGGGACACGTGATCACAGGAGAAGGCATCTCGGTGGACCAAGCAAAGATCTCATCTGTCGAGACATGGCCAACCCCTACCAACGTCTCAGAGGTGAGAAGCTTTCTAGGACTTGCCGGATATTACCGGAGGTTCGTAGAAAACTTTGCAAGAATCGCGGAGCCAATTACACGTCTTACCCGCAAGGACCAGGAGTTCATCTGGTCAGAGGAATGCCAGACAGCTTTTGATAAGTTGAAGAAGCGTCTGACTACTGCCCCCATCTTGACTATACCATCTGGATCCGGAGGTTTCGTAATCTATAGCGATGCATCCGGAAAAGGATTGGGTTGTGTCTTAATGCAACATGGGAAGGTTGTAGCTTATGCCTCAAGATAACTGAGGACTCATGAGAAGAATTACCCCACTCACGACCTGGAGCTTGCCGCAGTCATCTTTGCCCTGAAGCTATGGAGACATTATCTATACGGCGAACGAGTGGAGATATTCACCGATCACAAGAGCCTGAAATACGTCTACACCCAGAAGGACCTAAATCTGAGACAAAGACGATGGCTCGAAGTGATGACGGATTTTGAGATCGATTTGCAGTACCATCCAGGAAAGGCTAATGTAGTGGCTGATACACTAAGCAGAAGACCCTCGGCATTCTTTATGATCACCCAACCAGGTCTATTGAGAGATCTAGACAAATTGAGAATAACGGTCATTATGCCAGGAATTGACGGCCAATTATCAAACTACAAGCTACAATCAACATTGGTCGAAAGAATCAAAGCTGCTCTACCAGCAGATGCAAGATTTCAGAGGCTTCGCCAAAGAACAGAGGCTGGAATCCAGACAGGATGCCGCATACACGAAGATGGGACTATAAGATGTGGAGAACGTCTTTATGTTCCAAATGGAGAACTTCGTAAGGAGCTGATGTCAGAAGCTCACAGCTCAACATACTCTATACATCCTGGAGGCACAAAGATGTACAGAGATCTACGATAATACTACTGGTAGCATGGAATGAAGCGAGAGATAGCACGCTTTGTGGCAAAGTGCCTGGTGTGTCAGCAAGTCAAGGCTGAACATCAGAGATCAGCAGGTCTACTTCAACCCCTCCCAATACCCGAGTGGAAATGGGAACACATTACAATGGACTTTGTTACAGGCTTCCCAAGAAGTCCCAGTGGTCGTAATGCTGTATGGGTGATCGTAGCTAGACTCACAAAGGCTGCTCATTTCCTACCTTTCAGAGTCGGACAATCTACCGAAGTCTTGGCGGACATGTACATGAAGGAGATAGTGCGTCTACACGGAGTACCAGTCAGCATAGTGTCTGACAGAGATACGAGGTTTACATCTTACTTTTGACGAAGTATGCAAGAAAGCCTTGGTACCCGCCTTAAGTTCAGCACCTCGTACCATCCGCAGACAGATGGCCAATCAGAACGCACCATCCAGACACTTGAAGATATGCTGAGAGCCTGCATGCTTGATTTCAGCGGATCATGGGAAGATCATTTACACTTGGTAGAGTTTTCCTACAACAATAGCTATCAAGCGAGCATTCAAATGGCTCCCTTTGAAGCATTGTATGGCAGGAAATATCGTTCCCCAGTATGCTGGAGCGATGTTGGCGAAAGACAGATCTTGGGACAAGAACTGGTTGTTCGAACGGTGGACAAGGTAAAGAAGATACAAGGATACCTACGAGCTGCACAAGACAGACAGAAGCACTGGGCCAACGTTCATCGACGACCTCTAGAGTTCCAAGTGGGAGAGCATGTGTTCTTAAAAATCTCACCCACCCGAGGTACTATCAGATTTGGAGGAAGAGGAAAGCTGAGTCCAAGGTACATT